>CM021106.1:434364981-434964981 GCA_007115665.2 Sequoiadendron giganteum
GTTACCAAACTTAAAGAAAAAGGACATGGATGTGGCAACCTACACTAAAGAGTTTCATAAGCTCTGTATGAGGTGTGACCATGTGGAGAATGAGAAAGAGAAAGTGGCCAGGTATTTGAATGGCCTAAGGTTTTTTATTCAAGATGAGATCAGCCTAATGACCCCTAAGATAGTGGAAGAATGTTTTCAAGTGGAATGTAGGGCTGAAGAGAAGTTGAAAAGAAAGCAAGAGTAGCAAGGAAGTGCTAGAGGCAAAATTTTCAAAGGAAGAGGAAGTTTTGGACGTAGAAATCAGTCACAAAGACAACAAGGGGAGTCAAGTGGAAAAGAGGAACAAGGTCAAGATTCAAGAGGAGGATTTAGAGGTAGGAGATCTAATGGAAGGGGCAGAGCTAATGGGAGAGGATCTAGCTCATTCTCTGGAAGATGCTGCACTTGTAACCAATTTGGACACACATCCTTCAAGTGTCCTGAGAAACAAGCTTCAAAATCTTATGGTGGGGATAGGAGAAATCAATTGGTGCAAGAAGATGATTCTCAAAGTGTGACTTCACCTTCCAGACCTATTGATCCTAACATTGGAGAGAACTTGATGGATGAGGACACTTTTGAAGGTACCAAGTACCAAGGAGCAACGACAAAGGAAGTCCCTATTCAAGACCACATGCAAATGCCATAGAAAGGTATGCAAGGTAATTATAGACTCAGGCTCTACTGATAATCTAGTGTCCTTAGAGATCATAGAAAAATTGAAATTGAAAAAATTCCTTATCCGAATCCTTACAAGGTGTCATGGCTAAATAAGAATCAACAAGTGCTTGTCAATGAGCAAGTTTGGGTGGAATTTTAAATGAGGTATTATAAATACAAAATCCTTTGTGATGTTACCCCCATTGATGCTTGTCACCTACTCTTAGGACGTCCTTGGCAGCATGATAGGAAAGCCGAACATGATGGGCAAAAAAACATCTATAGGATCAATAAAGATGGGGAATATTTCACCTTGAATCCTTTACCAAATGAAGGCATGGATAAACAACATGAGTCTAACATCATGATGGTAGGAGAGAAGGATTTTTTTCAAACCTTAAAGGATGAGGGAGGTCTTGGGTTTTCCTTGATTGTTAAGCCAAAGTGCAGTTCTTTTTTATCTACAAAAAAAGGAGGATCCATCCCTAGTGAATTCCAAACCTTGTTGGATAGACATAAGGAGATTGTGGTGGATGAATTACCTAGTTCCCTACCTCCAATCAAATATATCAATCACCATATTGATCTGATACCAAGTGTCACATTGCCTAATAAGGCTGCCTATAAAATGACCCCTGCTCAAAATGAAGAGATAGAAAAACAAGTGCAAGATTAGGATCGGAGAGGGGGATGAATGGAAAACAACATTCAAGACCAATGAGGGTCTCTATGAGTGGATGGTGATGCCTTTTGTCTTGTCCAATGCCCCTAGTACCTTCAAGAGATTAATAAATGAGCTATTGAAACTGTTTATTGGTAATTTTTTTGTGGTTTATTTGGATGACATTCTTGTGTTTAGCAGGTCTAAGGAGGATAATTTGAAGCATCTTGATATGGTGATAAGAAGGTTGCATGAATAGGGATTGTTGATCAACATGCAGGAGTGTGAGTTTATGAAAGAAGAATTGGTCTATCTTGGATTTTTCATAGCAAAAGGAAGTTTCAAAATGGATCCATCAAAGGTTGAGGCCATTCTCAATTGGCCAACACCTAGGTCAGTGGGTGATGTATTTCATGGCCTTGCAAGCTTCTACAAAAAATTCATAAAGAATTTCAGTTACATTTGTGCACCAATCATAGACACAATCAAGGGAGATAATAAGAGAAAGTTCCAATGGACCAATGAAGCAGATGAAAGGTTTGGATATTTGAAAAGAAAGGTATCACATCAGCCTATTCTTGCTCTTCTTGATTTTAATAAATTTTTACTATTGAATGTGATGCAAGTGGTCAAGCAATAGGTGTTGTCCTAAGTCAAGAGGGCAGACCGATTGCATTCTTTAGTGAAAAACTAAATGAGGCTAAGAGAAAATATTCTTGATATGATCTTGAATTGTATGCTATGGTCCAAGCCTTAAAGAAATGGAAAGATGGGAAGTGAAAAAATTGATGGTCTCATAAATTGACGGAAACAATGTGAACACAAAGAGCTCAATGAGATGAACCCAACGATATTCATTTTATCTAAATCTGAGATCGTACGGTTGAGATATTGTCAGTCAAAGTTTGCTTCTATAATGGTTGACTAGATGGGAAGCGAAAAAATTAACTATCTCGAAAATCGACGGAAACATCGTCAACTCAAAGATCTTGATGAGACGAACCCAACGATGCTCATTTCATCCAAAGCCGAGATCGTACGCTTGAGATATTGTCAGTCAAAGTTTGCTTCTACAATGGTTTACCAGATGGGAAGCGAAAAAATTGACTGTCTCAAAAATTGATGGAAATGACGTCAATGTGAAGAGCTTGACAATAAGAACCCAACAATGTTCATTTCATTCAAATATGAGATCGTATGCTTGAGATATTGTCAGTCAAAGTTTGCTTGTACAATGGTTGACCAAAAGGGAAGCGAAAAAATTCACGGTCTCATAAATCGACGGAAATAATGTCAACGTGAAGAGCTCGACGAGAAGAACCCAACGATGTTCGTTTCATCGAAATCCGAGATCGTACGCTTGAGATATTGTTAGTCAAAGTTTGCTTCTACAATGGTTGACTAGATGGGAAGTGAAAAAATTGATTGTCTCAGAAATTGAGAGAAACGATGTCAATGCGAAGAGCTCAACGAGATGAACCCAATGATGTTCGTTTCATCAAAATACGAGATCGTACGCTTGAGATATTGTCAGTCAAAGTTCGCTTTCACAATGGTTGACCAGATGGGAAGAGAAAAAATTGACTATCTCAGAAATTGATGAAAATGTCATCAACGCAAAGAGCTCGATGAGAAGAACCCAACGATGTTCGTTTCATCGAAATCCGAGATCGTACGCTTGAGATATTGTCAGTCAAAGTTCGCTTCTACAATGGTTGACCAGATGGGAGCGAAAAAATTGACTATCTTAGAAATCGACGAAAATGTCATCAACGCGAAGAGCTCGATGAGATGAACCCAATGATGTTTGTTTCATTGAAATCCAAGATTGATCGGAGTTAACCTTACCTTGATGCACACATCACAATAGAGTGCCCTTATAGTACTTATGATAAAGAGTTGCTACCAATGCATGGTTAATGTGAGATTTGGATATCATGGATGGTGAAATGAGCTGAGGGATACAATATTTAGATGGATTGGTCAACGGTTTGGAACCTTTGACTCTACAAACTTGGGATGATGAGTAATGATGGGTGGATATGGAGATTTGATTGGGACCAACATCTTGACATACATTGTAAGTCACTCTTGAAGCTTTCTTTTGCATTGTTGGACATCTTTGATAGATGAACTTCCCTTTTTGATTTTTCCCCATATCTTCTTTGACTATAGGATTTTGATAGGGATGATTTTCTTGATTTTTCTTTTGTATCCATTTGAATTTTGCTTGTAAATTTTGTTTTATAGATTATTTTTCTTCAATGACTTGTTTCGCTCTTGGGTATAGCTTTTTTTCTTATTGTTGTCCCCAATGAGAGGGTGGAGATATGTGTGGATGATGATTCTTGATATGGCTAGTTATAGTGTTGGTAGAAATTTCATCATAAGGACCCAAAGTACTCCCCATGTTGGTGTTTGCGCTAGATAAAGTTGCCCGTAGTATTATGTAGGTATCATTGATATGTTTGGATTCCTTTGAATAACCAAGACCTTGATGCTTAGGATTGCCAATAATCTGCACTAATTCTAGGATACCCTTTTCATGTAGGCCTAATCCTCTGCCTTGATAATGCATCCATTGAAAAATATTATTTGAAATAGGATATGTTTGTCTTGGAAACAACTTGATAATCCTTCTCTTCTCTACTGTGGATATTCAAACGTGATATATTTTTCATTGGTACTAAAGCTTTCTCTGAAAAATGTAAGTGATCCAAGTTTAGAAGTGATAGGATCCTCCATATGTGGGATAACTTCCTGATCGACAACTTATGTATAAGTCTTCTTCATGATCCTTCTTTGATATATCTCTAGCTTTTGCTATGTCTTGATCTTGTGTAAAAATGTTAAGAGTACGAGAATCTTGTTCCTTGGTAATGATCTTTGATATGATTTGGATCAAATTATTAGCATGGATCAATTTCAAAGAAGGGATTGCTTGTAAAGGATCCTTGGATTTCCTCAAAATGTGGACATATGGGTGATAGCTCTTTGTCTAGATTTTTTGCATTGGGTATAAGCATTCGATTAAGAGTCTCTTGATCTTCAATATGTACCACCATGAGGTCGGATGGTACCAATATATTTTGGATTGGGTCATTACTAGAATTTGGTGCTTGATTTTGATCTTGCTTGGGAATAATTTCTTGATTTATATCTTCTTGCTCACTAGATGATATAGAGACATTGTCAATGTGATCAGTGATAGATAGATCTTGGTCATTTTTTTCAACCTTTGAGTTTGAGACATTGTCATTGTTGTCATTGGTAGATGATTCTTGAAACTAAGCTATTTGAACATACATTAAAGAATCTATGATTACTAAGTTGAATCTACAAAAGAATCACAGTGTTACTATCCTATAGTGGAGTGCATTCGTCTGATGTTGGGTTGTTCTTATCACCACGAAGCCTCCAAAGTTTGTGTGAAAAAGATTGAGGAGTGATTGCTTGATGTTGGTTGATTGAAGAAATGAGGTTGAAGCACTAAAAATGGTGGTTGTGAATGTCAAAAGTACTTTGTTGTGAAAATGATGTTGATTCTCTAATCCTTTTTTGTGAGGAAAGGGATTTGTTATATATAAAATGAGTTTTTAAATGGATGATCAGGATCATGTTGGAGAATATCTAGATCAATGGTCAGAGTGTGTTGAGAGGATTTAGACATGAGAATATTGTGCAAAGTTGATTGCAAAAATTGTGTGATTGAGGAATAGATTGGGTAGTCAGGGATTAGATTGATCAGTCAAGATTTTAGATTGATCAGTTAGGATTTAGATAGCTTAGTTAGGAAATTGATGGCTTAGTTAAGAAATTGATTGATTACTTAACAACTTAGATTGCTCAGTTAGCAATTTAGATTGATCATCCAACATATTAGATTTCTCAACCAAAAATCATAATTTTCTCTTGATTAGAAAGTGGGTGAGGAATATGAATTAATTGATTTAATTAATTCATTCCTTTTTTGAGTTGAACGTGCGAATCAAGTTTGAATTTTGCAAACAAAGTTGCATTAGTTTGATTTGATTTTTGATAATTGATTTGAATAGTTTGATTAAATTATTATGATTTAATAATTTAATCAACTTAGGGGAGTAAGGTGATTTAGCAACGCAATTAAATAATTAGCGTTATTTAATCAATCAAGACGAAATAAAGTGAGATTAGGACTTCATTAAATAAATGAAATTTATTTAATTTGTCGAAAATGATGAAAAAGTGAATTAATCAAATTATGTTGTTTTATTTAATTAATAGCATAATTATGGTTTTTAGGACTTTATAAAATAAATGAAATTTATTTAATTTGTCAGAAATGATGAAAAAGTGAATTAATCAAACACTGTTGTTTTATTCGATTAATAGTAGGAATTAGGGTTTTTGATGTTGTTTTGATGTGGTGTGATGTTATAGCATGATGTTCTAGGATATTACAAGATGATTCCAAGATGTTTTGAGACATTACAAGATGATTCCAAGATGTTCTGAGACATTACAAGATGATTTTGAGATGTTTCGGGGTTATTCAAAGATGTTCTAAGACATTACAGGATGATTTCAAGATGTTTTGGGGTGATTATGAGATGTTACAGGATGATTCCAAGATGTTTTGAGACAGTCTGAGATGGTTTTGAGATGGTACAATATGTTTCAAGATGATTTCGAGTCATTCCAAGATGTTACGAGATGTTTCAAGACGATTTCAAGTTATTTCGAGATGTTATGAGATGTTTCGAGATGATACAAGATGTTCTAAGATGATTCTAAGTCATTTCGAGATGATACAAGATGTTTTGAGATAATTCCAAGTCATTTTGAGATGTTATAGGATGTTCTAAGATGATTTTGAGTCGTTCTAAGATGTTACGTGATGTTTTGAGATGATTCTAAGTTGTTCTGAGTCATTCTGAGACATTACAAGATGTTACAGGATGATGTTCAATGTTGTTTGATGTTGTTCGATGATGTTTGATGTTGTTTGGGGTGTGTGATAGGTGTTAAGTCAATTTTACATGTCTACAATAATTTTTACGAGAATCATGTTTTTATGATGATTAAGGTTTGAGTTTATTTTCCTTGAAATGTTAAAATATAGGTTTTGCAATTTAACTTCTAACAATAAATAATGGATGAATTAACTAAGATCCTTTGGAGTTAGTAGGCAAATAATTTCTTCAGTTAGAAATTATCTCTTGAATTCTTTTTATATTCATATGCAGTGAAAGTGTTCTCATTTCATGTTGTTATTCTTGACATTTCCAATTCTCAATAGATAAGTTTTATTATGTATGACCATGTTACTTATTGTTTGACTAGGAGAACAGTTTGTAGGTCGTAGGAACAAATTGCCGCTGTCTTAAAACCAATTAGAGTAAAGCAGATTAGGATAGTTGAAAACAATGAGGTGTCATGATTAACTTTAACTTTAGAAATTAAATTGCCTTAGTAGTAGTCACTAGGAAAAATTTGATGGTTGTGTTTATTTTAAGATGGTAAATTTGGGGGCATGACACATAAAAATTTAAGTTTAATACATTAAACAATCATCACATCATATGCAAGGTTAACAATTTTTCATTTTGACTTTATCATATTTCATAGTCTAACACCTTGTACCAATACATTCATAACAACATACTTATTGTGTGTAACAATCTTGCAAATTTTTTTGCAAGGGTTAAAACATTATCAATTGAATTAAAATGACCCATGGGCAGTCTCAATTGGTTGACTAAGTCTATGCCCAATTTTTATTAAAAGCACAAATATAAAAATCATATTGGTGTGGTCAACAATCAAAAGTAATTTTGTTAATCTCAATTCAAACTTAATCATATATTATTTACTTAACTAAACTAGATATATACACTAACTAGAACTCATCATAAGATATCAATAGTTTTTCTTAGTTAACACTAGCTTTAAATTTCACCATCAAGAAAGTAATGAAATAGTTAAGATACACTATATTTCTATGCAATCAAGTTTATAGAAGCTTCTACTCGTACCTTAATCCTAGATTTTGGTATGCATGGTTCAAGTCATGAAGCAAATAATGTCTCTTTAATCTACACTTATCATAAATCTCAACATGCAACTATACACTAAATATAAAATAACTTTCCATATTTGCTAACTCACATTGTTAGTTTTCTCACATCAATCAATACAATCACAAGAAATTTAATTCTATTCCAATTCTAATCATTTTTAAGTGTTTCATAATTATAAATTCTATTAATACATAATTAAATAAAAACATGCCTTTATTACTTGAAAATTTTGATCAAGTTGATGATAGATCCAAACAAGGACTTAGTGATATGGTATCTATTTCTAAACATAACATCATACTTCTTCTAAGGTTAGAAAATTAGTAGAAATATAATTATGACCAAGATCATCATCCAACCATTAAGATACAACCGCTCATTCTTTTTAATAATTCTCATTCCCAAGTTCAAATGGGTAGAGAACACATTCAATTCATATGTGAAATCAAATCATTATCAACAAGGCATGTCATATACCAACCATAAATTTATCACAACTAACATGCTTTCACTATTTATCAATTACTTCACTTAATATTCATGTACATTTAGCTGAAATAAAGAATTCCATTTAATAGTTCTGTAAACAAAAAAACAAAGCATGTTCTCTACATTTTACTCCCTTATACTACCTATCAGAAGCCCTTTCATGAACATGATAAACAAGGAAATTACATGATACATGGTGAGTAATTGAAACCTCTAAGCATAGACATCTTAATAATAAAAATAACACCTAATAAATAAGTTTTACAATACTCCTATCATACTTAAAATATTCATAATCACAATTGTGCACATATCACATATAGAAAAAATTTTATGGATCAAGACCAAGATAGAATTTAATTCATAAGTTAATATGATTTAACATATTCGCCTATTAAACCTTGATTATAGTTAAATCAATTAATCAACATAATTAATCATTCATGAAAATAAGGGTTGAAAAAACACATCATACTGAAAGAGAAAAGGTTTATCAACTTCCATTTTGTTACTCCAATATAATTAAAGATACAAAAATTCATTATATAGAGAAAATAAGTTCCTTCATATCCTCTCCAACAAGCCAATGAACATATATCATCCAATTTGGTAATCATTATTAAATTAATTCTCATTTGCAATCCCATAGAGTCCCCTCCATACTTTTGTAAGAGATAAGATTTCGCCAATTATTTTCTTTCTATTTATATCACCTAAAAGCACCAATTATGCAAGAATTCATGATATTTTTAGTGAATTAATTTGTAAACTATAGTTTATTTCTCCTTCAAGTCCAAATATTCCTCTAATTGTTATAATTGGACCATTAATACTTGCTTGACATCTTTCCAAGAGGTTTATTGCAATATAATTTATTGTAGAAAAATTTCTTAGGTCTTTGACCACCCATATTTAGTAGTAATGAGATTTTTATCATCCAATACAAACATACTTTCTTTCTCTTTTTATTTTTTTATTTCATTTATTATAATTGTTTTTCAATCAAATCAAAATTTCCTTGATACTACTCAAAAGTGTTGGTAAACTATTTATCCATCATTTAAGCTCCATGATTATACACATTTAAGACAAAATATTCATATGTGATAGTCATCTTCCAAAATACATCCTTTCTATCTTTCCCACTTTCAATTTTAGATTTCCTCCTTAATTAGGTCATCAGAATAAATTCATTCTTTCAAAATAGATCATAATATTTTCAACTAATATGTATTGGTAATAATGTATTGTCTTGATAATATTAGAATTCCTTTTGACTTAACCCAAAGTGTAATATAAAATTAAATTTAACACTCTCTTCCACAAAGTGATTATGAAATTTAATATACTTTCAATATTCACTTTTCTTTCTACCATACTTGATTACAACAAAAAAATAAAATTCACAAGGGTAAGCTCATAGATTTAGTTTCTAAATTCAATTAAGTCATACCCCCAATTGATTATTCTAGGATAATCCTTATCCAACCATCATATTTAAAAACCTCCTTTGATGTTATTTCAATGTGTTTAGTCAACAAATCAACATGTGAGTTATACCATATCATGATCATCCATACTTAGGTCTAAATAATTATAGGTAAAATTCATTTTCCTTAACAATTATTTTAAAATTTTGTCACCATTAATATTGAACTTTCCAAAATAACTCATAATTTTTTGAATGTGCAAAATACAATAGGCTCTTAAGCCTAGTGTCTAAAACAAAGAATCCGATACCACATGTACCAACACTCTAGTGGTATACCAAATTTTTATCACTAGCAAACATACTACATTTTAGGGTAAAGTAGAAAAAAATCCTCATCAATTCTTTAGTTGATTTCTTTCATTATCATGAAATACTAATACATGATCATCATGAAAACAACTATCTTTTACTATTTCATCATTTAGAGGTCATGGATGATAGGATTGTAGCACAATGCCCTTCAAAAATTTGCACTTCAATTTGGTTACCTCAATCTTTTCATGTAGTGACTATAGTATTTTCCATCTCTTCTTGAGATTGTTCTACGATTCCACATAATATATGTTCAATTATTCTCTTAGGCATTAGTGAATTTATAGGAGATCCATGAATGCTTATTCACTACTCTTAACATTGAGTTTCTTTTATTTGAGTAATTCAAGTAGTCAACCTACCTTGGTGGTAGCTATCTTTAACTTTTATTTGTCTCACCTAAATTGAAGTAAAACACCTTGTAGATGGAAACTAACTACACTCACATGAGGAGTGTGAAGAGAAGTAGCCCCAACTAATTAATATTTAGGGTGCATGATTTATATTGGTTGCACTATGAATGATACTATACCCCTAAAATACATGATCCATGAGTTTAGATCATAAATATTTTCAAATTGAGGAGTAGCATGTTGTGATGACTAAGATTATTGTTTTCTTTAAATCTATTTCACTTGTATTTGAAGGAATTTAAATTGCTCCAAAATTCAAGAGAACAAAGTGGGTGTCACGTTGAGAGTTTCGTGCAAGAGAAGGAAAGGGAGAGACAAATGATAGTCTTATAGAGGGTGAAACTATGAAGGGGGAGTGGGGATTCAACTTGAAGAGATCACACTAGAGGGTGGGGAGGAGGGCTCTTCTAATGAAGAATCATCATAACATTTAACAAAGGTGGACACTTCTATGCTTATAATAGACCAAAAGTGAAGAGTTTAAGAAGAATATAGTCAGAGATCCAAGAAAGAGGTTTGTTATTGGGGATGGGGAACTTGAGGGGTAGATTCAAAATAATATCAAGTTGAGGAGGAGAGAGGAGAGTGTAGGATCTTAATGTTTAGGGAAGGGATGAGAACACATGCTCAACAATAGACTAGAGAGAAGTACTAACCTTTTTAGGAATAATAATTGGGGAGATATTTTTGCAAATAAATGAACAAGACACCAAAGAAAAACACAAGGAATATTCAAATGCTTATCTAAGCTCACAGACTTATTCATAAGCATTAATATTTCATTCATAATTCATTGCACACAAACAATAAACATCTACAACAAGATAATCAAAACTACACAATTTGATCATTCAATTAAGATCGATTCTCACTTATGCATCATAGTGCAAGGGAGATTAAAATTTTGGACCCTTACAAAACTTGAATGAGGAATATTTAAAACTTTACATCATAATAGTTAAGATTTATCAAAAAATGATTCTTGAATAATAACCGTTGTTTTCCAAATAAGCAGTTGGCCAAAAACCAACCAATTTATGTAATATTATGACAATATAGTCATTAATGACTATTTTTTATGGTGGTTATGATTACATCACCATTCTTGATTGAAAAGACGGTGGAATGAATTGACACTTGCTATAAGCAAGCCTCGTGACACACACTCATGTGAAACATCTACCACTTCTCACTTTCACTGATTGTTGGCATGTCACCTAAGATTTCTTCCGTGCAATTTCTTTAAATATAAAGGATTTCATTGATGCTTGAATCCACCTTGCTAAATTTCTATCACATCACATTATTGAATTTGTTAAGTTTAAAGCATTTTGAATGTACTTCCAGTATTAATTGTCTTCAAGTGAATTCCACTAGTTTTACCTTGCCATTCTATAAATTCATTTTGCATAATGCTACTTTTAGTTTGAAGTATGTTGATTTCCTCCAGTGATGCAACTTCTGAGGCTAGGAGTGATTTCCTCACTGTTGATGGTGTTGAGTGCAATATCGTGCAAAGGCTTGTTGTAGACCAGCTTCAGGAGGTCTTCCTAATCCAAAGTGATATGAAGGAGGGAGTTCACAAGATTATGGGTGAGCACTTCTTGTCTCAAGTGCATGTTCATAATTTTGGCTTGCTGGAATGTTTTCTCTATAATGTTGTGCACACCTTTGGAAATTTTGAGTAATAAATTCATGTTGTTGTGTGCCAAGTAAGACCTATATACTTGTGTGTTGAAGATGCTCTGAGAGGGTTATCTATGCATCCTTGTGTGGGTCTAGCGGGTGACACAATTTTTATTACCACTGCATTGAGGAATGAAAAAGCTAGACAAGCAGTTTCTCTGCTTCGTGTTGGGCTTGAACGTAATAACATGGATACCTAAGCTCACTTTGTCAAGTTCAATGAAAACCTCTTTTCTCATGCGTAGATTGAGCATCTACAAGAATTTATTGAGTCTATTAGAATCCTCATCTTCACTTTTCGTGCTTAAGACCCCTTGTGATGAAAAACCCCTCTTTTTGTGATGTAATGCATAATACACACACACACACACACACATATATATGGCTTTCAAAACTGCATTGTGTAATGTGGATTTCTTTAGAATCTTTTTCTTTATTTTCATGTTTACATTCCTCTGTAATGTGCTCTTATTTTTACCCTTGCAATGAATTTCTTTATGCACTTTGAATGTTATTATTTTTTACAATATGTTCATCTTCAATGATATCTTTCCTTTTTGTGAACATGTTTTTGTAATAACAACACATAATGACCCAATGTATGAATGTTGGATTTTAGGTATTGTTAATAAAATGTCTTTAGAGTCGACTCAAGTTATGAAACCATATTTACCATCGCTTATGCCAAAATAGCTCCTACAATGCATTCAAAGTCCCTTTTAATGATTTTTCCCCAAAAATTAGCTTCTTAGGAAAGATACTCTACTATACTCTGAAAATCTATCGTAGAAAAAACTAAGTTTTGAAAACCCTATCGGGAATGGATAAAAGTTTCAAAACTACTCGAAACTCCACCCAAAGTACTTATTGCTTCAAATTTTCAACCTTCAGTATACTTGGACAACCGCAAGAACCTTTGGGTAACCTGACAAATACATAGAACTTGCAAAAAGACCAACATGCGATAGATTTTAAGTTAAAATATTGAGACCGTCGAGTGGGAAAGAGGTTAGCAAACTTGATCGGTGCCTAATGCAGGTTACAAACTACAAGAAAAAGGTGACGAAAAACATAGTTTTCTTCACTTAGAAGGTAGGGTGTGATGTTTTTGTAAGGGGACTAAAATGGTGGCAACAAATATCTCTAACTGGGGACAAGGACTATAAAGGATGAATACATGAACCCAATCTCAAAATTTATAGACTAGTACCTTATCCATTGGGAATAGAGTTATGATCATGGAATGAAAGGATCAAACACATCAAAAATGGGAAGAACCCAAAAATAAAGGACCACACAACCAAACAAAATAGGAAAGAAAAAAAAAGAACCATATATACAAAGGTAGGGGAAACCTACCAACAACTATACCCAAGATTAATCATGCAAAGCCATTAATTGGCCAAGGAAAATATGACCCATGATGACTAAGGGGGACATGCTTGATGACTAATGTTTGCCTCAAAGAGTGCAGAGGATCTTCTAACACAAGGATCACACCAATGTGCGCTAATTTTTTTGTTTCCCTTCCTTCTTGTACTTTAAATTCAAGAGTGAAATTTTCTTTTTCTTTACTATTCTTCGGGGCAGGAAAATATCCAACCTTAAGTCCATTTTCCTCATCATGTTGAAAAAAATGATTAATTATATTATCAACTTTGAAAATAGACATCTCACACTCAAAAGATATTAGACTTACTCAAACTTTAGAGCTAGGTTGTTGCTTGATGTATCCATGTGTTGGGATAGTAAGCATCGAGGCATGGCTCAGTATGCTACAGGAAGAAAGATCCTCTTCATCATCAAAACTATCTGAATCTTCTTATTTAGGTCCAAAAATTTGACATACACCTCACTCTCACTTCCCATTCCAATTGTATTTGAAAATTCTCCCTATTGTGCTACACTCAAACCTAAAAAATTAGTCGTAGGAGAATTATTGTTGCTTAAAATGCTTCAAATAGCCCTAGGAATGAGGCTTATTTTTGGTAAATCTTCAACTCCTGAATGATCATGATGCCTATACAATGACATATCATCTTCTATCCTTATGGATTCGATTGTTTATACTTCAAAATCAACTATTCCTCTTCTTTTCAAAAAGAATCAAACTTTAGGAGACATCATGCATGAAGGCAATTGCAAAATTAGATTGAATAGGCACATTGGGCTGGGGAATTGTCTCAAGATCCTGTTGAATCTATAATTAAAATTCTTGACACCCTCATCATCTCCCTTCTAAATTAAAAAAAGGGATCTCAAAAGAGCAGCTACATCGACCACTACTTTGAATCTTTCAGTAAATTTTTTCCTCAGGGTACTCCAATTGGTAATGCACCCTTCATCTTGTACATGATCCTTAGGATCTTGTGCATCTTCCCTAGTGAATTTTGGAAAGTGTTCTCTTGAAACGATAGGAAGAGGTGAATATATTGATAACACCAGAGTTCCAAAACAACCTCTCCATGGTAAAGAGGAAGTGAAAGCCATCAAAAGACAATAGGAAACAACAAAGAATTTTTTTTTTATAGATTCTTTAATCCCTTTCCAGGAAGAGATAATTTTCTCACTCAAATTAATTCTATGGTGGTGCGCTCTTTGGGATGGTGGCGGGTTTTGATCTCAGTTAGTTCAAGGTGTAGGGTTAGGATAATGCACAATTTCAATCCTTGGAGACCTCTCAACCACTGGCCTAGGGGGGTGTTGTGATTTTTCCTCTTCTTCTTAGAGCACAAAACTAGCTCTCATGTAATCCATCATGCTCCTTCGGTACCTCCACGTAAGAGTGTTCAACTGTGATTTGATGTCTTCTTGCTTAGCTGTAACCCAATCTAAATCTAGCTGTAAGAAATGAAAAATGTTCTCATGTGGTAATACCATATTTAATCATGATAAGAAAAATTTTAGAAGTTATACACACTTCGTAATAGAGTCGCCAAAAAATTGTTAGTTGATAAATTTGTCCTTTAAAAACATACAAATTGACTCCATTTTTCCCAAAAAGAGAATCAATATATCAACAATAGTTGGAGAGATCGCCATTGCATTGGCGATCTTTCTTTGAATTTTAGTTGAAGTACAACTCCCTCTTTTGATATATTTTATTTTATTTGTGAGATAAAATAAACAGGGGTATGCTTTTAACTAGAAAGTAGGAAAGGAAAAACTAATATCTATCCATAACCATGAAAATAGATGTGATTAAAAAGTGTTTTGAAACTACTAACTAATGATAGGAATTAAACTGAAAAACATTCAACGTCATAGCTCACATACCAGATTATCAATGCTTGCTGACTTGACTCAATGCAATCTCAACATTTGCTGCAAATAAATGAACAAGACACCAAAGAACAACACATCCTCATAGGGAAGGAACATTCAAATTCTTATATAAGCTCACAGACTTATTCATAAACTTTAGAATTTCATTCATAATTCATTGCACACAGATAATAAACATCTATAACAAGATGATCAAAACTGAGAAATTTGATCCTTCAATTAAGATCGATTCACTCGTGGATCATAGTGCAAGGGGGATCAAAATTTCAGGCCCTTGCAAAACATGAATGAGGAATATTTAAAAATTTACATCATAATAGTCAGGATTTATTGAAAAATTGATTCTTGAATAATAATTTTCATTTTCCAAATAAGAAGTTGGTCGAAAACCAACCAATTTCTACCAGATTATGACAATATAGTCATTGATGACTATTTTTATTGGTGGTTGTGATTGCATCACCATTTTGACAGACAAGATGGGGAATGAATCGATGCTTGTTGAAAGCAGGCCCCGTGGCACACACTTGTGCAAAATTTCTGGCACTTCTCACTTTTGGTGACTATTAGCATGCCACCTAAGATTTCATTCGTGCAATTTCTTTAAATGTAGAGGATTTTGTCGATGCCTGAATCCACCTTACTAAATTTCTATCACATCACCTTACCGAATTCATTAAGTTTAAGGAAATTTGAGTATACTTTCTAGTAGTAATTGCCTTTAAGTGAATTCCACTAGTTTGTTCTCGCCGTTTTATAAATTAGCTACATCACTCCTCATTTTTTATAATGCTAGTTTTAGTTTCAAGTATGTTGAGTTCCTTCAATGATGCAACTTTTGAGGCTAGGAGCGATTTCCTCACAGTTGAGGGCGTTGACTAGAGTGTCGTGTGAAGGCTGGTTGTAGAACAACTTTAGGAGGTCTTCCTAATCTGCAGTGATGTGGGAGAGGGATTCATTCACAAGATTATCGGTGAGCACTTCCTATCTCAGGTGCATGTTCATAATTTTGTCATATTGGAAAATTTTCTCTACAATGTCGTGCGCACCTCTAGAAATTTCAAGTGGGGAATTCATGCTACTAAGTGCCTAGTAAGACATATAGACTTGTTGTGTGTTGAAGATGCTCTTATAGGTTTATCTATGCATCCTTGTGTGGGTCTAGTGGGTGACAAAAAAATTATTGCCACTGCATTGAGGAACAAACAAGTTGGGCAAGCAGTTGCTTTGCTTTGTGCTGAGCTTGAACACAATAACATGGAGACTTAAACCCACTTTATCGATTTCAATGTGAACCTCTTTTCTCCTATGCAGATTGAGCGTATGCAAGAAGTTATTGAGGTAATTAGGATCCTTATCTTTAGTCTCTGTGCTTAAAACCCCTCTTTTTGTGTGATGTAATGCAAAATATATATATGGCTTTCAAAACTGCACCATGTAATGCAAATGTCTTTGGAATCTTCTTTATTTTCATGTTTATATTTCTCTACAATGTGCTCTTATTTTTACTCCTACAATGGATTTCTTTATGCACTTTGAATGTTATTATTTTTCACAATATGTTCATCTTTAATGATATCTTTCCTTTTTGTGAACATATTTATGTAATAATAACACATAGCGACCCAAATGTATGAATGCCAAATTTGGGGTATGGTTAATAAAAATATCTTTGGAGTTTGCTCAAGTCATGAAACCATATTTACCACCACTTATGCAAAAATAGCTTCTACAATGCCTTCAAAATACCTTTTAATTATTTTTCCCCAAGAAGTAGCTTCTTAGGAAAGATACTCCACTATACTTTGAAAATCTTCCATGGGAAAAAATAAGTTTTGAAAACCTTACCAGGAAACAAAAAATGTTTTAAAACTACTAAAAACTCCATCCAAAGTATTTATCGCTTCAAAATTTTCAACCTTTTGTATACTTCGGAAACTACAGAAACCTTTCAGTAACCTAACAAATACTCACAACTTGCAAAAAGATCGACATGTAATAGATTTTAAGTTAAAATTTTGAGACCGTCAGGTGGGAAAGAGGTTAGGAAACTTGATTGGTGCCCGATGTAGGTTAAAAATACAAGAAAAAGGTGATGAAAAACATAGTTTTCTTCACTTAGAAGTAGGGAGCATTTTTTTTAAGGGGGACTAAAATGGCGGTAACAAAATTGGAAGTGTTTCTCTTCTAAGAGGGGATTTTATTTTGTTATTTGAGATGCATAGAGGGTAGCCATTTTATATAACCAACATGAGTTACCAAGTCTATTCTAGGAAGTTAGAGGCCTTTTTTACAATATTGAAAAGAGATTCAAAATCTAGGAGGGGTTTATGAGTGAAGCTCGAGGATTTGTTCTTACCCACCTTGGTGGTAAAGGTGACCTTTGGGATATATCCCCAAGGGTCATTGTTTAATTTTGAGGAGAGGTTCAATAGAATATTGTGAAAGAAACAACTACAATTCTACTTTATCAATTGAAAGGATAAAATGGGTAGGACTATAAAGATGATTTTTTATTCCTATATAAAGTTCATGGTTCACAATGTCAAATTGTGACACTAGTTCCATTGAAACCATGCACATTGTGCATTGAATCAATTGTGAATCCTTGAGAACCTATGGACTTATATCTCTTTATGTGTATTGAAATATAAACTATCTCTTGTGGGAACCAAATATGACCCTACCTCCAAGGGAGATGAAAAAAAATCCATTTAGGGAGAATCTAGTATACAAAAAACCTTACCTAAGAGGATTTCAATCATAGGTGCCACAAGTTCATGGAGAATTTATAGAACATAGCATTCTTTGTGTCTATTTTGAGGGTCCATTATGTGATAAGAAGAGTCCCATTGGAGTCAAAGTTAGCAATCTAAACACCCATATGACTCGGCCTTGGGATGTTTTGGCATAGTAGGAGATAACCTTGAGATGTTTTGGAATAGTAGGATATAACCTTGAGACATTTTAGAATAGTAGGAGATAAGCCCATTGGGATGAAAACCTAAAGGCCTTATTTTTTTAAAACACTTTAGTCAAGTTTGTGATGAATCCTTGCACACTACTTTTCTCTATGATTAACTCATACAATTTTTCAATTTTTATCCTGTAATAAATATTAAACATTATTAAACCTTTTCATATATATTAATTATTGTTCAAAATCATGTGAATTATTTTCATCTATATATTCTCTTAACAATGAAAAGTCACCATATCTATTATATTATCTACAAATACAAGCTTTTTAATAAATTAATTATCTATTAGGCATTTCCCAAAATAAATTTGTTATAAACTCTCTAATTGTTGTAGGTGACATTAATACCAAATTTTTGCATAAGTTGGTTAGTATATAAAGTACAATATATATTGAAAAACATAATAATCATAATATAATTGCACAACTTTTGCAAAAATAAGAGATTTGTTTATAACTTTGTCAATTTAAGGTTTACATTTCTCAAACGATCTTTGACTTATGTTAATTTTTTATAATTTCATTATCTAGATTTCTTTTTGTATAATTTCTCTTGAGTATGTCTAATAGATGTTTTGGGTAAGAATAATAATTTTTTGACCCCACCTTTAATTTCAAACCATCTCTAATATGCTAATTAGATCATTTTTCATAGTTACTTTTCAATTCTATCGCTCTTTCAAAGTTTTAGTATTTGCATTAAAAATCTACTTGTCTTACCATCATTTTTATTTAAATCGACTAATTAAATAAAATAATTGTTGTTGTCTATCATGTTGTAATTTATTTTTATATTGAGTCTTTTTTCTAATAGAAACAATAGTATTAACAACACTAGAGATAATTTTGTTTCCCGCCCCTCTCTCCCTCTCCTTTGGTTTTGAATTGTCTATGCACATGGTGGACACCGCTTTGGGGGTACCCCACAATCCCCCCTATGCTCTCCTGATCAGATTCTTGTTACGTCACATGCTACTTTGACAACCTCGGGGGTCAAGCTCCTGTGTTTTCCATTGTTGGTGAACCCATATTTCCTGGTTGAGCTATTGTAGAGGTTCCTGCGATCTCTATCACTCCAGATTTAAAGGGGTGGAAGAATGTGATGATTAACTCGAGCTTGACTACTAAGCTATCCCATACTCACCCAAAAGTGGAGATTTATATGTTTGGTATTGAGTTATCTATCCCTGAATCCGTCACTAATAGGATTGTTTCCTTCATAGAAAATGTGATGGTGGGCAAGTTTTTCTCCTTTCACCCTACTATGGATATGGTAAGAAGATGGACGACTGCAAAATGGCATCTCAAAGGTAGTCCGGATGTCTATGCTATTGTTGGTGGGCTATTACTTTTCAAATTCATGGCTACTGAAGGTATGATTTCAATTCTATCTTCAGGGCCCTAGGTCTATGGGAAACATGGCATGTCACTATGTCGCTGGAAGTCAGGTTTTGGCCCTGTTGTTGATCTCAACAAGTCAACTCCAATGTGGGTTTGTCTGCCTGGACTACCCCTAGAGTACTGGGATGAATCGGTGTTCCACAACATTGGTGATTCTATGGGTCATTTCATCACCTCAAAATCTATCACCAGATTAAAATCCAAGTTAGCGTTTTCTAGATTCTATGTTAACATTGATAATAACAAGTCCTTGCCCAACTCTATGAAGCTTTTTTCCAAATTTGGGTCTTGGACTCAACAAGTTTTCTATGAAAATGCTGAGATTTATTGCCAAAAATATGCTAAACTTGGGAATCTCATTTTGGACTATAAGTCCATAGTTAAACATGACTCCAATGCGAGTGACCCCCCTATGGATGACCTCTCTAACAAATAGCTCTTCAAGTCTGACCTAGTCAATATCATTGAATCCTTGACCAAATTTGGGCCTATCGCTCCAAGGCCCGAGAGTTACCTTCTATAGAAATGGCTTCTATGGACTTTTATTTGGTGTTGGGAGGGTCTTCTCCCAACAGAGTGCTAGAGAACATGGCTTCCCCATTGTTACATGGTGTTTCAGTGGCCCTAGTTGCATCGTTGGTGGAAATGGTGGGTGTTCTATCACTTAACAAATATTTGTTAAAGAATGTGGAAGAAGGTGAGATTCTAAATGCGGTCATTGGTTTGATAAACTCTGGCTTTGGATAGACAATGACTATTGCCTTGTCACAGGATCAAGCTGATTGGATAAAATTGTGGTTTTTGAATCACTCTTTAAATTGGGTTTGATGTACTTTTTGGAGATGGCTTCCTCAGTTCATCCTAAAGTGTCAATCCGGGAACGTAGGATTTTGAACTATGTTGTGGCAATATGCCAAAGAGCTGAAATTAATAAACCAAGGACTGATGGATGCAACCTAATATAATTTCTTATGGGTAGAATTTGGACTAATAGACTTCCTGTCACAAGTGTGACAGGAACCTATGAAGAAATAGTTTTGCACAAAAAATTGGTTATTGGCACATAACAAAAGAGTAGTAAAGTTATCTATGACAAAATAGAAATCTAACTAAAAATAACGTTAACAAACTTTGGCTCTGGATAGACAATGAATATTGCCTTGTCACATGATCAAGCTGATTGGATAAAATTGTGGTTTCTAAATCACTCTTTAAACTAGGTTTGATGTACTTTTTGGAGATGGCTTCCTTTATTCATCCTAAAGTGTCAATCCGGGAACGTAGGATTTTGAACTATGTTGTGGCAATATGCTGAAGAGTTGTAATTAATAAACCAAGGACTGATGGATGCAACCTAATATAATTTTCTTATGGGTAGAATTCAGACTAACATACTTCCTGTCACAAGTGTGACAAGAACCTGTGAAGAAATAGTTCTGCACAGAAAACGGGTTACTGGCACATAACAAAAGAGTAGGAAGATAATAAGGGGATTCTCAATATTGTTTCTATGGAAGAAATTCGACTGGCTACCTTTAGTATGGGGGATTTCAAAGCCCCAGGCCTTGATGGTTTTCCTCCTGCCTTCTTTCAAATTTTTTGGGATACTATGGGTGGGGATCTAGTGCTTGCGGCCAGGCATTTCTTCAAATCTAGTAAAATCCTCAAACAAATTAACCACACTTTCATTGCCCTTATTCCCAAGGTTGGTGAGCCTCTAATCATTAGTCCTACTCAAAAGGGTTTTGTCCCTGGGCGACATATTATTGATGCTACTTTGACCACCCATGAATTGCTCCAATCTATGGATAGATGTAATTATGCGGGGATGGCCCTCAAGCTGGAAATCTCCAAAGCTTATGAAAAAGTGTTATGGGATTTCATCCTGAAGGTTTTGGCTAAGTTTGGATTCAACAATTTGGTTATAAAACTCATTATGGAATGTGTTAATACTGTAAAGTAGTATGTTCTTGTTAATGGATCCCCCTTTGGGTTCTTCTCTGCAAGAAGAGGGATCAAACAAGGTGACCCCCTATCTCCCTATCTTTTCATAATGATTGCTGATGTGCTCAGCAAGAATTTCACTGGTTTGCTGTCAGAGGGCTCCATTATGGGCATTAGAGTGGCTTCCTGCCTGGATCTGATTGTTGTGCAATAATTTGTGAATGACACTTTTCTCTTTGGGAAAGCCTCTATGGTGGAAGCCAAGAAATGGAAAGCTTTCCTCAACAACTATGCCTCATGTTCTAGTCAAAGCATCAATTACAATAAAAGCATGATCTACTTTTTTAACTGCATGCCTAATTTGCAATCTAGAGTGACTACGGTTTTGGGATGTGTCAGTGGATCTCTCCCCTTGGTTTACCTTGGGCTACCCCTCATAGTTAAGGAGGTTACCACTGACTTCTGGAACTCAATTCTGGAAAGGATCCAAAGGAAATTGGCTGGGTGGAAGAGCTCCATCCTAAGCCATGCTGGCAAACTCCAACTGCTCACTGCAGCCCTCCAAGGTATCCCCACTTACTTCCTCTCCATCTTTAAGATGCCTAAGTACATTGTTGATAAGTTTGAAAAAATCCAAAGGAATTTCCTCTGATCTAGGACTGAGGATAAGAAGAAACTTGCTTTGGTGAAATGGGAAAAGGTTTTCCAGGCCAAAATTTGTGGTGGGCTAGGAGTCAGGACAATTCTCAACTCTAACAAGGCTCTGATGGCCAAGGTTGGTTGGGATCAGTTAAGGAACACTAAGGATTGGTGTAAAATTTTGAATTCCAAATATCTTCAGGATAGGCCATTGATCAATTGTCTCTCAGAGTCTCACCCCTAGGGCTCCTTGGTCTGGAGGAGAATCTACAGCACACAAGGCCTGTTAAGGGATTAAATGGAAAATGGGCAATGGGAATAAAATCAGATTGTGGGAAGATACATGGCTAATTGACACCCCTCTAGTTTGCTCTGACTTTAAGACTATTATGGGATCGACTCAGAGATTCTTTGGCATCCATATCAGTGATTATGTTTCAGGACCCCCTGGAGCTAGGAATTGGAAAGATCTAATCCTCTGTTGTCCCCAGTCTCAAGACCTTTTTTATCTGGCTCGGTCCCTTCAAGAGATTCTCTCTAGCACCAGGTTTCCTTCCTTGGACAGAGAGGATGAGTTTTTTTGGACCTTTGACAAACAGGGGGATCTTTCCGTTAGGTCAACATACAATCTGTTGACAAACCAAAGTGCTGCTGAGGAACCCTGGAAGAAGATTTGGAACCACCACATGATCCCTAAAATAAATTTATTTTGGTGGATGACATGCCATAACAAGATTCTTACTCAGGACAATTAGAGGAAACAAGTTTTTTGTATTCCCAATAGATTTTTACTTTGTAAGAGTGGGGAGGAAACTATCAGTCACCTATTGTTACACTGCTCGTTTGCTACTGAAGTTTGGGGGATGGCCTTTGAGAAACTTGATATCTCTTGGGTGATGAGCAAGGATCTATGACCGATCATTCTGGGTTGGTATGGTCCCTATTCCCACCCTCTGCCTGGTGAAATCTGGAATTAGGTCCCTCCTATCTTGGGTTGTTGTTTGTGGAAGGAGAGGAATAACAGGGTTTTTAGGAATATTGAGAGGAACCCTAATGATTTTTTTGGCACTGGTGTTCGACTCATTGAGGAAAACATATCCCTCTTTAATGGGAAACTCCCGAAGAAGGGGCCTTTGGATCACAAAATTAGAATGGCCAAGGCTTGGCACAAGGGATTAGAGGCTAACTCGTTTGACAACTCGAAAGTCTTAGCCAGGAAAAATACCAAATGGGAGCCTCCGGATAGAAGTTGGTTTAAGCTCAATTTTGATGGGGCTGATAAGGGCAACCTAGGTAGGGCAAGTATTGGTGGAGTGATTAGAGTTTCCTGGGGGGATTATGGTTGTAGGATTTGTTGGAGGTATTGGGGCCCAGTCTTCTATAGTGGCAGAAGCTCGTGTGCTGCTCATGGGCCTCCAAGTTGTTGTCTCTTTGGGGATTGCTAATCTCCACATCGAAGGAGACTCTAAGTCCATTATGGATGTTGTGAATAAAGACAGACTAATTGGCTGGAATACTAAGGATATACTGTTGGATACTAGATTCCTTTTATCCAAATTTAGGGATAAAAAAGTGACTCATATATTTAGAGAAGACAACCAAGTGGCAGATGCCTTGGCTAATCTTGGCACTTGCTCGGGATCCGCTAAATATTGGAGGAGAATGGAAAGGATACCGCTAAAAATTTAATCTATCATATTGAGGGAACAAAGCAACCAATTATCACAATGATTTTAAATTTATGGATGTCGGGTGCTGAATGGGGGGTCCACTTGATTTTATTGGGGGTCTCGTGGATGAGTGTTAACACTGAGATGGCTTACAGGTGGAGGGACTCTAATTTTATGGCTTACTATAGGCCTAGATATATTCGTGTGGGGCACGAACTAGAGGATCCACTTGTTTGTCCTTTGGGCCCGGTGGATGGGATCGATTACTAAGGTGGCTGATAGGTGGCGAGGTTTAAATTTTAGGGCTAGTAATATGAATAAAAAAGGTAGCTTGATGATTTCAATGCTTTTGAGAAGCCATACCGTGTGATCTCTTCTCTTGGGGATCATGCAATATCTTGTTTTATCTCATCCTTGCATCCGTAAGTTTGAGAGTTTAAATAATGATTTGACTCCTCATTATGAAAGAAAGCTTCCTTCTAGTGCCTTCGTGCTAGCTAGTTTAGTGCGAGTCTCAAATTGCACCCTTAAGAATGTTTCTATTTTAAGCCATACAACCAGTTTGCCTTGTTTTTTTTGCATTTTATCCAAGGAGAAGGAACTATGCATGCCCGCCAATTCCTGTCTTGTTGGTCGCAATATTTCTAAGATCCACATTAACTCCGTTGTCAAGTCACCCTGTGGTGATTTTCCTCTCGGAACATGCGACCTGTACGCTGACATAATTACCCATCGCTGCATCCCTTGCCTAAATGAACACAATGTGATGATTATCCATTATCCCGCTAGCTTCTACATTTGGTGTCATTTGCAAACTCTTTGGCTTCCTGTGCAGGTTGAAAAACAAGTGGTGAACGTGTGAGAAATGAGCCGGATAACTGTGATGAATTCCAGAATAATCCTTTAGTTTGGCACATCTGTGCGAAAGGTGGCATTGCTCCTCTTATGGAGATATTGGTTGGCCATGACCCTATCTTGTCTGGCCAGTTTTCCAACTAGTGGAAGGACTGAAGGGTCTCAATGGGAGGTATTTCATTTGAAATAAGTGAGGAAGTCATAGTGCAAGCCATGGGTTTATAGTGCACCGGGAAATTATACCCCAAGCACACTACAAAACTAGACAACGAAAGCTTGGAAGCTTTTTTTAGAGGTGATGAGGTGCTGGTTCAGAACCAATCGGGTTTTGAGAGAGAATCTCTTCTAAAGCCTTGGGACTAGATGTGCCTTGCACTGATGAAATATGTCACCTTGGAAGGTAGGCTCAAAACCTGCTTTTTCTATCACTTTCCCCTGTTAAATCATTTAAGACACAAGATGTTGCTTAGTTTTCCCTTCTTTCTTCTAATGGATTTGAAAAAATCGATCGAAAAATGTAAAGAGTTAGCCAGCCTTAACCCCAGTGATCTCTCGCCGCTCCCGCTCCATCAGGGGCTCATTTTGAGACTTTACCACTTCCACCTGGCCCTCTGTCCTCCCAAAGCTATTATGTTTGTGCGCATTGATGATATCAAGTCCCTGTTGGCTATGAATATTTCCCCGACCGAGTTTAAAAGCCGTCCCTGGTTGTCCATTTTGGGCACTACGGGAAACCCCAAAGCCAAGATGGCCACCAAGAAGCTAAAGGGAGGGTTGGGTAAGGCACATGCTAGTGCGGCGATGGGTCTCTATGAATTGAAATCTACCCTGGTGAAATTTTCCTAGAAGGTCAACACTGCTAAAAAAGGGAAGGAGAAAGGTTCACCAGACCTGTTTGTTAGGGAAGGGAAGGGGAAAATAATAATATGGAAAGACTCCAAAGGAGACATTGTTGTCGGTACTACGGTGATGACTGGTGGGGAGAACACAAGAAGGAGATCCGGGAGGCCTACAAAGAATAGTAAAAAGAGGCAGATAATTGAGGATTCAGAGGAGGAGCGGTCTGACAGCAAAGAGTACAAGGACAAGGAAACTGAGGATGATGAGGACGAGAATGTGGAGGGGCCCTAGATTACTCCTGAGGACAACAAGGTTCCAAAAGATGGCTTGGCCTCTCACTCTTCGAATCCCATGATTGAAGATCCTGGAGAGGTCGTAGGGACTATTGACATTGGGGAGGAGCCCTGTGCCTTGGAGAAGAAAATGGACACGCTCAACAAAAGGTTTCGTGGGTTGACCCGATTCACAATGAAGTTGGTCCACTTCGTCACTAGCACTCTATCAAATGTTATAAAGGAGGTGTTGGACGAAAATAACAGTTAGGAGAATAAAGACTGGGTTGGTGATGAGGTTGTGGACCTCCTATTTAAAAACTGGGAGAAAGCCAGTTAGCTGATGTTTGCGCCGATGTCTTGTCTCTTGGCTGCCCCTCCGTGGTTTTTGTGCTATTCATGGGCTGTCTCTATTTTTGTTTACTTTAATGTTTAATTTTTAGTCTTTCTCTTTTTGTCCTTTGTGGCTCATTGTGAAGGGTATGACGCCTTGTAAATTCTGCTTAAATTTTCAAAAAACAAAGTTAAAGTTGAACTACTAAAAACAAACCTTCAACACTACTCGATAAATCTTTTAATTAAGAACAATCCCATTAATTGATATCAAACTACTATGTAATGAATGTTTAATGATCTACATATACCAACAAACAACTATTGAATAAATATAGATTGTACTAGTAAGAATTTGACAACTCAATACCGATTAATATCTTCATGGAAATGAATCATACAAAAAAAGATTTAAACAACAATACAATAATGAAATAATTAAACAACCTATAAATTCAAAGCATACATTACCACACACATAATCTTAATGCAATAATCACCTATCAACCAAGGAAGTGGGCCCTGCCTTCACCGGTTATTGGATGATAAAACTCACGTTCACAGAATTATTCTACTATCGCTTCCATTCATCCAAACAACATAAATAAAGTATATAGAAAATCACCACGGTTCTACTTTTTAATTATATATATCTATATCCAGTTTTAGCGTACACACATATATATACATATTGTAGCTACCGATACGTCTAATAGTTTTTCAGATGCAATCGATAAATGCTTTGGTTGTTAGTGGATTTCAGCCAACAACCTCTAAAGGATAATCAAAAATAGTTTTAAAGTATTTTGAAATTTTTCCAAGAACAGCATAACAACCTAAAACAAAATGACTAATCTTCAACGAGTAAAGCCAAAATGACAATATAACTTCAACAGTTCAGTCCTCCTTCCACCGATATCCTCCATGTGCGTTGTCAACCATTAAACACTTACTGCTACCAGAATCAAAAAGATAGTTAGCAACAGTCAACAAAATTGGTATTTTCACTAGTTTTAACCTTTTCTTCTATTTCATAAAATACCTTCTTTTCATTAATGAAAAGTGACAGGAACGATAGGAGACACTAAGAAAGATGACAAGGTTTGTCACAAATAGGAGGTAAAAGAATGGCACATTTTTCCCTCATCATTTCCCCCCAGTTGAAGACTTTGCATGTCCTCATGCAAAGAGAGTGTAGAATACAAACCAGAGAGAGAACGGGCAAGTTTTTGCAAGGTACTTGTGACCTCTATGACACACAATTGGTGAAGTTCCTACAACTATTTTTCATGCTCCTGAACGGTTACCACCGATGTCTTAGGGGCCTGTGCTTGCTCAAGCTCTACCTTCAACTGACTATATTGTAAAATTCATTTTAGTATACTTAGATCATATTGTGGATTGGCCATCCACCATGGTTTTTCCCCTAACAGGGTTTCCCCTAAAAAAATATTTTGTTATGGTGTTGTGATTGTTTTCTTCATGTTCATGCATTTTTGTTGAATGTTACAAGTGTTTTGAAGTTAAAGGTTAATAAAGTTAATTTTTGCACAACATTGATTCACCTCCCCCTCTAAGTGTGGCTTGTTTCCAACAATTGGTATCAGAGCTAGTTCCTCGAAAGAAGTCTTATAACTTGGGGAGATCTTGGAAAGTGTTTCAATGGATTCAAGCAGTTTTCAACAACTTTAGGTGGCCCTAGATGATCTTGATCAGTCAAAGTCCGAATTTGAAAAATTACAAGAAAACCTCATGGATGCTGAGAAATTCATTGAGTCTTTGAAAGACACAATCAATAAGTCCAGAGAGAAGAGAAAAGAACTCTGTGATCAGATTAAGCAGAATGATAGTAAGAGCATTGAAGATGAGCAACTCAGTCAAGCCCTGAAGGAAAAGACAAAAGAATGTGAAAAGCTTACCAGAGATAATGTTGTCCTAAAGCATGAGATGAAATCTATCATGATGACCAAGGAGCTTGAAGATAGAAAGAAGAATGAAGAGAACCTAGCATAGTCCTTGAAAGAAAAATCTGAAGTATGCAACCGATTGGACAATGAACTGGAGCAATCTAAAAACAATGAGGAAGTGCTTGAAAAATAGATTGATGAACTCAGAGATGAACTTGCTACTACAAATGAGTACAAGGAGAAGTTCAAAGTTAGCTCAGCCAGGCTTGATGAAATGATTAAATGACAAAGGATAGAAGGTGAAAATAGAGGTCTTGGATATGAACAAGAAGAAATTTCCATATTAGGACAAAGGAGATTCAGGCAAGGAAATCAAATGAACAAATATGGAAGGTATTCGGTAAGCTAACCTAATTCTCAAAGATTTAATGGATACTATATTAGTTGCAATAAATTTGGACACATGGCTACTCAATGTAGAAGCAGGATTCAAGTGTTCCATCATTCTCAAGTCAGTGCTTCAATTTCCATAAGTTTGGTCATAAGTCAAATGAATGCAAAAATATGATGAAAAAATTTCATAGAAATGTTAGATGCTATATGTGCAATAGACTTGGCCACATTGCTAACCAATGTAGATCAAGAGAAAATTAGTGGAACAATTGGTTTGAACAGAAAAATGTTGTGTGCTAGATAACTACAACAAATTTGGTCACATTGCTAATTTTTGTTGGAACAAAAGAGGTTTGGTAAATCAAAGAAGGAACATGCAGAAGGATATTAAGGGAAAAGGAAAAGTCACTATAGATGTGATCAGGAAGCAGATGTAGAAGAAATGGGTGAAGAAAAATCCCTCTGTTGAAGGAAATGAGCCAGCACCAGAATTTGCTTCTGGTAATTCTTCCAGGAATTAGCTTCAGGCCTTTGGCCTAGGGGGAGCTGTTGAGAAAATATCTTAACCCCCTAACTGGTAATTGACACCAGATGTGGATAAGTTTAGTAAGTGCACATATGCTCTACAGGTGTTGTTGAACTCATTGGAGAAAGTAGTACGTATATTGGAGGTCTACAAAAGAATTATCTTTCACAGTGTATGAAAATAGGGTATTCGAATGAGTTAGGGTAAAAAGAATTTATTGCAACAAAAAGGGTTAGGTATGTAAGTGATAAAAAGTCATTTCTATCTTTCATTTTTCACTTTGCATTTTAAAGAAAAGAAGCTGGAGAGCTCTAAAGAAAACTTTGGCAAATTGAGGTGAAATTCAAGTGTGAAGGCGATTCAACAAACAAAATTTGATATGATGAAAAGGTATTTATCAGAAAACCCTGCGAATTTGTGAATTGGTGTAAATGACTACTCCTTTGGTAGTCGAAGTCAAGGACAAAACTCACCCCAAATTCAAATGGAATCCCTTCAATTCTATTGAGATCGACGTTTTAGGTGCTTTTTCATCTGTTATGTATGGCGTCTTACACATTGAAGATGTTAGGGCATATATTCACGCTAACATTGAAGATCTAGGAAGCTTGCAGCTACTAAATTTGTATAATAATCACATTATAGGAGAATATTTCTATGTGAAGCCAAAATTTAAAACCCTAGAAGATTTTTTTTTACATAGGTTGTTAAATTCTGCATGTTTGAAGAGATCGAATGGGTTCGTTACATATTTTGTCGAGTTCATGATGAATTCACGTGGTTAAGTATACCCTTCAAGAAAACAAAAGAGGCTATAAGTGTTGTTATAGGTTTGAGTTCCTCTGGTGGATTACCAGTTCTGAAATCAGTGAAGAATCAAATGATCACTGATGCAATCAGTTCCAAGTATGACAAAAGAGCAATGACAATTGATGACATTGTTGATATAGATGTCAAATTTGCATCTATGGTTATTGGGTACACAATCTATCATTCCAACCGAGATAACTCTGTGTTCGGTACAACCATTTATGCAACCTATCAGATGGTAAAGGAAAATGAAAACTATGATCTATGTGAGTTGCTAAGAAATCAGCTAATGGAAAATCTTGGGAAGATCAAGACAGATAAGAAAAATTCCTTTAAGTATGGTAACTTGCTATTATGCTAATTCTTTCACTTCATGAATGAGGTTCCGGGATTCAGAAAGGTTCATTGGAAAAAAGATAAACTGGTAGCTTCTCATATCAGAGATCTCTTTCATAGATTTGCTGACATTAAGACAAATAATGCCACTATCTAGGGATATTTTGAAAGTTTTCAAAGTATGATGTAGGCCAGAGAAAGAATTCCTACTTCCATTGTGGAGAAGTATAAGGATACAATTTGTTTTATGGTAGATATTGATCAATGCATGATGGAAGTTGTTGATCCCAGAATAGTTTGGATCATGCCAAGGGGCTATGAAGTTGAAGATAAAATTCTAGAAATGTATGCATAACATTTACTAAATATGCCTTTGGATCTGGCAGAAGAGAGATTCGATACTTATGCAGAAAAGAATATACAAGTACATAATGAACTCAGAAAACCTATGTTAGTCAAAATAATTAGAAAAGAAGTAGAAATCTTTGTAGAGAGTATGGGCATATCAGTAGAAAAAAGTAAGAGAATCCAAAAGGAAAAGAGAAGAAGTTGAAGTAGCAAAAGAGGCAGCAAAAACTGAATCAACTAGTCCAATAGCACCCTCTGCCAAAACTAGGTCAACAAGGAGTTTTGCACCCTATCCGCTCCTATAGCCAAGACAATTCCTGTGAAGACATCTGGTAAGGATGGAAAAAGAAAGAAGGATAAAATAAAAAGAGTTTATGTGGCATCAAGCTGCTAAGGCAAATACATTTTTCAAAGGAAAATCCTTTGGTGAACAAGTTAAGGCACATAAGAAAGAAAAAGCTAACAAACCAGGTATGTCGTTAGAAGAAGTTGAAAAATCTCTAGTAAAAGATGGAAATCTTAAGCCACTTTGTAAATGGTATGAAACTTTTGATGAATCTGGTCAAAGAACTCTTGAGGAGGCAACAATAAAGTATTTGAATATTTTCAATAAATTTCTTATTGAAGTAATGCCTAGCTTACCTAAAAGCTTATATGAGATTTTGGAAATGAGGATAGTCAATGCTAGAACAAAAGAAGAACAAATGAGAGAAAGAATTATTGCAAAATTATGTCCGGTAATGTCTATGGAAGATATGCAAGCACTCCTGAATAAACCCAGAAAGGAATTCAAGAGCAAGACAAGGGTGAATAATCTCATGATTGGTTTGACTGATGAGGTTACAAAATAAACTGAGCAAATCTTGAGAAAGATTTTGTTAAATGATAGAATTGATGTTGTCACTAAAGAAAATCAAGATAAAGATGTCCCATCTTGCCCGAAAGGAGAAGAAGAAAAAGAAAAACTTGATACAACTGAGGATACTCAGATTCCTCTTGATATGGACAAACATAAATACCTATGGAGATTGAGACTCTTGAAATTGCATCCGTTGAGAAGGATGAGAGAATTGAAATTCCAGAAGTTAAACAAGAACCCACAGCTGAAGAAATAATGGTTAAGGAAAAGAAAGCTGAGGTAAAGGACGCAAGATACATTGTAGAGGCAGTGAAGAAATTTATAGTAGAACAATAGGATAATTTGATCCTGAACCGATTGAAGGTCCTATTGACCTATCCACTTTATCTCCAATTCAAAAAATGAAGGTAGCATCATTCACCCAAGTGAAGGCTAGAGAAGAACTGCTGAAGTCCCACATTGAGGACTGTAAAATTTTAAACCTTGCATGTGGAGATTTGGAGAAAATAATGCCTACACATGTCAAAGATCCATCTGGTTCCTCCTCCGGTGAACTGAAAAAGCTCATCAAATCTGTAAGTACTCATTTCGAGTCACTTGAGAAATCAGCTATGATTAAAGTGCAGAAAGAATTTGATGCCAAAGGGTTCAATGGGTTGAAATAAATGATTGTTAAGGGTAAAAATCTATTAGCCACATGTGTGACGAATGTTCAAAATTCTTTGTCTAAAGGTGGAAATATTTATAAATCATGTTTTTCTATGTCAAAATTTACTGAGGCCAATGAAAAGAAGGTTAAGGATCTGGAAAAGCAGTTAACTACTATTTCTGAAGATTTTGATCCTTTAGCTAGCGGTATTGCAAAACAAGAAGGTTAGGTAATATCTCTACTTGAAAAGATAAGAATCTTGAAGCATGAAAATGAAATATTTGTGGAGAAAGCATGTGAACTTAGAGGCTTAGTTGGTCCAAAGATAGAAATAATGTCAAGTGCACTAAAGGAAGGTAAAGATGTTATGGCATTTAGTGATCCAACAAACTTGGAGTCTGTAGAGACACAATCCTACCTAGTATGTGGTCACATAACAATCTTGGAGTGTCTCAAAAGGGTTTGGGACACAAATCTGATCCAGTTGAAGAAATATTCTCCATATATTTTCCAGTTTATGTAAGTTTAAGAAACATTTTTGTATATATGCAGTTTGTTCATAACAGTTTTTTTTGATATTTTTTTGGTATGCGGATCCCTGCCTTTGCCATTGATGTCAAAGGGGGAGAATAGTAGAGTGAAAAATGTATAATTATCTCAGGGGGAGAGTTCTCTTTTTGGAATTTTGAAGATGGCAGTGCAATTCATGTTGGTACTAATCCGACACTTGGTCATTTTTCACTAAGTGTTACCATCAATGCCAAAAAGGGAGATTTTTGGCAAGAGACATTGCTAATATAATTTGGTGTTGTCATTGATGACAACCCCAATCGATTATTGGATGCACACTTCATCATTTGATCATACCGGCAGACATATTGAAGACAGTCAAGGAAGAATAGAGCATTCGACAATTTTGTGCTCATCCATCCTTATGAAGATTTCCTATTATTATTTTGTGTTGCGTATCTCAAGAAATGTTTTTTGGTATATTATCTCTATTACTATTGAATCTTAGTGGCTCGTATTGATCCGTGTGTGAGTTAGAAGATCTGGTTTAATAATTTCATGTTTATCAGTGCATGAAGGCCAATTTCATGGATATAACATGTCGCAGATGTTTGGGAAGTAATTGTTCAAGTATGTTTGTATTCAAACATATTTGTTTGGTTCCTAGCTAAGTTGTGGCTGACTATTGTGGATGCACATTATACATTACTCATGATTTGAGCTGATAGTTGTAAATATTTTTGTGTTCTATTGATGCCAACATATTGTGATTAAATTATTGGTCGCAGATATATATAAGTGATTGACCATATCATTTTGAGATATGAAGAAGGTGTGTCGATGCAAATTTTGAATATCAGAAGAGAAGAAGAGAGATTATGCACTGTTTCACTTGTGCATTAAGGATTTTGTGATGCGAGTTTGAGCAGAACAGAGCAGAAGTGCAAAATCATTCTGAAGGACAGAAGATCAAGTATTGAGCCTAATCGAAATTGTAATCAAGAATATGTAGATGCTATTCTTAGTTCAAATTCTCATATGGTTTTAATATGATTTTCTTTGTAAAATAGCGAGTCTTCTTTGAGCAATGAGCTCTAGGTAGTGCGCTTGAATCCAATAGCATTCCCCATATTGTAAACTTCATTTGAGTATACTCAGATCATATTATGGATTGACCATCCACCATGGTTTTTCCCCTAACAGGGTTTCCACATAAAAATTCTTGTGTTATGGTGTTGTGATTGTTTTCTTCATGTTCATGCATTTTGGTTGAATGTTACAAGTGCTTTGAAGTTAAAGGTTAATAAAGTGAAATTTTTCACAAAACTGATTCACCCCCCCTCTTAGTGTAGCTTGTTTCCAACAAGCCCTGTAATGGAATGTGAGAGGGATAAATAGCCCCATAAATAGTCAACTCTAAATAATTATGTTATGGAACACAAGATAGATGTTTTGTTGTTACAAGAAATTAAAATTTAAAAAACAAGTTTTGAGCACATAGCCAAGTATATTTGGTTGAATTCTTCCTTTTCCTGTAGCGATGTAGATGGGGCTTCGGGTGGGATGTTCATGATGTGGAACGCCAATAGGTTAACTGGGTCTAAAATTTTCCAAAGTAGGAGCAATGTGAGAATCTAGTTCTATCACTTTCGTGGTACTTGGTTCCTGATCAACATCTTGGTTCCTAATCAACATCTATGCCCCCAATTTAAGGGATGTAAGGAAAACCCTTTCGCAAGATCTCACTGACTGGATAAAGAATAATAGGGGGCTCACTGGTTAGTGGTTGGAGGCTTCAACACTTTGTTGTACCCTTCGAAGAAGAGTGGGGGTCTGACCGACTATTCTAATAACATGACTGATCTTGTTGATTTCTTAAGTAATATTGGTCTACTGGACATTGACTTATAAGGACAAGCTTTTACCTGGACTAACAGGCAATTGGGGATGGCCTTATCCAAGTTTGACTTGATAGATACCTCTTCTCTCCCAATTGTACAACTTAATGCTAATCCACTAGCTTTACCCCAGACTGTGTCAGATCATTTTCGTTGCTTCTGGTCATGATTGAACACTCTGTTGTGGGTCCTTTTCCTTTCCAATTTGAGATCATGTGGAATACCCACCCAGATCTCAAGAATAATTTTTTTTCTTGGTGGAACATCCTCGTACATGGATCCCCCATGTTTAGAGTTTTCCATAAACTCAAGTATATCAAGAACATGCTTAAGGGGTGAAATAATAGGGTTTTTGATGATGTCTTCCATCAAAAAAGAGTGATATCCAATAATATTAGGATGACACAAAGGAGAATGGAGGAGGGTGATGTCAGTGTACAAACTTGTTAGCAAGAAAGAGATGACGCTTGAAATGGGAAAAATCTTGGAAAAAGAGGAGACATTCTGGAAACAAAAATCCAGAGTTCAATGGCTAAAGGAGGGTGATCAAAATACTTCTTTCTTCCATGTTTCGGCCCTCAAGCATAGGAAAAGGAATTAGATAAAAAAGTTGAAAAATGAGGTGGGACATGAAGTCACTACCCCTACCCAGATTGGTCTATTGGCCTTTGGCTACTTCCAATGGGCTTTATCGGATCCAAATGTGGTTCCTAATTCTATTATGGATGACTCACTGTTGGACCCCTACCTATATATCTATCCCGAGAGGATAACAATAATATTATGTGTTGTCACTCTCAAGGAAGTCAGGGTTGTTTGTTTAGTATGGGTGCCTACAAGGCTCCAAGACTTGATGGATACCCCCGACCTTCTTTTAGGTTTTCTAGGACATAGTTGGTGAGGACTTAACTCTAGTGGCTAAGGATTTCTTCAATTATGGAAAACTAATCAAATAGCTAAATCACACCTTCCTAGCCCTTATTCCCAAAATTGAGGACCCACAAACCATGGCTGAATTTTTCCCTATTAGCCTTTGTAATACCATTTATAATATTTTCTCTAAAATCCTAGTGAATTTCTTGAAACTTTTTTTGGAAAAAATAATAAGTCTAAGCTAAAAGGGCTTTGTCCTGAGGCGCCATATCTTCGATGCTACCATTGTCACTCACAAAAATTTCACTCTATGGACCGGTGCAACAATGCTAGTATGGCTTTCAAGATTGACATTTCAAAATCCTTCAACAAAGTCCTTTAGAGCTTTCTCCCTAGAATCTTGGCTAAGATGGGATTCAATCAGAGGGTGCTTAATCTCATTGTGGAATGTGTTACAACTATGGAGGGGCATAAGATAGGGGGATCCTCTATCCCATTTTTTGTTCATAATGGTCACTGATGTGATGAGTAGTAATGTGGCTAGAATGCTATTGGAGGGTCCTATTAAAGGAGTTCAACTTGCCACTACTCTAGAACATGTTTTCATACAATAGTTTGTTGATGATACCATATTGTTTGGGAAATATTCAGTTATGGAAGCAAGGAAATGGAAAATGTGCATTAACAACTATGCAGCTAGCTCAGACTAATGCATAAACTATAACAAGAGTATGATTTATTTCTTTAACAATCCTATTTTGCAGGATAGGGTGATAACTATTATGGGTTGCGTTGGTGCCTCCCTACCTTTGGTGTACTTGGGGCTCCCTCTTATTGTCAAGGAGGTTTCTCCCACCTTCTAGAATATTGTCCTTGAGAGAATTCAAAGGAAACTAGCTGGGTGGAAAGGCTCAATCCTTAGTCATGTTGGTAAAAAACAACTTCTTATTGCCACTCTTCAAGGTATTTTGATTTTTTTTTCCTTTATATTCAAAATACCTAGATACATAGTGGAAAATTTTGAAAAAATATCAAGGAATTTCCTTTGGTCTGGTACAAATGAAAAAAATAAGTTGGCTCTGATTAGTTGGGACAAGGTGTGCCTTCCTAAATTTTGTTGAGGGGTTGGTATAAGGAAAGTCCAACCAACCAACAAAGCCTTGCTTGCTAAGGTTGGATGGGATCAATTAAGGAAAAAAAGGGACTAGTGTAGGATTATGAATGCTAAGTACCTAAACAATTGGTCCCTAATTAGTTGTCTCTCGATGGAACACCCTAGTGGCTCCTTGGCTTGGAACAATATTTGTAGAATGAAAAGGCTACTACACTCTAGGCTAAGATGGAAGCTTGGAAATGGCAACATGATTAGCTTTTGGGAAGAACCCTAGCTGCTTGAATGTCCCCTATCCCTATTTGACTTCAAGAATTTTATGGAGCATGCACGATAATTCTTTGGTAGAAAATTTTGTAACTACATTTATGGTCTTCATGGTTCTAGGAAGTGGAAAGTGTTGGAATTATGTTGCCCCCTTTCTCCAATTTTGATACTGTTGGCTAGAACCTTACAAGACATCCTATCCCTAGATAGAATTCCCATATCAAACATGGAGGATGAGTTTTTATGGGTTTAGGAACACAAGGGAAACCTCTCTAGTAGTTCAGCTTACAGTTTGTTGTTTGATAAGGGTGACCAAAGAAGATTATGAAAAAAGGTTTGGAACTCACATTTGACACCAAAAATAAATTTCTTTTGGTGGACGACATGCCACAATAGGACTCTAACTCAGGAAAACTTAAGGAAAAGGGGATTTAATATCTCGAATAGATGCATGTTATACAAGAACAATGAGGAGTTAGTAGACCACCTCTTACTGCACTATTTGTTTGCTGCTGAAGTATGGGATTTTATTTTTGACAAATTGAGGATCCAATGGACCATGAATGGGGACATAATTTTTTTTATAGAAGGTTGGTCGAGCCCCTTTCAACATCCTCTCCCTATTGAGATTTTGGGGAAAACTCCTCTGATCATTTTCTGGTGTTTATGGAAAGAGAGGAACAACAGATCTTCAAAGATATAGAGAAAAGTCCTAAGGAGGTCTTTGGCATTGGTTTTAGACTTATTTCAAAGAGTGTCTCCATTTACTCTTGGAAACCCCCAGAAAAATCCTCTATTGTGTGGGAGATCAAGATGGAAAACTCATGGAACAAAAATTTGGAGATCAACTCCTTTGATAACTCTAAATCTTTGGCTAGATGTAATACGGTTTAGAAACCCTTAGATACTGGCTGGCACAAACTTAATTTTGATAGAGAGACAAAAAGGAACCCATGGATGGCTAGTATTGGAGGCATTATCAAGGACTATAAGTGAAAATTTGTAGTTGGGTATGTTGGCAGTATTGGTATACAAACTTCTATGACATCAGAGGCAACTTTCTTCATGTTTTCAAGAACATGTGTTTGATAATGTTTATCTTTAATTTGCTAGCTAATTACTGTTCGCTCACATTTATTATAGCTCTAAGCTTTGATGTGTTGCACTTAAGGAAATTCAATTATGACCCCACCACCAAAATTTCTAGGATTATGTACAAGACCAAAGTTATCTCTAGAACTTTGGCTAATAATTATTTGATCAAAATAATCATAGCTTTTAGCTTAAGTTTGTTGTACTTAAGAAAGGCCCATTATGGCTCTGTAGTGATAATTTTCTTGGAAATGACCATTAGCTCATGTGATATACCAGAAGCCTTAATTAGGAATGATCATCCTTGGTTTGGGAAAGGTGATATAGGGGTGAGTTAGATCATCGATTACGATTTCAAATTTTTTTTAACTTTGTTGGTATGAGAAAGCTTCTGGATTCAATGTAAAGAGATGGGAGGTGATAGAGTTAGGACTGAGCCCGACTCCTTGATGAATTCCATAGAAAACCTATTGTTTGGAATATCTAGGTTGAGGGTGGGATTGCACCTCTTGTGGAGTGTTTGGTGGTTCATGATGAGAATTTGTTGGCTTCTGGAGTGACAAGAGATTTATGATGGGAGAAATTTCTTTTGAAGTTCATGAGGATGTTATTTCCAAGGTGATAGGTCTATCCTGCACTAATAAGAAACTTAAGAAGCACACCAAAGTCCAAGACTTGGAGAGCCTTAATGCTTTCTTCAAAGAGAATGAGAAGTCGGTCAAGAAGCACGTAGGTTTTGAAAGGGAGGCACTTCCCAAACCATGGGACCAGGTTTGTTTAGCTCTCATGAAGTATGTTACTCTTGAGGGAAGATTTAAGGTCATTTATTTCTATCATCTACAGTTACTCAATCACTTTAGGCACAAAATGCTCTTAAGTTTTCCTTTTTTTCTGCTAACCTCCCTATAAAGCTCAATTAAGGAAACCCTTGATGTTGCTACCTAAAACAAGAATAAGCCACCTTCGTTGCCTTTACACCAGAGACTTATTCATCAGCTCTACCATTTCCATTTGGCCCTCTATCCTCCAAAACCCATTTTTTGTTGTTCGTGTTGAAGAACTAGAACTGCCCAATCACTCCCCTAAAAAACCTTCCCCTACTGCTTCTATCGAACCCAAGAGGAAACCCCCCCTGTGGAAAGCCAACCCAAAAATGCACCTAGACCAAAACCCCTTGCAAAAAAAAAAAGGAGGGGCGAAGTTAGCCTAGTCAAAGAAAGCAACCAAGTTGTGTGAGTTAAAAAATCCCCTCACCAAGAAGGACAAGAAACTGATGAAAAAGACTAAAGGTAAAAAGGAGACTTTGTGCTAGGTGGAGATGTCGACTACAGATAGTGAGGGAAAGAGAACCAAGGACAAGGATTCTAAAGGTGATATTGTTGTGGCAACAATTATGGATATTAGAATGGAGAAAACCAGTGTTAGAAGGTCTCATTGGTTGGCTAAGAAAGAGGTGTGGGTAGATGAGATATCTAGTAGCTCAGAGTAGACTGGCAACAAAGAGAGGTAGACTAGCGGTAAAGAGGAGTGCAATAAGGACACTATTTAGGACATGGTAGAATTTGTGGAAGGACCCAACCACTTCTCGGATATTAAAAAAATGATCAATGTGGATTCCACCCAGTCTTTAGACCCCATGGCTATTGAGGAAGAGACTATTAAGAGGACCAATGACAAGGTGGAGGACTTCAATAGGTTACAAGTGTGGGTGAAAATACTAGAACAAAAGTTTACTCGACTGACGCGCTTCACCATAAAGATAATTCATAGGTCTGTTGTCACACTCCCAAAGGTTCTAAAGGAAGAGGCGGAGAAGAAGAAAGAGGGAGATGGACCTAATTGGGTGGGTGATGATGTCTTAAATCTTCTCCTTGAGAAGTGGTATGGTATAACTAAGTAATGGGTGGGTCTATTTTTTGGGTTGTTGGGTCTTTCTTTATTGTCGGTCTACTGTGCTTGTTTATTTTGTTTTCTATTGTTTCTAGACTTTGATGTATTTGTGAACTTGATCTCTTTTTTGCCCCTTGTGCTCAATGTCTAAGGGTTTTGTACCCTGTAAATGCAACTTACTTTATCAAAAACAACACTAGATATAATTTATTTCATTCATTCATCATTCTTTTGAGTTTCTATGAATATGCCTAATTTTTTATTACTTTTTATATTTTTAACATTCTAATTAATTGTTATTAGTTGACATTGAAATACTATAATTTTTTAGTAAAAATAGTTTTATATAATTTTTTGCATGGGTTCAAATATATCTTACTAAGAGGATTATCTAATACATTTCTTTCAATTAAAAAAAACCCTTTTCATCCATACAATGAATTATAATATCATTTTCTATTATGTTATTTTTAATTAAAAAAATTAAATCAATATTTCTATATTTATCTTTCTTTGAGATACTAATAACATGATCATTGAGTGCAATGAAATACTTACTTGGATTGATTTCATATTACCATTTCCATATTTTTCTCTTCCACATTTGCATCTTGTATATTCACGTGATCTATGTTGGTCTCTTCAATTTTATCTTCTTCCATAATAACCAAATTAGATACTTTAACATTCTTCATTTGTCAAATCTTATCTCTCATATCTCTTTGTTTTTTTCCTCCTCTCCACATATTTCCACTTTTTTGATGTGTCATCAACTTCCTTTTTGTTTTTTGACATTTGTGTGATCCCATAGTTACCAAATCATTCTAATAAAATTAGCAAGTAATTTTTATATTATAAATGAATCACTCATTGAACTCTTTGAAGTACAAGTAGATGTAGATCCTTTTTTTAATATATCACCTCTACTTGATTCTTCAAAAAAATAGTTTGTGTTTAGTTCTAGTTATAAATTTTGTTTATGGTTGAGTCAATTTTAAAATTGACTATGATATGGCTAAATAATCATTAGAAGATGTAATCAAATAATTGGGGTTAGGAAATATCAAAAACCCACAAAGGAAAGATGAATTAAACTCATACTAAATGGAGTTAAATACAACTGAATTAATGAATAAACACAAATAAATATTACAAATCAAATTGAGATCAATTACTCAACGAAAACAAAGCAAACCTAGCACTCCATTGGAGAATTATGCCAATTTAGGATGTGGATTTCTCAAATTGTGCATAACCCATGTTGCAAAAGCTTTGATGATGATCTTGACTTACAATTATGATGCTCAAATGCTCAAGAATGTTCTCAAACAGGTCATGAATTTCTTATGAGAATTGTGAACCATTTTTATGAAGAGGATGACTTGTTTTATAAAATTCTAGGATATTCAATCAACAGTGGAGATTGAATATAAAAATTAATGGTTTAGATTAGATCAAGAGATCAATGGATGAAAATGAATGAGAGCTTTAGTTAAATAAAAATATCTCCTTATTTCATGGAAATCAATTTGAGATATTTTGAAGGGAATATAATTTGAAAATGGAATGTCATGTGCAAGTTGGTAGAAAAATTAGTAATTAAATAATTAAGAAATTATTTAATTGTGAGGTGAGAGGAAATTAGGATTAATTAAATAATTTAAAATTATTTAATCATGTGTGAGAAGGAAAATTAATATTTAATTAAATAATTGAAATTATTTAATCAAAGTGGGGAGATAGAAAATTGAATTTAATTAATGTGAAAAGAGGGAAATTGATTAATTAACCAAATAATATTAATTATTCAATTAATAGAGAAAATAATGAATTTAATCAAATAATTGGAAATTATTTAATTAAATTGAGGAATCAAGAGATAATGAAGAAAATGTAGAAATTAGCGAATTACAAATGTGCGATGCACTTAGACAATTTTAGGTATCTATATTTTGCCCCTCTTTGAGACAATGTACTTGTTATGTTGTTTCAAAGACATATTTATAATTTGAAAAAAAAATTCCATGCCCCATTGTGCCTCAGTGAATCAAGGAATGAAGGAGGATGGTAGGCTTCCCCCTCAAGAGTTCGGTCGGAAAAAATATTTTTTAGGGAGGCTCTTGATAGGGTAGGTTCAACAAAGAATAGGAGGAAAAATCAGGTCCTAGGAAGCCAATAAACTAATCAAGAGGTTTGGGAAATGAGAGAAATAGGCTGAAGGGAGTGGGGGGATTAAACCTGGGGTTTTAGGGACCATATATAAGCATTTGAAATTATTTTCAATTCATTTTCACCTTGAGAGTTGAGGATTTTTAGAGCTCAGAGTGATTTTACTACACAAACACCTCACTATGGCTCACATTCCATATGCTCCACATTGTGTATATGTTGTTCATCAGTTCCAATGGGCACCCCCAATATGTACTTGACCCTTGTACTTTTTCTTGTAGTTTTAGGTGCATTAAATGACACACAAACTTAGGTCAACAAATGTGTCGAGTTAGACTCAATGCTTCCGTAACTCAATGCGATGCGGTTGAACATCGACACTACACTTTTGTATGAAGCATGATGGTTTTGCACAAGTGAATCACTTAGAAAAAATGGTTTGCTTTTGTCTATGATAAAGTGATGCATTTTTTAAAAATATCACTTTTGAAATTGTAAAGTGACACTTATAAAAAAAGTGGTTACTTTTGACTTATAAAATGACACATGTAAAAGAGCTCACTTTTGACTCAAGGCTTTACAGACTTAGGCTTTTATCATTTTTTTAGTAAATTGACATTGTGGGAACTATGTTTGTAGGTTGTTCTTGATTATATCTAGTCACAAGAGTGACGACCTAGGGTGCTAGACCGGATGGCACATCTTACTAAGATGAATGTTTAGTTTCTCAAAGAAATCAAATTGTACATCACCTATATGCTTGAGATCAAGGTACATTGGGCATTTATGATTGCACTAGTAGAGCAATGGCATTCAAAGAAATCATCATTCAGACTTCCAGCCAGAGAGGCAACCATCACCTTGGAGGATGTATGGTGCATTTTGAGAGTTCCCATTCATGGGGCTAGAGTCATTTATGAGCCAAATTATGGAGTTGAGGTGTTGGAGAGGGTATTTGGGGATGATGAACTCTAGATCCACGATGGTCAGATAGACTTGAGATAGCATATCTGCACATTTGATGATATTATCATCATGGTAGCAAGGATCATTTATAGGAAAATTATGCCTAATAGGCAGTATAGAGTTTTCTCAGTCAGATGGGGTTGTGTTTTAGGGCAGATCATGGAGGATGCATGAGTCTATGCTTGAGGCCATGCATACTAGCACACTTGTATCACAACATGCATCAAGTTGTTTACTGCTCAATGACTAGCTTATTAGTGGGTGTGACCTTTCTACACATGTGGGCTTGGGAGAACATTATAGTGACTAGGCCGATTGGGTAGGCAATCAAAGAGGTAGGATATCCCCTTGTCTATAGATATGCCACTATGTTGACACAACACCATTTAGGTGACTTGTACTTTTGGAGGAGAGTGATTGATGACATGGACCAATTCTGATGGAGGCCATGGTTACATATAGAGGCCTGAGATGATGACGGGGTACATCTACCTTTTTACAAGTAGACCCGATGGCTCATTATGCATACACATTATGTTCTCAATAAATATCTTCCTAATCGGGTGCATAAGTAGTTCAAAGATGCATAAGATGTTCCAACTATAGACTATCATGTGATTTTTCTTGTACGACGAGAGATATTGCAAATTGGGGGACGATGCCCTCATCTTGGACAATAGTGACTAAGTTCATTCAGTTGGCCCTTGTATAGTGGATTCAGGCAGATAGGGTAGAGGACCCTGATGTGATTGTTGATTTTGATGCATGGGGATACCTTAGAGGCCACTTTAATTTATACACCTTGATGGAGGAGTGGTTGGAGGGAGGAGGCAGCGAGAGGTAGAGCCCGCTGACATAGAAAAAAGGGTAGAGGAAGAGGTCCCTATTGTAGAGGACAAGGGTCAGTAGGAGGTAGTGGTGGCAACTATAGACACTGAAAAATGTCTTGGTTTGTGAGCGTCATTTTTCCTTCATCTTGGTCTTCCCTCCCACATGATCAAATAATTTTAATTATTTAATTCTTTGATCATGTTCTTCTATTAATTAGATAATTTTAATTATTTAGTGAATTCATCTCTTGACCTTTATTCTTCTATGTCTAATTAAATATATTTAATAGCTTCACTAACACCCTTTTCTTCAATGATTAAATAAATTAGCATTTATTTAATTATTTACCTTTCATCATTCATCTATAGTTAAATAATTATTATCAATTATTTATCTATTCATTAATCTTTTCAATTGTTCTATAGTTAAATAATTATCAAAATTATTTAATTACCTTTTGTCATTTCTCATGAAATCAATAATTTTATTATTTATTTCCTCCATTATTGCCCTCCACTATCTCATTTTTTGAATCTCGGTCATGTATTGCTTTTGGGCTCTTTTCAATCTTAATCATCCATGTCATAGCCATCCCTAGCCCAATACTTTGTGGTGCATGTATTCTCAACCATTGATCTTGGAATCCTTCTAGAAGCTCCATTTCATCTGTCCATTTGAATGGTTGTCTATAGAAGAAGATCTTCTCCTCCATTTTTGATTAAACAACCACTTATCTCCAACTTTCATGCTTATTGTTTGTAGGTATTTGCACACTTACAATTATTTGAGGGAAACTTGCAAAGGTTGTTTGAGGAGAGACAAAAGAGGTTATTCAACTTCAAAAAATGGGGAGTTTTTCTATTTGATTGCCTTTATTTTATCTCTTTTGTTTGATTGTTCTTCTTTGTTTTAGATTAAATTTCTAGCTTAGATAGTGTTGTGGTTGTCGCTTAATCTATGCAACTAGATTTTTCCTATCTTACAACAACAATAGTGCCAATAGGTGGATGAGGAGATAGGATTCCCTAGGGAGGAGGCCCCGATGGTGCCAAAATTTGGGATGTGATGTAGTAGAGAGACTAGGGATGATGAAAGAGAGATGGTTATAGGGTGGAGCGAGGTGGACTTGGTGTACAATTGATGTAGAGGAATATTGAGCGAGATCAGTGTGCTTAAAGCGATAGAGAGTGTTGAATCAAAATTAGATAAAGTTTGTTGTTGTGCTTAAATGGAACTATAATTCATGCATGCATAAGAAGCAATTGTAATAGTTCAAAATAGGCTATGAGCCACCATCTCTCTTCTATATTTTTCTCCATGGACAACGAGTCCACCTAAAATGAGAATTTATATAATATAATATAATTGGTTATAATATATTATAGCTAACCCCCATCGTGGTTTTCCACATAAAAATTTTGGTGTTCATATGCTATGTGATGTTTTCATGCTTTCTTTCCTTATTGTAATTGAATATTCATTAGTGATTGGATGTTTAATGTTTGAATGGTTTAAGAGAATACCAATTCACCCCCTTCTCAGTATTTTGGGTGTTCAACAATTGGTATCAGAGCTTGGTTCCTTGGAAGGAGCTTAACTGCTTTGGGAAGGTCTTGGAGATTGAACACATGGCTATAAAAAGTTTCCTATTCCTCTGGAAGAGATTCCTCGTTTTGATTTTATAGAAGAAGATTGCATGCTTGACAAAGATGGAAAAATCAAAGTTTCTCTTGAAGATATTAAAAATATTGAAAGTGAAAAAAAAGATTTGAAGGAAAATGTCAAAGAAGCAAATGACTCTATCAAAAAATTGAGAGAGAAAATATTTTTTTTTATAGAAATGAATAGGGAAGTCAGTGAACAATTGAAACAAGCAAATGAAAACATCACCAGATTGAAAGTACAAGTTGAAAAAAATAAAATAATTGAATATTGCTTGAATGAAATGGTGAAAAGAAAATATGATGAGTGCATAAGGGTTGAACAAGAAGTGGTAAACCTAAGATCAAATTTGGATAAAGCAAGAAGTCGTGAAGAAAAATTCAAGGTGAGTTCTATAATGCATGATGAGATGATTGCAGGTCAAAAAACATACAAAGACAAAAGGTGGTTTGGGATTTGAAAAAGGAAAAAGATCAAAAGAAAATCAAACACCTAATTAATGTAGAAAATAAGATCAATGAAATAGAGAAAATTGAAGACAAGAAAAAAAATGGCAAGATTTGAAACCAAATACGTGAAGCTAGAAGACCTTTGGTCAGACAACCAAATGCTCAAAGGTACCCATTTTTCAATGGTTTTTGTTACTTGAAATAAATTTGGACATAGAGTAATGGAATGTAGAGAAGCATAATGAATCAAAATGTTCCATCCTTTATTGGTCAATGCTTTGAATGCAAATGATTTGGACATAGAGAAAATGAATGCAAAAGTCAAATGATGAATGCATATAACAATGGTAGAATGATTCAACCTTTCAATGGTTATTGTTATACATGCTATGGATTTGGACACAAAGCTAATCAATGCAAATCTAGAATGAATGTAAGGAATATTTCTCAGAAGAATGTCATATTTCAAAATTGCAATAGACTTGGACATATTGCTAAATTTTGCAGAAGAAAAAATACAAGGAAGGATAATCCGATAAAGAGGAATGAACCAATTAAAAAGGCTGATCTGATTGAAGTAAAGAAGTAAATGGAAAAGATCTGGAGAAAGAAGGAAGAGATAAACAACAAGGGAGAATATGTACCATCCTCTTGTGTAGATGTTTCCTCTAGAAACTAAGCCAAGAGCTATGGATTAGGGGGAGCTTTAATGTATATATTTTATCCCCCACCAAAAAAGAGGTGTTGAGGTTGCAACATGAAGATATGTGATGTAGATCAACATGCTTGATCTATTGGTGAAGATTGTGGAAGAAAATATGTCTATGTAGAAGTTTTTCAAGCTTTGGAAGTTGATTGTGCATACAGATTAAGTGTTACCAACATTATGTGTTGGCATTCAATGTAGAATTAGGTCAAATTGAAAGGTTAAAAGAAAATTCACTAAGGACAATACATTTCACAAAATTATTTGAGGATCAGAGCAACGAGAAGAGAATTTGAAGTGCATAAGGCGATCTGAGAGTCAAAGCATCCAAACCCTATTTTGGAAAACAAAGTAAAAAGGTATTTTGTGAATCTTGTGTGCCCTAGTTTTTAGAAATCTTTGTTTGAAATCAGTTTGGATATATATTGCAATGGCTACACAAAAATTTATAGAGGTTATAGAGAAACCACAACCTAAATTCAAACAATACCTTGTAAAAGCCATAAAAGATGACCCTCTAGGCACATTCTCTCACATTCCATATGGGGTTTTACTGACTGAGGATATTGGGGCATACATTCATGGAAAAATGGAAGAACATTCTCCTAGTAAGCTAAGTGATGCATGGAAAAATGAGTTAATTGGTGAAGACTTCACCCTAAAGCTAGAATAGAAAAGCCTAGTTGAGAAGAAACTAGATGTATGGTAATGGTTCCCCAATTTCTTCTATGATGTCAAGTGGTTTAGAATGGCCTTAAGAAGAGTTCATGATCAATTTTTTTGGACTGATATGCCTCACATGATTACAAAGGAAGTGATAAGAGAGGTCACTAGTCTATACTCCATCGGACCCATGCCCATTCTAAAATTTGTTAAAAAAAAGCAGTGATGGAGAAAATTGGTGCTACATTTGATCAGAGAGCCTTTGCAATAAATCCCATTAAAAATCCAACTGTTAGGTATGTTGCTATGGTTATTTTCTACAAAATCTACTTTACCAACAAAGATAACTTTGTTTCTGCCACCACAATCCATGTGGCACATGAAATGATAGAAAATGGTGCAGACCATGACCTGTGTGAGCTACTTAAGAAATAGTTAATGGAAATATAAAGAATACTAAGGAAAATAAATGTGTTTGAGTTTGACACCTTGGTTATGTGCTTACTACTCTTCTACTTTTTGAAGGAGGTACCCATAATTGGAAGAGTAAACTTGGTGAGTGGAAGACCTGTTGCACATCAAATTGTAGATTATATGAAAAGTCTTGGAGATGTCAATGCACAAGATGATGAGCTTACTGCTTCCTTTGCAATATTTCATAAAAGAATGCATGAGAGAGAAAGGATTCCTAGGACAATGGTTGGAAGGTACAAAAATGATATCACATTCCTGGTTTCTATAGATAATTGTATTATGGAGGGAATGGAACCAAGATCTATTTGGGTTCTTGAATTAGCTTATGAGGTAACAAAGGTAGATCTTATTGGCTATGTTGATATCCTATTGAAGAGTCCAAAGGATGAAACAAAACCTAGGTATGGGAATTTTGAATAAAAGTCCTTGGAAGTTCACATGGAACAAAAGAACCACATATTAGGAAAAATGTTGATGCTATGGTGGATGTATGTGCAAAAGAAATGGGAATTTATAAGGAAAAAGTATAGTATGCTAGAAAAACTAGAGTGGACATGATTAATGGTGAAGCTTCAGGTAGCTCAAGGAGATTTGACATAACAACTACCACACCACCATCTATTCAAAAGTCCTCCAAGGCTTTGCCCTTTGTTAGAGAGAAGAGAAAGTCTATTGCTAGTCCTCCGGTAAGGGAGAAATCCCCTCTGGTTGCAAAAGCTACAAGGGTAGAGATGAAGAAGACCACCATTGTAGGACCACTTGCTGCCCCAAATAAGAGAAGAATTAAACAAAAGGCTACAAGAGAAAAGGGTATTGGCATGAATGTTGCTGATGAAAAAGAACTCGAAGAAGATGTATCCCCTTTGGTCCACAAAAGAAGGAGTGATGATTCACAAGGTGAAGCTAGCATCAAGAGGAGAAGATTTGATAGAATAGATATTGAGAGCAAAGAGGAGACATAAAAAGAGAAAGAGTCATTCAAAATACACAAGGAAAAAGAAGAAGGAAGCCAAGAAGGCTTCTCTGAAGAAGAAAAAGACTCAAAAGAAAAGAAGACTATGGGTAAAGGCAAATGAAAAAAACAAAAGGAACCAATAAGGCCTCACTTCCCAATGAAACTTGAGGGATCATATAATAGTATTGTGAAAAATGAAATGTTAGTAGAGACTACAACTTTGTATGAGGATGTAGATGAGGTGGATAAGGTCACCATCTTTGAGGCTATAATCAAGTATATTGTTGTGTTTGAAGTTGACGAGCAAAATATCAAGAAGGATATTCCTAATGATGTATGGAACATTTTGTTGAAGAGAAGACAAGAGGCAATACAAGAACATGAGAAGATTAAGGAAGAGGCTTTGGATGGAGTAAATTATCCATTATCATGAGAAGATGACAGAGCCACATTGGCTATTGTGTTTAGCAAGGAGATGAGAACCAAGCAAAGCGTTACTACCCTTATGGGTAAAGACAAAGATTAACTTGAAATGATTTAGAAAGAGAGCAATGATAAAGCTGAGGAAATTGTACAAAAGTTAGGTTTGCTTCCAATGGTTGAAGGAGTAAATGCTGACACCACTGCTCCAGAACAAAATGTACAAGAAGGGAAGACAAATGATGCTCAACATGAGCATGACAAAAATGAGGAAAATACATAAGAAAACATTCCTCCATAAGTGGAGGACATGGAAAAATAAAATGATGGAGATGCAATGATCGAAGAAGACATTGCAAAGGAAAATGTCACCACTCCTCTTGTGCAAAATGGTGAAGTTACTCCTCTGGAAAACACTAAAAATATTGTAGAGGAAGAGAACACTAACAAGGTGGAGCATGGATAAGAAAAAAATTATGAAGAAAAAGAAGAAGAGCATGAAGAAGAAGAAGACAAAAATAAGGATGCATCTAGAGATGCAAAAAAAGACAAACCAATAGAATCTAGTACTATTAAGGACAAGGGAAAGGCTATTGAAGTTACTAAGAATCTTGGTGAATATTTTGGCTCCTCCAGAGATTCTCTAAAAAATATATTGAGAGTACAACCTAATTTCCAACTAGTCGTGTCTTCCCAATTGCTACAGTTGTCGATGCATCAAGGGAATGTTGACATGGAGAAGATATCTCCCATCCACAAGCTGCAACTAGGAGACATGTTCCATGCATCCATGAGGAAGAATATCATTGAATCATATTAAAGGAGTGGATAATTAATGGATTAAGAAGTTAAGGTATTTCAAGAGATCATACCTAGACCAAACATTGACACCACACTTGTAAATTTCAAACTGCTAATTGATTCTTTCAAAACTTTTTGGCATATGTTGCCATCAATGAAAAAGGGGGAGATTCTTGAAAGTTTGGAGAGTTTTTTGAAGTTTTTCATCGATGATGCTTCTTGGTAACATGAGCATGGTTGGTATGTTATAGTATGATACAATGTTCATTGATGTCAACACTGTTGTGGATCATTTTGATTAATCCTAACAGGTTTTTGAGGTGTTGTTGAATTCATTTGGGCAAGTTTATTTTGTCCAAAAAGATCAGTTGCATAGAAATTTGACTAAGTGTCAACTCTGCTAGTTCAGTGTAACAGTGTCTCAGTTTTTGGATCTGCACCACTTTGCAAATGAAGATATCTCTTTGCGCTTATAAAATTAATTTGATGGATGTTAGATGCACCTAAAACCAAGAGTTCATCTTGTTTGGAAAAATAGGTTGAGAGATATGAGTAACAAATTTTGGCTTGACAATTTATAGTTGCTTTTAGTATAGTGTGTTTGTGTGGGAGAATCCAAACTTCTTTGTGGATTAGTTTTTAGCCTTGCGGTATTGAAGATAAGTTTCCACATGTCAATTGAGCATGAATTCCAGATGGTATCAAGATTTGAGGTCCACGTTTTGAGATGTGGATACATAGATGAAGGTTTTTGTATTTAGGTCTTATGCGAAGCCGACCTAATATGTATTTCTATCTTATGTGGGATCTATTATAGGTCCATGCCGACCTATCTTAAGGTGTTTTGAGATTTGAATTGTGGCGTGTGTTATGGATGATAATTTTTGGAGATGACAAGTTGTATTTTGAGTATTACATCTAATTAGGTTGACCTAATTGATGTTATACTTGATGCCAATATATATGTTGGATTATTTTCGGTATTTTGAAGATATAGATGTGACATATATTGTGTGTAATGAGAATTTGAGGAGAGCAGTGCAAATTTGAAGATCAAAATTGTACGAATGAAGAGAAAGGCGGAGTGTTGAATCAAAATCAGATAAAGTTTTCTATTGTGCTTCAATGGAACTATAATTCATGCATGCATAAGATGCAATTGTAATAGTTAAAAATAGGTGGTGAGCCACCATCTCTCTTCTGTATTTTTTTTGTGGACAATGAGTCCACTTGTACTGAGCATTTATGTTATATAGTTTAACTGGTTATAATATATTGTGAGCTTACCCTCATCATGGTTTTTCCCATTTTGGGTTTTCCACATAAAAATCTTGGTGGTCATGTGTTATGTGATGTTTTCATGCTTTCTTTCCTTAATGCAGTTGAATATACATTAGTGATTGGATGTTTAATGTTTTGAATGGTTTAATAGAATACCGATTCACCCCCTCTCAGTATGTTGGGTGTTCAATAGATCAAGACCTACAATATTTTATGAACGTTTTATGTTTTGATGATTGTTGTATTATCTTTTGTTTATTTTTCCAAAGATGAGAGTGACAATAGATTTATAATGGATGGAAAGGGCAAGTTGGGGTGATTTGGTTTTTTAGATTTTTGTAAAAAATTTGAGGTTGTTTTGGATTTTTTGGAATATCTAGATGTTCTTGGATTTTACGTTATTTGAATATTTTTGGATTTTTTATTATCTGGATGTTTTTGGATTTTTGAATTATTTGGATGTTTTTAGGACTTTTCAACTATTTGGATATTTTTGGATTTTTTATTATCTGGATGTTTTTGGATTTTGCGTTATTTGAATGTTTTTGGATTTTCTAAAAGGTGTGTAGATCTCTATGTGAGCTAGAAGACATATATCAAGATTTATTTGAAGTAGGATCTTAGTACCTACCCCCAGTGTCTAGCATGTATGGAATGCTATGAGTGGATTAGTATAATGGATGGATATGTGAAGGTGGAGGAATGGTAAGAGTGAAATATTTTTCTTCAAAGGACTATCCCATGATAGGATAACATGTTAGGATTGAGCATGATTTTTTGGATAGTGCTAGATGTAGGTGATAGTATGACATGGAATATTATATGGTCAACGAAATTGACCATGTCAAGATGAATTACAAAGGGTGGATAAAAATGGAATATATTGTAGATTTATTATGGATAGAATGGATGGAATGTTGGATTTATTATGGATAAGATAAGTTACTCCAACTGAAATGGTGCACATAGATGCTCAATTTTTTGCATGATGCCTGTTTGCTAGGTTTTCATCATGGTACTTTCCCACAGTGCCATAATAATGGTTTTCACTCGAGGATGGTTTTTTAATCTTTACTATTTTTTTATTTTTTTTTTGAATTTTTGATGTGATCATTGACTATGTGGCACCAGTTGGTGGTGTCAATGTAGATGTTGTTGTCATGATGTTCCAACGATATCTTGTTAATGTGGGATCTTGATATTATGGATCTTAAGTTGGATGGTGGACTTTCATGGATGATATGATATGGAGATGAATTATTCAATAGCTTAGATTGTAGATCTTTTATTTTCCAAACTTGGGAAGATGAGCAATGAAATGTGGATATGGAATTTTGAGCAAGTTTAGGACCAACTTTTCATACACTTTGTATGTTGATTTTGAAGACTTCTTTTGAATTGGTGGACACCTTTGATCCTTTGATGGATGGAAGTCCCTTTTTGATGTTTCTCCATAGTTTCATTGATTAATGGAGTTTTATATGGAATATTTGCTTTATTTTTCTTTGGGGTCCATTTTAATTTCATGTGTTTACTTAAATTTTTTATTTTTTAGCTTCAATGACTTGATATTTTTATTTGTAAGGATTTTCCTTTTGTTGGCCCTAGTTAGTGGGTGAAAATATTCAAGGATGACGATTTATGATATGGATAGTTGGAGTGTTGCAAGAAATTTCATTATAAGGACTCTTTATGACTTCCATGTTTATGTTTGCATTAGATAAAGTTTCCTCCATGCCATGGGAGACAAACTACACTGGTTCTAAAATACCCTATTCATTGTAGGCTTAATCCTTTGCCTTGGTATTGCATCCATTGAATTTTTTTTTTGGAATCTGAATATGATTTGTCTTGGAAACAAGGTGCTAATCCTTCTCTGCACTGGTGAAAACCTTCAAAGGTGGTAGTATTCTCATTAGTATGAGAGCTTGCTCTAATGAACGTAAGTGATCTAATTTTATAGTTTATAGGTGCTTATTAGTATGTGAGATAGCTTCCCAATCAAGATTTTCAACCCAAGTTTGAGGATCATTGAATTTTGATTGTTCTTCAAAAGATGATGATGTTTCAAAGTTGATATAAAAACGTTCTTCATGGTCATTTATTGGAATGTCACCATTAAATCCTATGATCTCGATAATAGCTTCATCATTTGCAAACATGTCTAGAGTGGTAGAATCTTGTTCTGGAGGAATAAGGGATAGATCATATATGTTTCCAATGCAAGTGAGTATCTCATTTACAAAAGTGGAAGATATCGACATATGGTTAGGATCAATTATTGGGTCATGAATGGGATGAAACACAATGATGGAATCTTTATCTTGACTTATTTTAGATTTTTCCTCGTTGTGATTGGGATTATGTTCTCGACATGGATCTGGGTTTGGTGATGTAATATGAATGGAAGACTCTTGAGTGGTCTCAATGGATTTAGATGATGAGATACACCCTTAATGCGCTTATTTTGATGTGAGTCATTACTAGACAATGGTAGATGGTTTTGATCACATGTTAGGAAAACATATTGATAAATATCTAATTTCTCATGATGTGACCAATGAATATTGTTGATGTAATCATCATATCCCTAGATGTGTTCTACTATATTTTCATTGGAATAATTAACTTTGTTATAATTCCCTGTTTTACCAAAATCATTTCCTTTTCTATGGTCTAGAGTTAGATCTTTGTAAATTCCTAGATCTTGGTTTCTAAAATTGCCAAGATGTTGATCTACGTTAACTTCTCCTTGGTCGATACGGTCTTATATAACATGTTTGAGTTTTACATAATTTTGTGTCTTGTGACCTTTTGTTCTATGGTATTGGAAAAATTCATTGTCATTATACCATGCTGGTTTGATTTGTGGTTCTTCGTAATTTCTTAGCTCAGGAAGATGGATATGGTTTGATTGAATCAATTTCTTTAGGACCGTTTTGATGGGTTCCCCTAAAGGATTGAATTTGTGTGATGGAGCATTGTTAGGTCTTGGTGGTTGTCCTCTTGAAGGATTGGTGTTTTGGACATTTTTTTTGTTTTCTTGATTGGGTCAATATGTTTTTCACAACTTTCACTTCTACAAAACCATCATTTGTTATGTTCTTATTAGAGATCAAAGGGTAATCCTTGTTTTATTTGTATATTTTTACTAATCCTTTAGCAATGAGGGCTCTTTTGATTGTTAAACCCTTTTCTATGAGTTCTTGAAATGTATTGGCACATTGTACACATAGTGGAAGTCAATTTTTGTGTTGAGGTTTTGAACTATGATGTCAACAAGTTATTTTTGGTACAGGCCATTTACATTTACTTGCTTTGTGTCTCCATTGTTGCAAAAAGGATGCAAAATTTTCTCCTTGGTTTTGTTTAATGATGTATAAGTTGGTTAAAGTAACCCCGTGTTCTATATTATAGAAGAAATGAGCTACAATTTTGTCCATAATATCTTGGAATGTTTTAATACCTAGGAGTAAGTGAGAGAACCACTCAATCACTTGTCCACCTAAGCTTCATGGAAAGCGGCACATTAGATATGTATCATTAAATTATGTTGGTGTAGTTAATTATTTAATTACACTTACATAAGTTTACTTAGGAATTTAATTATATTCCTAGGTATCATTTACTAGTTAATAGGTTTACATGTTTGCTTAGGATATAAGATTCCTTCTAGAAGGATGAGTTGTCTTTTCTAGAAGTCTTATCTTATCTAGAATCATTTCCTAGGTAGTTAATTAGTTGTCACATGCCATAATATTATGCCACATTTCAACATCATATTAACTAATTCATCTCAACCTTGCTATATAAGCAAGGCTTCATATGTAATTTTCCATATTCAATTTGGAATTCTTGCATCTTAATGAGAGAATAATATTTTTCCCATTTTTCTCTTATGGGAGTTATTTTGTCTTGTAGGTGATTCTGGGGTGTTTGAGGAGTTCACCATAAACTCCTACAAATGAAGCCTCTAGGAAAGCTACATAGAATTCCCTTATATGCTCACATGGGTCATTGTGTCCTTTGTATTTATCAAACGCCGGCATCTCAAAATTTGGAGGAAAAGGTGTCAATGTTATGTTCTTGTCAAATGGATAAGGACATGTCTTCAAGAGTTTGTGAATTCTTTATGTGTCCCAATTGTATGCCATTGATTTTTTGAGTCAAATTTTAGATTTGTGAAGCCAAGTCATTACGAGGGTTTTTTGGTGGAGCATATCAATTATATAAGGGATTTTAGTTTTGTGGGATATTGTGAAGGTTACCATACATTTTTTATGATGGGATTTGTTGTGGGTTGATTTGATGTTGAGGACCATGTTGTTGTGTATGGGTAGGGTCATATGGATTGTATTGTTGTTGTGGTGGATTTTGATGTTGTGGGATTTTATGTTGTAGAGTTTGGTGTTGTAGAATTTGGTGTTAATGGTTGATGTATTGTTGTTGTTGGGGATTTGGTTGTTGATGATGGATGCATTGTTGTTGCTGGGGATTTTATTGTTGATGATGGATAAATTGTTGTTTTTGGGGATATTGTTGTGAAATGTGTTGTTAGGGAGTTTGAGGTATGTTTTTTTTAGGGTTTTGTTGTTGCTTGGGAATGCAATTTAAGATTTTGGGGTTGTTAATGGGGTTTGGTATGTTAAATGTATGCATAATTTTTGTGATGTCGGGATGTAAGTGAGGTGGAGGGTTGGTGTTGTGAATGGATTGTTCATAAAATTAATCATGTTTGTATCTTGGGGGTTTGGTATGTTTGGGTTTGTGTTTGAGTATGGTTGGATGTTCATGTTTGGAAGATTTAGATTTGTTTGATTAACCACGAGTTGATTGTGGTATAGAAAATTCACGTATTTTTTAGAACAAGGAAATGAATTTGTGTCAAATGGAGGGATTGTATGTTGACTTGACATGTTTTGTATGCAAGGTAGTGGTATTTGTTCAACAATGGTATGGACCATAGGAACGTTCTCTGATAGAGACATTCTAGATTTTATGGCATTTGTCATGGTTTGTTCCCTAAGTGTGACAACATCATACTTTGAGGGTAGTTTAGCACCACCTTATGCAAGTTTCAATAAGTACAAGTTAGGGTTTGCAACTGGTAAGGCATCAAGTGCTCTAGCCAAAGAAAAATATTGTTGCATCTATAGAATTTGTTCATTACTAAATTCTATACATCCCTTATGTTCATTTGTGATATCCTCTATAGTGACAATTTGATCTTGTTATTTTTGTTGGTGGTTTTATACTCTCTATGGTTAAACTCAACACCGGACATTCTAATGGTTTTTTTGGTAGTACTCATGGGTGTGGGGCCACTAAAACTACTAGGGTTGTATTTCGTGTTTTTTTTTGTGTGTTAGGATCTTGTTATAGGAATAAAGCTTGTGATGACCTTGTAAGACATGAATTTGAGAGATGCATTTTGGATGAATATTTTATTTCAAAATAGACTTGGAAAAAGACACTCTAAGTAGATTTGAACCTGAGTTTGATGTTGATTTTGATTGGATGGGTGGTGGATATGAAAGCCTCTAAAAGACAAAAGTTAACTAGATCTCATTTTGATTGGTGTTGAGGATAATCCTTGATTTTCCTAGATTGATGAGTCCACGCAAAGGAAAATGATAATGAGTTTTATAAACTTAGGAGTAGACAATGACTTCTAAGAAAGCTAACTCACAAGAATTTGATGCTAATTTAATAATTTACTTAGAAATGATTTTTTTCCAAGAAAAGGCTAAACTAAAAGCCATGATAGGAGATCTAAGAAGACTTATGTCTCATTTTGGTTGTTGTGGGATGAGTCATTTTACCATTGTTGATAAGGTTGATATTTGGTTCAAACTAAGAGGATGCATTTTTAGAAGCCCAATACAAAAGGATGATGTGGGATGAGGACGAAAAATCTTTGTTTGTTGTTTGGGATAACTGATGATGACTATAGGTTTGGTTGATACAAGTCTCTGATCCTAGTAACTGACGGTTGAATTTTTGGAATCTAAGATTTTAGGAAACCTAGAAAAATTTAATTGATAGTCAAAAGCATCACTTACAAAAGTGTCATTTTAATTAAACAAAAATGTGGCATTGCCCCTAACAAAAGTGACTAAATTTTGCAAAAGTGTCAGATATTTTCAGAAGCACTATTGTGTGATAGTCAAAAGTGTCATTGTGCTAGTTTTAGGGTTTTGGATTATCAGAGAAGGTTTTTGATCAAAAGTGTAAGTTTCTTAGAAGTGTCGAGATGAATAGATAAAAAAGCACCAAGTTACAAAATAAAAAATATGGATTTACAACTAAAATCACAACAAATTTACAAAATTGTCATTGTAACACTTTAGAAGTGTCACTATGACACAAAGGCAAGGTTCTGCAAGTTCAACCTAAATCTGTCTTGGGTTTTGGACTTTTTTAACTATTTTGAGGATTAATTTTAAATTGTTTGATAGAGAAAGAGATAAAATACAATAGAATAACATATAGGACTGACTCCAAGGGTTTTGAGGATAAATTCATGAGCCTTCTTCAATAAGAGCATGTTATTTGGTGTCAACAGTATTGAACAATGAATACATGCCAAAATACACAACCTAGCTAATAGTAAAAAGGTGTGTCAACTTAGGATAAGATAATCTACCAAAGAAAATACCTCCATAATGAGTGGGTGAATAGAGTATGCAAAGGTCATGTACCACCTCTACACCTCTCATCTCGAAAGGACAAGGTCCTAATCAAGGAATATCAATCACCTCAACAAGGGGAAATACATGATGAGTTACTTCATGCATGATATTGTATATTGCAATATCCTAGTTAATGACTGATGGTCTTAAAGGCTACTAATAAACAAGGTTCATAGTGGGGGATCGGTGAGTAGTGAATCCATTTGAGGATGCCCAAGTCAAGGGGGTTCTCCCTTCCCCTCGTTACCTACAAATATCTCAACAAATTGAGGGTCGTGGGGCTTGTATTATAGGACATTGGTCACACCTTAGTGTACATCTTTCGTTCTCCCCCCTTTATATACCCTACCTTAAAACATGGTTGAGATTGACCTTGAGGTGATGAAATCCCCAAGAAGGCCTCCTACTAAATTAAATGGAAATGAACTTGTTTTTGATTCCCAAGATCATTCTTAAGAGTCATGAGGGAAGAACATACATAAATAATCACTCCTTGAGTATACAAATAGATTGCAAACTATGGTGTTTTTGATAACCAAGATTGCACACATTGCAAGGAGAGAGCATACATACCACTAGTCTACCAAACATGACAAACAAGTTATTTTTAATACCCAAATTCAAATGTGAAAGTTGTATTGTTCAATTTTAAAACCCAAATCAAAATGTGAATTTTGTATTGTTCAATTTTAAAACCCAATTAGAAATGTGAAATCTGTTTGAAAGAAATCTTGCAAGAAGACTTATTAGTAGTTTGTTTGTTTCTTTTCTTCTCCCAATGTATGCCAAAAGCTGCACAAGTGTGTTAGTTCCAAGAAAACTTCACAAAATGTTAGGGTTAGTTTGAAACAAAATTAAAAAAAATAGAATCAGGTATGCTACTATAACAACCAAAAGCATCGATATACCTCAAACACGTCGTTGTTTCTATGAAAAAGCATCAAGTTGTAATAGAAGTATTGAGTCACAATCAAAGTGTCATTGTAATCAATATAAGAATCATTGTAACCTATAGTGGCATCAAACACGTAAGTGTCAGAACATAAACATCAATATATAGCAAAAGGACCACTGTACAAATTAGTAGTGTCGATGTGTGACAAAAGTGTCATTGCACAAAAAATAGATAGGGAAAACAATTAGCAGGCAGTTGCATCACATAATTTTATGATGCAATTGCATGCATGTTTGACGCAGGTGATAAGCGGTTCACCGTAATCGCCTTGGTGTGATGCAATTGAATCAGGGTGAGGGGAGGGTCAGCCATTGTACAAGCAAAAACTTTGACTGACAATATCCCAAGCGTACGATCTCGGATTTTGATGAAACAAACATCGTTGAGTTCATCTCGTCGAGCTCTTCGCGTTCACATCATTTCCGTCGATTTTTGAGACAATCAATTTTTTCGCTTCCCATCTGGTCAACCATTGTGCAAGCGAACTTTGACTGACAATATCTCAAGCGTACGATCTCAGATTTCGATGAAACAAACATCGTTGGGTTCGTCTCGTTGAGCTCTTCGCATTGACATCATTTTCGTCGATTTCCAAGATAGTCAATTTTTTCACTTACCATCTGGTCAACCATTGTACAAGCGAACTTTGACTAACAATATCGCAAGCGTACAATCTCGGATTTCGATGAAACGAACATCGTTGGGTTCGTCTCGTCGAGCTCTTCGTGTTGATGTCATTTCCGTCGATTTTTGAGATGGTCAATTTTTTCGCTTCCCATCTGGTCAACCATTGTACAAGCGAACTTTGACTGACAATATCTCAAGTGTATGATCTTGGATTTTTATGAAACGAACATCGTTGGGTTCATCTCATCGAGCTCTTCACGTTGACGACATTTTCATCGATTTCTGAGACGGTCAATTTTTTCGCTTCCCATCTGGGCAACCATTGTACAAGTGAACTTTGACTGACAATATCTCAAGCGTAATATCTCAGATTTTGATGAAACGAAGATCATTGGGTTTGTATCATCAAGATCTTCACATTCATGTCATTTTCATCAATTTTTGAGATGGTCAATTTTTTCGCTTCCCATTGGGTCAACCATCGTACAAGCGAACTTTGACTAACAATATCTCAAGCGCACGAGCTTGGATTTCAATGAAATGAACATCATTGGGTTCTTCTCGTCGAGCTCTTCGCATTCACATCATTTTCGTTGAATTCTGAGATGGTCAATTTTTTCGCTTCCCATGTGGTCAACCATTGTACAAGCAAAAACTTTGATTGACAATATCTCAAGCGTACCATCTCGGATTTTGATGAAACGAACATTGTTGAGTTCGCCTCGTCGAGATCTTCGCGTTCACGTCATTTCCGTCGATTTTTGAGACAATCAATTTTTTCGCTTCCCATCTGGTCAACCATTGTGCAAACGAACCTTGATGACAATATCTCAAGCGTACGATCTCAGATTTCGATGAAACGAACATCATTGGGTTCGTCTCGTCAACCTCTTCGCGTTGACATTGTTTTCGTCGATTTTCGAGACGGTCATTTTTTTGCTTCCCGTCTAGTCAACCATTGTACAAGCGAACTTTGACTAAGAATATCTCAGGCGTACAATCTCGGATTTCGATGAAACAAACATCGTTGGGTTTGTCTCGTCGAGCTCTTCACGTTTTCATCATTTCTATTGATTTTTGAGGCTGTCAATTTTTTCGCTTCCCATCGAGTCAACCATTGTACAAGCGAACTTTGACTGACAATATCTCAAGCGTACAATCTCAAATTTTTATGAAACAAACATCATTGGGTTCTTCTCGTCGAGCTCTTCACTTTGAGGTCATTTCTGTCGATTTTTGAGACGGTCAATTTTTTCGCTTCCCATCTGGTCAACCATTGTACAAGCGAACTTTGACTAACAATACACTAGCCTATGTGACATCTTTTGTCCTATTTGATTGTCTTCATCTAGTTCTCACACATAATTTGGTGTCTCTATGAACCGTTAAAGCATCTTTTTAGTCCTTCACACATTATGTCAAAAGGTCATCAATGCCTTGCTACTTATCCTTTTTGTGCTACACAATGACATTGATAAAGGTTTGCATGAATGATTTTTTTATGTTTGATCTTCTCATTGTGTTCATCTGTTTTCCTTTCCCTTGGCATTTTTTATGTTCAATAATGGGTTTCAATTGGCATTGAGGGTCATTCTGTATTTTGCTATGTTTTACAATCATTTCTATGTATGGCATCCAGGGTTTCATTGTAATTATTTTCTTTAAGGTGTACTACAAAATAATTACATAAAATGTGAGTGAAATAGAACATTGTCAGATTTATTTCAGAATACATAGATTGTGAATGAAATAGATATATGTGTATATATATACAAACACATATACATATGTATACTTATAAATATACATACACACATGCATACATAAATATATAGTTGTTTATGTACATGCACATATATACATACACATATATAGATTTTAAAGCACATACCATGCACTATTTGATTTAAACAAGTAAAACCCAGGATTACATGAATTTGTTTGTAGATATACATACACAACTTGAATGTAAGGGTGTAGTCTTAAAGCCTTATGTGATCATGCTTGTTTATTTTTTGGATTTTCAGACTCATATTTATGCTTCAGTAACAAGTTATCCTATATTTACTGTTTGTGCAGGTTAAGTGGAAAATCATGGCACCAGCTAGAAGAGAAAAAAGGGTTGTAGGAAGAGGACCATGCATGATTAGAGTCACTCATGGGGTGCACTTCATTGAACCAAAGTCTGCTAAGGAAGTGCGTGTAGTTTCAAACCAATAATATGTTCCTGAATCTATGGATGAAACCACCAACACATTTGAAGTCGAACCAGATGTTCAACTTGTTGTGCAACTGCCCTCACCTGTACCCATTAGATAGTGGACATATGCTGATATGGAAGGAGCAGTTGCCAGTGTCGAAGAACACAACATATCAATTAGGGCTACAACAATCAAGTGGGGTATCCCACCTAGCAGTTTAAGGGTGTGGTTGTTAGGAGTTACCACCACAAAGAGGAGGGTTCCACATACCATTTTATCTAAGGAGGAGGAGATTGAAGTTGTCCAATGGTGCAAGGAAACGGTAGAATTGGGCCACGGACTATAGGTAAATCAACTACAAGCTACAGTTGCCCAAATAACTAGAAGTCATCCCAATCCATTCACAAATGGAGTCCCCAAGAGGTCATGGTGGGTAGGTTTTTGAAGAAGGCACCCAGATTTGGCAATCATAATAGTTGAAGGAGTGGACAATGATAGATTGATTATGGTTCATCCTTCTATCATGAAATAATTCTACGCCAACTTCAAGAATATATACAACCTTAACCACTATGGATCAAGCCAAATTTGGAACTGTAATGAGACTGGTATTCAGGATGTTAGAAACTGCGGCATGTGAGTTATTGCCAAATTGGGTGAAAAATGTGTACCACATTTGGTATCAAAAAGTAGAGAGTGGGTCACAATGTTGGCTTGTGTAAGTGTGTGTGGGTTAAGTTTTCCTGGGTTCTACTTATTTAAATCAAAGAGGCACATGCAAAACTATATCATAAATTACGAGATAGGGGCATTGATGGCAATCCAAAAACATGCTTGGATGACAAAGGAACTCTTTGCCAAATGGTTAAAACATTTTGCAGATAATATCCGTGGTGGGGTGTCACCGACAAATAGGGCCCTTCTCATTTTTGACAGTCATGGCAGCCACGTGGCTTCCAAGACCATAGAAAAAGTAAGGAGTTTAGGAATAGACCTACTAACACTGCCTGCTCATACCAGTCACAAGCTACAATCATTGGATGTCAGCATTTTTGCTCCATTCAAGGCTTATTTCAAAGAGCAAAGAACCATATGGCAAACAAACAACCCACATATTGATATCGAACATGAAGAGTTAGCAACTCTTGCAAGCCAAGCTTTCATAAAAGTGTTGAAACCAAGAAACATTGTTAGTGGGTTCCGTAGAATAGGAATTTTGCCACTTAATCGATTAGCCCTTGACAGGGATATGGGGCCAAGTGAGGGCTATGTTGTTGAAGAGGATGTAGCAACTCCCAGAACATAAAATGATGCAGTCACGATGGAAGATGATCAAAAGTTTATTGCAACAGAGGCTTGCTTGTGACTATTTGGTTACAATGAGGATCAAATAGATGATTTTGTGTGAGAATATGATGCAACGAATGTGCCAACTGATATTGTAGCAAAATTTAATGAGGGTGTTGAAACTACAACACACAGTCATAGTTTTCCAATACAAATCCAACCAGATCTTGCAGCATGCAATGATGTTAGAGAAACTACTTCAACATGCCTGATTTTTCCAACTCAAGTAAGCCAATCAGAATGGTTGAATGAAGCAGCCACAAACCTTGGAGTGCAATTAAATTCGATAGAGGAAGAAGTCAGTCTTTCTATGCCATCCCCACCACACGTTGATCCAGCTGAAGTAATCCATTACTTCACAACTACAAGGAGTTGGGAAGAGCGTAGTGGTGCTAAAAGTGAAGATGACAATGCAATCAATGAGGAAGATGATGAGTTTGTGCCATGCACCCAACATGATGGACAACAAACGACAAGACCAAACAATAGATTCTTGAGACTTCCAAGGTAGAGGGTGCAAGGAACATCACAGGGAGGTTGTTCGGGAGTGCTTTGCCTTAGTAGGCAGTCCCAAGTACTAACATCTGATGCCTTCATTAAAATGTACAACAAACAAGAGGCACAAAAGAAAAGGAATGAGGAGTTGCAGCAACGTAAAAAAGAGAAAATGATGCAAAGAAAGGAAGAATGTGAAGCGATTTTTTTTGAAAGGGAAGCAATGAGGGTTGAGAAGCAAGCAAAGAGATTGATAGAATATGAGGAGAAGATGATTAGAATGCGGGAGAAAGCAATTAGACAGGAGCAAGCGAAAGCTAAACGACTGTAAAAAGTTGAAAAGAAAGCTAATAAACAAAGAGGAAAAAGCATAAGTCTATAGTGGGGAATCCTATACCCCCCAACACCCTATCTTGCTTGATATGATGAACATATTGTCACCAACCTTTACAGCTATCAATAATATGCAAGTTGGGAGTGCCTCCCAAAAATTGGGACTGACTACAGATGCAAGCCAAGTATTGCTTTCTCAAATAGAAACTTTCCTTCAAACCTCTATTAACCAAGTAACACCTCCTACAAGTGGACCGGAGTCAACTATTGACATATATCTCACTCCACCTCCTTTTCCTAGCAATATGGAGAACTGATAATGTTCATATTGAATTTTATTTTTTGATCGATGTAGCAGTATATTTTGATGATCTACTTTGCATAGCAGATCTGTTTATCTACTTCAAGTTATAACTATGATATGATTATAAGATGTGATAATGATGTTGTTGTTATGTTTGGAACCTCACATTTTTAACAGGTGACAAGAAGTTGAATACAAGGTTTCAATAATTTGTTGATATGTTTCAAGTATGTTTCAGCCATGTTTTTTTTGCGGTACCACCCAATCAATGATTGTAATTTGATTAAAAATATAACTATGATATGATTATAAAATGTCCTAATGTTTATGTTGTTATTTATTGGAATCTCAAATTTGTATCTCTTATATGTTTGATGAGGATTTAAGCCATGCATTTTTTGTGGTAACACTAATTACACTATGTTTCGATGTTTGTCAATAATTTTTTTTTTTTTTAAATTGATTGCAAAATTTAAAAACACATAATTCTAACTGTTTGTTCAGGTATGGATTCTATACATTATATATATATATATCACTATCAAAATCTAACAATACTACAGATTAATTATCAAATTAATTAAATATAGCTATATATGTACATACATATATGCATAACAATATATATGTATGTACATATATATCTATTGGAGAATATATTATTAGTGTTCACATAGGATGCATATAATAATTATCTGGAAGGTTTGTTAAATAATAAATGGTAAAAATTGAGTTGTTAAAACAACTCAATTCTATTAGGGAGGTTGTTTAGGAGGTTTCCTATAAAATAGGATCTTCAAAATCCTATATATATGTTATGTATTTGAATGAAAGTAGTGAAGCACATATACTGTTTTGAATTGTATTATTTGCAGCCTCTCTATCTATATTTTTTAATATGGTATCAGAGCCAAACAAATTATGTTCCTATTCTTTTGTGAATTTGAGATGCCTCTGATTCAGGCACCATGATAGGAGTTAAGGATGCCTATTCTATTGCCACCATTTTCTCCTTTTTTGTTTTGAACGCATAGCGCTTAGATTTGTCAGACGCTTCAAGGAAAGGCGCGACAACTGCATTGGTATCTTTTGACGGGAAATTGGGTGGTGTCACCAAAATTAGAAGGTTGCAATATCCATCGACCACCATTTTCTCAGGCCCTAAAGGTTTCATTCGGTTGAGAGGTCACGCGCTTGTAGCCTTGGGACATGTATTGCCTCTCGATGATTGGTGGCTTGTATCTTTGATCGATCTGGAAATTGTTGATCATCGTTTCATTGTTATTCTTCACAGCGCTCAAATCTAGAGCTTCCCACGCCAATAGCAAGAGGAATATAGTCCACTATTTATCACGATAAATCTCGAATCATTGGAGAAAGATTGGCAACCTCGTGCAGGGTGACATCCAGCAAACGAGGCCTTTAAATTTTTGCCTATGCTCTCTTGAAGCAGCCAATAGAATGGCCTTTCAATGTCTGTGAGTTTGATTCCTTGCAACACAATACCATCGATCTAGGCTACAGACTCGTAGTCAACTACTCTACACAGTCACGAAAATCTGAGAGGAGGTGTGATCAAGTGGAATCCAATACTAGTGAGTTGATTAAATTTTTATGTCTAATACTTGCCCATGTCATTTTGTGTGATTAGCCAATTAAGTAGTACTAGCAATTGCACCTTGGTGTGCAATGGGTACGCCAAAGAGATGTGGAAGATCAATTATGAAAAAAATTGATTTTTTTGTTTTATACATTTGTACACTACATGAGGTCAATTATAAGTCATTTAGCAAATGATGATGTTTGTGCAACAAAGGTCTTAATAGAGAAATTAAAGCTTCAAATTAAATATGCATCCTCTTATAGGGATCCAAATAGGACTAAAATAAAACCTTTGAATGAGGAAAATAATTAGACTATGTTACAAACAGGGTCATGTTATGCCTTCTCGTTACAATGTATTGATATATTTCACCTCAACAGAGGGATCAATGCCCAGTTGCCTACCTTATGCTACCACTGCCATGGCCATAGGATGTGCTAATTTACTCTCCAAGATTGATATCCTGTATATATGTATGCATTTCCCTTATTACCTTATCAATGGATATATATGAATAGATCCAATGAAACTGTAGACTAAATATGCAAGACAATACATTTAAGTATGGAAAAGAAATAACAAAATAATAGAATTCAGACACAACCAATACCGAAAAATAAAAAATCTTCTTCACAATCACAATCATAATCATGGTATTTGCAAAGAGAACCATGGCCATGAACACAATCACAATCATAACCATTACCACAACCATGATCATGATCATGACATCACCATGACCATGAACATGAGCACGAGCAATATGAACATTATTTTGATGTGGAGAAATGTAGTGCATGAATCCATCATGTAGTATTTTTCATAGACTGTGGGTGTCTCCTCTCTATCCATCTGTCTCTCTCTCCCCCCTCTCTCTTTCTGGACCTCTATATTATTATCTCTTTGCCTATCTATCCTATCTCTCCATATTTCTTCTTCTATATCTACTATCTCTATCTCATTATCTCTCCATCTCTCTCCCTCTATCTACCCTTATATCTCTATTTACCAATTGATCTCATGTACACCACAAAATGCAAAAAAATAGATCCTTACCAAGTCAGAGAGATGGTAGATGGTCCTTGCCTCTTACTAAGACTCTAGAAATTAATACCAATGGCTCTCTAGGGGAAATCTGGGCTATGCTAGTATTGGAGGTGTGGGGAGTGATAGCTCTAAGGCTACCCTTTTCCTCTTCTCCAGGTATTAATTATATAACAAGGTACCTTCCTTGGAAAGAATTTGAAGAAATTTTTAAATTCATATTGTTAGGATGTAACAAAATTTGTATTAATAGAGAAGATTGGGGCTTAGAAATTAAATATGCTCAACATTTTAATAAAATCCCTTTTGGAAAAAGTGGTGCAAAGACTTATTTTTTCTTCTAAAATTTCTTGGGTTCATATTATTAGATCCAAGTATCTGAACCTTTAATTATTTTCAATTCCATAAATATTTTATTGGGCTCAACTATCTATGAAGGAATGAAGACCTAAAATAAATTTGAGATTTTTTTTCAAAGATCCAAGATGGTTATTTAGTCTAGTTTGGAAAAATCAATGGTTAATTGGTACTCCTCTAGATAATTTGCCTAACTTTAGGAGTATCTCTATCTATATAACAAATTAGTAAGGATCTAAATGTAATGATGATTAGAAAGAAAATATTTAAAATTGAAAATCTTTGCCTTCTATTCTTAAGATTGATGAGATGAATAGTTGGAAAATTTACTTTCCTTTGTAAAACTTTGGACCTACTTGGAATGATTAAAGAGATAATTTGAGACGGAATCTTAAAGGCAATGAAAGTTATATAAAGTTATATATAATCAAATATGAATGTAAGAAAATCCTCTTGGATAGGATTATGTAAATATTGAACTTCCCTTAATACAATATATGGAAAGCTAAATGGCGATTGAAGGCTAATATTTTCTATAGTTGTCCTACCATCAAAAGATTTTGTATTGGGACCAAATTCAAAATAAGGTTTCAATGTTCTAGGGAGATTCCCTCGTTGTTTGAATATGGAAGAGAACATTAAGCATCCTCTATTCTTATGTTAGAAGGGTTTATTCTAAATCTTTAAGGGAGAAAACGAAAGCTTCAAAATATTCTAACAATCTAGATTTTCCAAAAGATCTTTTGGAGATGGCTCTAAGTTCCATTGTTTGGAAGATTTTGATTGAAAGGAATAACATGGTTAATATTGGAGAAAGGTACTCAAAGATCAACTTCATTTTTTTCCTTTTACAATATCATTGAGAAAAATGTTATCTTAAAGATGCTAAATCCAATATTTCTGCAAGTGATTGAAGCTCTGGTGGACTTCCTCAAAGCTTAATATGGTTGTTGTACACATCTGAATTGAGTTGTCATTTAGTTCAATAAAATGCACTCTGTATGTCTAATAATGAAACATAATGTAATAAAACTAGGATTTGGGTTCCAAGCAAATTGACCAGCACATAAAGAAGAGATGACAGAAGAATAGTCCAATACTGACCCAAAAAGGAATCTGCAACAAATGCTCCAATTAGAGGAAACATGGATACAACAGCCCCCCAGAGATTAACATTTTTTGCAGCAGTAGCAGTGCTCTGTTGCATACAATTGTAGCAGTGCTCTGTTGCAAGAAGTAGACATCCCTATTTTACAATTTTGACCAAATTATTAGAAACAATTAAGGAAAATAACTAATAAGAGATTGCCACATACAAACAAGAAATTGCTTAACCGTTCCTTAAGTTTTCCTCATCAATACAAATTCATTAATTTACACAACTAAATGCTTTCTAAAAGAACCAGAATATCGAATTGACAATCTAATCCTTGGCAAGGCAACAATGTTGTAAGTTCTCAGCCAATGTCAAGTATGAAAAATAGAGCTTTTGGGGAAAAAAATGGTGTAAAATATTTTTAATATCAAGTCTATTAATTTTCAATACTTTTACATTGTCCAGAGAGCTTCATTAATTCAAAGATTTTGAGAGCATCCTTGTAAAATCCATATTGTGCATATACTGCAATCATTGCATTCCATGAGATGCCATCTCTTTGGGGTATTTTTGTCAAACAGTTCACGTGCCTTTTCTATGTTTCCACATTTTGCATACATGTCCACCAAGGTAGTTGCAACTGCAAGATTTGATAAAATTCCAGTATTCTTTATGCTTTGATGGATGTCCATACCCTGTTCCAATGCTCCTATTTTGGCACAGACAGGGAGAATGCTGGCAAAAGTTGCGGGAGTCTGGCTTGACACCTGCCAATTGCATTTGCTTGAAACTTTCTAAATCTTTAAAAAAAAAATCATTTTGTGCATATCCTGCAATCATTGCATTCCATGAGATAACCTCTTTGGGAGGCATTCTGTCAAACAGTTCACGTGCCTTTTCTATTCTTCCACATTTTGATGGATGTCCATTCCATGATGCTTTGATGGATGTCCATACCCTGATAATTTGATGGATGTCCATACCCTGTTCCAAAACTCCCATCTTGGCACAGGAAGGGAGGATATTGGCCTAGGTTGTGGAATTTGGCTTTACGCCTGCCAATTGCATTTGATTCAAAGTTTCTAGAGCCTTTTCAACACATCCATTTTGTACATATCCTACAATCATCACAGATGACATCTTTTTAAAAACTTCAGGTATTTTGTTAAACAATTCACTTGCCTTGTTAATGCTTCCACTTTTTGCATGCATGTCTACTAGGGCAGTTGCGACTGTAATATTTGACAAAGTTCCTCTATCCTTTATGCTTCGATGGATGTCCATACTGTTCCAAAGCTCCTATTTTGGCATGGGCAGGGAGGGTGCTAGCAAAGGTTGCAAAATTTGACTTTAAACCTAACAATTGCATTTGCTTGGAAATTTCTAAAGCCTTTTCAACAAATCCATTTCGTGAATATCTTGTAATCATTGCAGTCCACGAGACTACGACATGAATCTTTTCTGTCTGCTCCACCATCCAGTACTTGTCTATATATGTTTCCTCAGATCTTTATTTTTTCTCCTGGTTTTTTCAGCTGATATGCAGCTTCTACTTCCTTGGATATACCTATAATTGCAGGTCTGATTTTCATTAAAAATATGAGTTTGTCTGTGCTAACCAAAGCTTATTTTTACAAACATGGAGACTTAACGAAAGAAATGAAGGGTTGGGTATTGTGAATCCAGGGCTGGAGAGAGTGTTCGATGCCCAACAGGTATGAAGAGTGATAAACATCGCCCATCTGTGCGCATGACTCACCATTCAAAGAGACCGTCTATGTCAAATGACAGGAAGCAATGTTTCTGTCACCGGTAAGTAAGAAGGGGCAGTGTTTGCAGATAAAACGCACCATTTGGAAATACTCGCAAGCAACAACATTTAAGGTGGCTAAAAGACAGTGGAAAACAATCGAGGGACGAAACAGGTTCAACCGTCTCCGGAGATGATATCACCGTTGATCGTCCTTTTTTAGCTTGATCTTCTTCAAATTGGAAACGCCTTCGGCGTAAATTAAACTACTTGTGTTGTCTCACCAATAGACTATAAATATGTCTATTAAGTTAAAAAAAAAACTTAAGAGTGTCATTTGTTTAAGTCTTAGTTATTGGTTTATTTTTTATTTGTTAAAAAATAGAGTCATTTTTAATCATAGTAGTGTTTGTCGTATAAATTTTAAAACCCAATATTTATTTGGATTTTTTAATCATTTTAAAGAATGTCATTTTTTCATCAATCCAAATAGTCAATATTGTCAGAGTCTCTTCATTTTTTGTAGAGTCAAAATATTGTGTAAAACAAGTCAAGGTGCATTATTGGTTGAACCTGACACTTTTTATTACAAAGTGTAATCATGGATAAATTAAGTTTCATTGAAAAAATCGATGGTAGAGACTTCCATACATGGCAAATACAGATGCAACTACACTTGATATAAAAGGACCTTTGGGATGTTGTCAAACCGAGCTTAGTCACACCAACTGATACAGATGATCTTGCTAAATGGAATATTAAAAATCAGAAATCTTTGGGAACTACTGGTCTCAGCTTATCAAAAGCATATTTACACCATGTGGATTTTGCAAAGTCAGCAAAAGAGATTTGGGATTCATTGAACAAGCTCTTTGGATTTGAAGCAGAAAGTGCCAAGACAACATTGAAGATGGAAAAAGGTACATCAATGGAAAATCATATCAATAAGTTTCATTCTCTCCTAAATCAGCTAGCTGGAATTAATGAAAAAATCAAGGATGGTGATGCTAAAGAAATACTTTTGAATAGTTTACCTAAGCATATGTTTGGTATGGTGTTCACATTAAGCAAGGTAAACATTAGCCTTGAAGGAGTAATTTCAACTCTACTTGACAATAATGAAGACTCAGAATCTGGAGAAGTATTGTATGTATAGAACAAAGCAAGAAAATGAAAGTACAAATCCAAGTATATTCCTTCAAAAGGAAAAATAAAATACTTCTATTGTAATGAAACAGGACATGTTATCTTGAATTGTAAGAAAAGGGCACATGATCTACTGGATGACAAACTAGATCATCATGCTTCCTTGGCTGAGGAAATTGGTTGGGAAAACCTTGCCAATGATGAAGAGTTATCATGTCCCAGTGATGAAGAATATGTCCTTTAGATAAATTCAACATTGGAGATAGGAGGTAGCGGAGGAAGGAGGACAATCAACATCCTCTCGTCAGTCGCCAACGACGGGGTCGCTTATCAGCTTTGGTGGAATTTACTTTTCTAGTATGCAACATGATATGGTTTGTTCTTGGTTGTGTGAATAAGTGGAATTTTACATTGTGGGAGGTAATATAGCCAATGTTCCATTCCCTAGTGTTAAATAGTGTAATGAATAAAAGCACTAATGTAATGCAGTTCATGGATCTTGAAAGGGTTTGTGGGAGGATCCAAAAAACCACACAAGGTGGATAGTTGGTGGGCTCTTGTTCATGTCCAGGTTTGTGGTAAGCTTGTGTGAAAACCATGAAAGGTTGATGGGAGGTGCCTTTCGCTTTTGAATCAAGATCATGAATTGGGTCTACTATAGATGTAGACTGTCAGTTCTTACCATGTTCACACTAAGGGGGGGAATGTTGGAAAATATATTATTAGTGTTCACATAGGATGCATATAAAAATTATCTGGAAGGTTTGTTAAATAATAAGTGGTACGAATTGAGTTGTTAAAACAACTCAATTCTATTAGGGAGGTTGTTTAGGAGGTTTCCTATAAAATAGGATCTTCAAAATCCTATATATATGTTATGTATTTGAATGAAAGTAGTGAAGAACGTATTGTTTTGAATTGTATTATTTGCAGCCTCTCTATCCATATTTTCTAATAATACCTATATATATGTATATGCATACATATATATAATTAATCTAATACTAAATAATCTCATAATTAATGTATAGTATTACTCAATTCATCTATTTTCAGTCATATATATAAAAACACATATTTTTCAATTTTACTAGGTCATTTCCAAAGTAAATTCAAAGACTTTACCTGTGATTAACGCTTGATGTCTTATGTTTATTGCGGAGAATTCCTCACATGCCTTCCATTAAGAGTCCAATGTAATTACATATATTCATCCAGTCAAATAAGCATTTGTAAGTATAAAATATTTATGAACACAATATAACAAAAATAATAAACATATCATAAAGCATTTAGAGCAAAATGTCCCTATATAGTTTAGTGTGTTAACAAACACAAATTCATTGATATGTTGATAATCCACATACTTGGTTCACCTCTCGACGCTCTCACTTTCCTGCAAAATAATTGTAATAAATAGGGGTAGTGACATTCCCACATAAAATCATCCTTACAATATAGCATGCACACCAATAAGAGTTTTGATTGGAGCATTATAATCCACAATGTTTTGATCATTTACAACATAAAAAATGTGTTTGGATCCTTAGATATTGTTACATCCCAAATTGTGAGGTTACTTTTTACCTCTACTATACAGGGTAAATATGAATGTAATGTGAAATCTGGAGATGCTTGTACCTTGTTATCAATATGTATATTATCTCATTTAACGTTGTTTCATTTGATGATGTTATTCATGGTAAAATACTGCATATATGAATATATGGTTATTGAAGTATAGTTATTCTAACTTTAAAGATGTTTATATATATGATGCTTATTGTTGTGAACAAAGGACTACTAAGGTATGTTCTAGTGGTTGCAGGAAAATGTTCAATCTCCAGGGGGAGGAGAAGTATCACTCAGGAGAGGAGCTTGGTCAGTTAACCAGTAATGTGAACTATCTGAGCATACACACCCTAGATTGAGTGAACCAAGTCGGATAAGTTGGTCTTGATAAGTCATCCATAGGCTTTAGGAGTCTAGTTTACTTCTTTGTGCTTTGTGAGTGATGTTTATTTGTCTATCAGACACTATATTGTGATCATTGTGTGGAAAATGTGAGTAATATATGTGTATAGGTTGAGTGGGTATGTATACACATGTATACATTATGTACATGTATCTATATGTATAAACATATCAATACAAACGTATGATAAGCAAATGGATATGCTCATACATATGTGTCAACATGTATATACATATACATAGAGGTATGTATGGTAAAACACATGTATATACATACATACACTACCTATTATCTATGGATATAAATAATATTGTGATATTGTTGCCTAGTAATTTACATGTATATATGTATATATCGATGGTGTATGGATATTAAATGATATATACATAGATACATAAAATATATATGTAAATATATATTTATATATATTATATAACAAATGAATATATGTATATATATTATAGTAAGATAATATATATATATATATATAATATATATATAAATATATAGTTTAAAATATTTTAAAACTCTAAAGTGAAAAAAAATTAAAAGATTTAAATGGAACTATAAAGAAGTAATAAATCTCAAGTAAAAGAGAATTGAGACTTTTCCTTTAAAGGAATTTAAATAAAATGAAAATCAATCTTTGATTAATTTATCATCACATATTTATGAAATCGAACTATTTCCTAAGTATTATGAATTGACCTTTTCTTATTTTCTACATAAATTAAATTGAATTGAACGACCTTGGTAAAAAGTATGAAGGAAATATTATGTTCATAAATATTAGACTTCATAAAGTCAAAATTCAAATATTTGGGGAAAATTGTATTAAACTTCCTGTGAATATGAAAATGGTGGAGGAGACACACGCACACTTCTTGAAGTGCTCAGCTAAGGAAAAAGCAGATGTAGCTTGCAGTGTGTCAATGGACACCTGAAATTAGGGATTATAGTGAGAAATTTATGAAAGAGTTTGTCACTCAAAATACCCCTCACCTATTGAATCGCACCATAGCTGAAGTTGTCAATTTCTCCTCTTTGAATGAAGTCAATTTGAATATTTCTTCACCTGCTGTCGAAATAATGGTCGAATCAGCTTCTCAAACTTGTTGGGTATGGGATTTACCACTCACCACATATCAGTTGAATCAGTCAATCGAAATACCTGTCAAATGCCATGCCTTCCCATGAGGAATGCATTGCATATTGAGGCCCTATATAAAGCCTTCTTACTGTTGGGAAATATCATTCTCATATTCACATTCTCATATTTGCATTCTCATATTCGAATTCTCATATTCGCATTCTCATTCTCATTTCATACTCTTTCACTCATTCATTTATCAAAGTCATTCCTTCTACAATTATAGTTGTATGTATTGCCAGCTTGAGCTTGCGTATTGCAAGAATAATTTATCAGTTTCTAGGAGTGTGAAATATACGCAATTCTGAGTGTCAATTATTCATACTGCTAGAAGTATGAATCACCATAATTTTGAGTCTTAATTAAGAAGTTGACCAGATGTGTAGTAATCATTGAGAGAGCATTTTCTATGAGGGAAACATAGTTAGAACAAAGGAATTTTGTTAGTCTGGAAGTATTGCAAGTACATACCATTTCATCATCATCAGAGGAAAGCTTAAACCAGGCATGGTTAACTATTTCTCTATACTTTTCATCTTTGATCTTTTATGAAGTCTTGTTCAATATCTTTGTTTAGATAAATGAGATTATTTGTTGATGTATGATGTTTGCAATAGACTGTCCAATAGCTTGCACTTAGTGAATATGTCATAGATGATGCATGTTTGTTGAGAAGGGTATTTGATTGTCTTGAAAGGTTAGATAATGAATTTTGTGTTATTGCATTACTTGTATGATCTCTATATAAGGAGAATATGTTTGTAATTAGCTACTAAATACTAGGATGGAAATGAAGGCATTAAGTCAAGTAATGAACCACAACTTAAGTTAGTAGGTTAACTTAGACAACTTGAGATATTCCTAGGATGAAGATGTCTAGTATAGGAGGGGAATTTGTGATTACTTGTTATGTCGTTTCATTTCTAGTAGTTTAGTTTGTTGTAGGATGTCTGGGGTACGGATTATCCAATGAAGTAAAAAACCTATGCGTAGTGTAAGATAGCCCTAAGTCAAATCAGCCCTGAGTAGTGTATATGATAGATGAACTTCATTCAAAGTATTGAATGAGAAATCTTTGATCAAAGTAGTGAAATGTATGAAATCCACTTAGACTGTGTGATGCTTGAGACTACACTATCAGTTCATCGTGAACCTTGTACTACTATGAGATTGTGAAATAACAAGGTTCCAGTTGTGTAGGACACAACACTATGCTCAGTTGGTTTACAGTATTGATTACCCAACCAATCTCTTTGTTGAAGGGAGGGCCATCTATCGAATGATAGATGTGCTGGGGACCGCATTATAAGTTTATGGTTGGCGGAAAAGCACCCATGTGATGCTTCTCCTCCTCTGAAGGCTATTGGCGCACCAAGATTTGAAAGGACAGATTCGTGGACCTTCTTACTACTATTTGTTCTAAAGCTCATTGGAGCTAAGTTAGTTGAGGTATGTTTTATCGTTACTTATACTTGTGAAGTTATTGTAATGAAATGGAATCTTTATTGTAATTTTAATAAGATATCATGTTCATATAGTATCAATAAAGGAAAGAAAATTTATATTGCAATGACTTGTTAGCACGTTTATTTACTCTTTTGATGTAAATTGGAAAAAAATTATTTTACCAAAGGGTTGGGTCGTTACATGTGGTATCAAAGCTACCAGGTTCTGCACTAAAACCTATGAGCTCAATACGCAACAATGCGTAAACCTTATCAGAAGATAATGGTTGAAAAGTTCTTATGCCACAACGACAAAAGAAAATAACTTAGAGAAGTGAACAGGAATATTAGAACCTTAGTAACTTGTGTAAATTGGGACTAGTTAAAGATTTGTCCCTAGAATCGCAATTCCTAAACCAACAACTTATGATATTACCTAGGATTGTGAAAGATTATGCAATTAGGTTATGTAGGAAGGTTAAGAAGATTAACCAGTAAATACCTTATCCTACAATATAGTTATAAGACTCTACATAAATGAGATAACCGTAATTGTAGTAACCTACAATTGTAAAGAGTCAAGAATTCTTGGATTTAGTGGAAACAACTATGAATCTATGCATATGCAAGGTCAACATAATTGAAGTAGGAAGTCAACGAATGAAGAATCCACAAGGGTTGGAGAACTCATGACATAAACTCTTGTTTAAAGATAGGATCTTGCAAAGAAAGAGTTAGTACCAGGGAAAAAGGAAAAAGACCGGAATGGTCAGAAACAAAGTAATCAATAACTTGGGCATAATTCCACCAACCAAAATCCATGAGATTATTGGAGTTTTAATTAAAATGAGAAAAAGAGACCAAACAAATTTGGTATCTCTAGAGGTTAAAAGAGAATAGGATTCCAAGCATTGGAACTGAGGCATTTGAAAAAGTAATTATGAGAGAAACCTATAAAGGTAAACTAGGATAGCCTGACAAAAGACTTGGATAGAACATAGATTAATTGGAATATAAGATGAACTCATCAACATGTCCACGAAAAGCAACATTCGTTTGAGGATTCCAAAAGGAAACGGAATACAATAAGCACTATGTGTCAAAACAATAGAAGTTGCAAGGAAAGTAACACTTCGAGTTGAAAAAGTACATCAACAAAAGAGGTTTGAGAGTATGGGTATTTATTCACCAAAAAGGATAATGGAAAGAAATGGGGAATATTAGTGTGCTTCTTAAACTCCTGAAGTTGTTGGTTATTCATTAGATCTCCTACTGGAAGATCCAATATGTTGAATCTATGAGATAGAAAGCAATGAAGAATCTAACTTTGGGAAAAGTATATTTCAAGTATACATCATTAAATCAAAAGAAGGCAATAGAAATTCAACAACAAGGAATGAAAAATCCTTTCAAAGAAGCAAGTGTTTGCTAAGAGTTCAACAAGAGTAGAATAAAAGTTGTGAAAACACTAAGGGGGGAAGGAAGAGAGTGGATTAATACTTGAAATTAGGGAAAAATAAGATTGAGTTAAAAGATGGAATGCATCTTTGAAAATAATCCAAGGATAGAAGAAATCCATGGAATGGATGTCCTAAGATAAATGGGACTTATCTCCACAAAACCTATAACCATTTTACATGGGAATTAAAGGTAGTGTGAGATCAAAATAGGTTTTCACTTAGTCAAAGGATAGACTATTGTGGGATATAAAAGAACCTATATATCCAAAAATTTGGAAGATTCAAGAATAGAAACGAGGGAAACAATGTCAGAGTTAGGACATTGGAATGACAAAGGGAATTATCGGATGAGGATCCACTATAATCTAGAAGAAGATAGAGTAAGAAGCTACATGAAATGTAGCAAGGTAATGTCTAGTATGTTAGGAAATGAAGACCATATGTCATCATCAGTAGGACATGCAACTCTCTTGAGATTCTAGAAGGAAAGTGATAGAACACAAGGCATATCAATCTGTTTATGTTGGTAGAACTAACATAATGTTCTAGTGGATAAAACTCATCAAAGTAACCAATGCTATTTAGAACTTGACTTGTAGGATTTTTTATCCTAAGTAATATATTGTGGACAAGTAATCAATAACAAGTACTTTATGATATAGAAAAATGGATGTGTGAGTGACGGACGGACTCGGATTATGAGTTGTCTAAAAGTATAAATCCAAAAAGAGAAGGATTGGACCCATGATGTAGTGTGCAATACATCGTTATTCCTTTTCTATTTGGATTATACTAAGGATAAATTCATGGGTCAATGATTTCCGATCACTATGTATAGTTATTATTATATATTGAATTTGTGTGTGCAATAAAACCCTTTGGGAGAGTAAGTATGTGTGAGGCATACAAGTTTTCCCTATGCGATAGTGAAGACACCCGAAGCAAGGTCTAGTAAGGACAAAGTTACTACATAGTATGAATGTTTTTTAAATCTTACATATTTTGAGAATGGTAAGTAAAACTATATTTAACTTTAACTGTATGTTAAAAAGGCTATAGATCATCGGGGACGTTGAATCACAAGAGGGGAAGTATGTTACATCCCAAATTGTGAGGTTACTTGTTACCACTACTATATAGGGTAAATATGAATGTAATGTGAAATTTGGAGATGCTTGTACCTTGTTATCAATATGTATGTTATCTCATTTCACATTGTTTCATTTGATGATGTTATTCATAGTAAAATACTGCATACATGAATAGATGGTTATTGAAGTATAGTTATTCTAACTTTAAAGATGTTTATATATATGATGCTTATTGTTGTGAACAAAGGACTACTAAGGTATGTGCTAGTGGTTGCAGGAAAATGTTCAATCTCCAAGGGGAGGGGAAGTATCACTCGAGAGAGGAGCTTGGTCGGTTAACCGATAATGTGAACTATCTAAGCATACACGCCCTATATTGAGTGAACCAAGTCAGATAAGTTGGTCTTGATAAGTCATCCATAGGCTTTAGGAGTCTGGTTTACTTCTTTGTGCTTTGTGAGTGATGTTTATTTGTCTATTAGACTTACTATATTGTGATCATTGTGTGGAAAATGTGAGTAATATATGTGTATAGGTTGAGTGGGTATGTATACACATGTATACATTATGTATACGTATCTATATGTATAAACATATCGATACAAACGTATGATAAGCAAATGGATATGCTCATACGTATGTGTCGACATGTATATACATACACGTACGTATACATAGAGGTATGTATAGTAAAACACATGTATATACATACACACACTACCTATTATTTGTGGATATAAATAATATTGTGATATTGTTGCCTGGTAATTTATATGTATATATGTATATATCGATGGTGTATGGATATTAAATGATATATACATAGATACATAAAATATATATTTATATATATATTATATAATAGATGAATATATGTGTATATATATTATAGTAAGATAATATATATAATATATATAATATATATAAATATATAGTTTAAAATATTTTAAAACTCTAAAGTGAAAAAAATTTAAAAGATTTAAATTTTTACTTGGAGTAAATATTTAAATGGAACTATAGAGAAGTAATAAATCTCAAGTAAAAGAGAATTGAGCCTTTTCATTTAAAGGAGTTTAAATAAAATGAAAATCAATCTTTGATTAATTTATCATCACATATTTATGAAATCGAATTATTTCCTAAGTATTATGAATAGACCTTTTCTTATTTTCTTCATGAATTAAATCAAATTAAACAAACCTTGGTAAAACGTATAAAGAAAATATTATGTTCATAAACATTAGACTTCATAAAGTCGAAATTCAAATATTAGGGGAAAATTGTATTAAACTTCTCGTGAATATGAAAATGGTGAAGGAGACACACGCGCACCTGTTGAAGCGCTCAACTTAGGAAAAAGCAGACGCAACTTGTAGTGTGTCAATGAACGCCTGAAATTAGGGATTATAGTGAGAAATTTATGAAAGACTTTGTCACTCAAAATATCCCTCAGCTATTGAATTGCACCATAGCTAAAGGTGTTGATTTCTCCTCTTTAAATGGAGTCAATTTGAATATTTCTTCACCTGCTGTCAAAATAATGGTTGAATCATCTTCTCAAACTCATTGAGTATGGGATTTACCACTCGCCACATATCAGTTGAATCAATCAATCGAAATACCTGTCAAATGCCATGCCTTCCCATGAGGAATGTGTTGCATATTGAGGCCCTATATAAAGCCTTCTTACTGCTGGGAAATATCATTCTCATATTCGCATTCTCATTCTCATTTCATATTGTTTCACTCATTCATTTATCAAAGTCATTCCTTCTGCAATTATAGTTGTACGCATTGCCAGCTTGAGCATGCGTATTGCAGGAATAATTTATCAATTTCTGGGAGTGTGAAATATACGCAATTTTGAGTGTCAATTATTCATACTGCTGGAAGTATGAATCACAATAATTTTGAGTCTTAATTAAGAAGCTAAATAGTTGTGTAGCAATCATTGAGAGAGAATTTTCTATGAGGGAAATATAGTTAGAACAGAGGAATTATGTTAGTCTGGAAGTACTGCAAGTACAAACCATTTCATCATCATCAGAGGAAAGCTTAAACCAAGCATGGTTAACTATCTCTCTATACTTTTCATCTTTGATCTTTTATGAAGTCATGTTCAATATATTTGTTTAGATAAATGAGGTTATTTGATGTTGTATGATATTTGCAATAGACTGTCCAATAGCTTGCACTTAGTGAATATGTCATAGATGATGCATGTTTGTTGAGAAGGGTATTTGATTGTCTTGAAAGGTTAGATAATGCATTTTGTGTTATTAAATTACTTGTATGATCTCTATATAAGGAGAATATGTTTGTAATTAGCTACTAAATACTAGGACGAAAATGAAGGCATTAAGTCAAGTAATGAACCACAACTTAAGTTAGTAGGTTAACTTAGATAGCTTGAGATACTCCTAGGATGAAGATGTCCAATATAGGAGGGGAATTTTTGATTACTTGTTATCTCATTTCATTTCTAGTAGTTTAGTTTGTTGTAGGATGTTTGGGGTATGAATTACCCAGTGAAGGAAAAAACCTACGCGTAGTGTAAGATAGCCCTAAGTCAAATCGGCCTTGAGTAGTGTATATGATAGATGACCTTCATTCGAAGTACTAAATGAGAACTCTTTGATCAAAGTAGTGAAATGTACGACATCCACTTAGACTGTGTGATGCTTGAGACTACACTATCAGTTCATCATGAACCTTGTACTAGTATGAGATTATGAAATAGCAAGGTTCCAGTTGTGTAGGACACAACACTATGCTCACTTAGTTTACAGTATCGGTTCCCAAACCAATCTCTTCGTTGAAGGGAGGGACATCTATCAAATGATAGATGTCCGGGGGACCGCATTATAAGTCCATGATTGGCATAAAATCGTCTAAGTGATGCTTCTCCTCCTTTGAAGGCTACTGGCGCACCAAGATTTGAAAGGACGGATTCTTGGACCTTCTTACTACTATTTGTTCTAAAGCTCATTGGAGCTAAGTTAGTTGAGGTACATTTTATCGTTACTTGTACTTGTGAAGTTATTTTAATGAAATAGAATCTTTATTGTAATTTTAATATGATATCATGTTCATATAGTATCAATAAAGGAAAAAAAAATTATATTGCAATAACTTGTTAGCACGTTTATTTACTCTTTTGATGTAAATTGGAAAAAATATATTTTACCAAAGGGTCGGGTCGTTACAGATACATTCATACATACATATGCACATGATTTTTAGTAGGGATATAATTATCTCTTGTGGTTTTGAAGAGTCGTGGTAGTATGAAGTTGAAAGATACAGTCTATATTGCATATCATGGCACCCTACATGGCAATGCAATAGAAAGGACATATATATACATGTATATGTATATGCATATACATATACATATATATATATATATATATATATGTATATAAATATAATAGCATAGGGTACCTATATTTATTGACAGTCGTGGCACAAAGCTATTTGAGGGTGTGTATTCTAGCACATTAAATGTACTTTACAGAAGATTTGAGAACAAGCGTGTAGAAAGATTTCCTTTATCCAAGATTAAAAAAAAACTATCCTTGTTGGCTTAAAAATCATGCCGAAATGATTTCTTGGAGGAATGACAAGACGTGGGTTATCGTTGGCAACAATTATGTGCACAAAAAGAAGTTACGGGCCTAAACATGGGATATTGCAACCAAGATCTCATATTTAGGCCTATAACCTCTTTTTGTGCGCATAAGTGTTGCCAACGGTAAGCCACATCTTGCCATTCCTTTGGGCAATCATTTTAGCATGGTTTTTAAGCCAACAAGGACAATTTTTTTATGTATCTTGGACAAAGGAAATATTTCTACACGCTTGTTCTCAAATCTTATGTAAAGTACATTTAATGTGTACTAGAATATGCACCCTCAAACAACTTCGTGCCATGGTTTTCAATAAATATATGTATATAAATATAAATATACATGTATACATATACATATACATATACATTCATACATACATATGTATATACATATACACATACATGTATGCATATACATATACATGTATATGTATATGTATATGTATATATGTATATGTAATCTGATGAGAATTTATTGTTGTCTTTCCAATTGGTATTACTTAAACAAATAAAACTTCAACCCAAATAAGTGAAAGAAAATAGATTAACCCATATCATTGTGTGTGAAATGTAAGGGGAAAGGATGGGTAAAGGTTTCCTAAAACCAAGAGACTTTGCATGATGTGATATTATATTTGATGTGTGCAATTCAAAATATTTACTAAGGATAATGTTGTTGTTATTATCTTTGATGTATGATGTATGTAGGCGATAAAAATGTAATTGTGATATGATTAAATAATGGGTAATGCTATTTTGAACAACTGACTAAAAATAAAATAATTTGTATGCCTCAAAATAATGTAAACACTGAGCTCGTAAATATAAAATAGTCTATTGATAAATTAAAACATGAATTTAGTTAATGTGGGTGTATCGACCTGAATTTTGTGGAGGATATTCAATGAAAGCATAGGAGAATTCATAATGAAAATGACACTAGAAATTCCCTCTTATAAAATCATTCAAATGTGTAAATCGAATGCATTGAATTGTGGTGATTGATTTTCAAATTTGAATTTTCCTGGGAAATAATCGATCATTTCTTATTGCAATTTCCATTTATGTCTAATTTCAATGGTGTCTTGAATGAAAAATATTTTATTTCTAATTATAAATACATCTATTTCAACATGTGTTTGTATGTGGGTCTGCTCACATTTAAATGTGGGTCTGCTAGGAGGTGGGTGCAATTATTTACCTGAGCACATGAATATGTCCACTACATGCTACATATACGTCTACTTAACCATGAGTATAGTTTAAGTTAACCACAAGTTGTCGGGAAACTTTTAGCCCTAAAGTAATTATCTCCCACAATTTTCTTCCTCATTTTCTCCTCACACATCCTTCATCCTGCATAATATATATAGGGTCATATATATTGCAAATATATATAATCTGATATACATATATATCTATATAAGATTATATGGATTATGTATATAATCTGAAATAGGTATATATATATATATATATGGATTATATGTACATGCATATACCTATATCAAATTATATATATAATCTTATATAGATATATATCTATATATATAAGATTATATATATACATATACATTTATATATAATCTTATATAGATGTATATCTATATTTATAAGATTATATATACATATATATAATCTTATATATAGATATATATCTATTTAATCTTATATACATAGATATCTATGTCAGATTAAATATATAAATATATATATGTGTATATACATACATTCATACATAACTTGTTATTGACGCATAAATATGAGTCTGAAAATCTCAAACATAAACAAGCATGATCACAGAAGGCTTAAGATTGCACCCTTACATTCAAGTTGTGTATGTATATCTACAAAAAAATTCACGTAATCTTGGGTTTTACTTGTTTAAATGAAATAGTGCATAGCCTGTGATGTAAGTTATGTATATAAGTGTATGTTTATATAAGTATGTACACATACATATTTCCAAATAGCAAATTATTAAAAACAATTTGTAGTGTGAATGTGTGTGCAATGATTAACACACCAATAGAAGTCTTATATGTTCAAGACATACATGATCTGCATGGATCAAACCATCCATGGTAGATTGTGTGTATCTCTAATAGATAAACGTCTTTCAATATATATAACTATTCATTCATTCATGTATGGATAGGCATCCATATAGTGTTGAGAATTTGAAAAGATAAGTGGAGGAAAATAGATGAACACAATGAGAAGATCAAACATACAAAATTCATTCATGCATACCTTTATTAGTGTCACTATGTAGCACAAAAAAGATAAGTAGCAAGGCATTGATGACATTTTGACATAATGTGTGAAGGACTAAAATGATGCATTGACGGTTCATAGAGACAACAAACTATGTGTGAGAAGTAGATGAGGATAGTGAAATAGGACAACAAATGTCACATAGGCCAGTGTATAAATAAGGATATCTTGCATATGTTGTTTGGCAGTGCATAAGAGGAATACCCCTTTAAAGGAAAATTTACAATAAGAAAATGGCAGTATCAAGCAAAAAGATAGTCTATATTGCATATTAGGGCACCCTACATGGTAGTGCAATATAAAAGACATATTTTAAGATCTACGAGTTCTCAAAAAAGCTAGTCAAACATTCTAGTGACTTGGATAGTAGCCTAATGCAAGGACAAACATAGAGCAAGGTGAAAATATTTGATGGTATGGAAGTGTCAGGGTTATATAAATTGGAAATATATATAATCTGATATACATATATTTCTATATTTTGTTTATATATTTAATCTAATATATACATATATATAAATATATATACATATACATAAATATAAATACATATACATAAATATATATATATATATATATATATATATACATATATATAATCTGATATAGATATATAATCTAATATAGATATATCTATATAATATTATACATATATACATATATAATCTATATAAGATTATACATATAATATCTTATCTATCTTATTACATAATATATATAAGAAACACTGAGATATACCAACTTCTTTCAATACATTTTAGAAATTTGATTGTTGTGTGTTTATCGCAATGGATTCTTTAGCTGCACAATAATATAATATCATTGGCTTATCTTCTAGGAATATTGGAAACATGTGTATGATATTGAATATAACTGAGGAGAATGAATATTGTCTAAACATGAAGACATTATATTGAATGGATAATTTTATAATTTACATTAGTTGTATTATAAGGCTTGTAGCCTATGAATTATCTTAGAACCCTAACCCTATCGTAATTCAATCCTAATTGAACTATATCCCTAACGGTAACCCTAACCTATTGAAGTTCAACCCTAATTGCACCTAAACACTAACCCTAACATCAATTCTAATTGTAACACTAATTAAACCCTAAAATTAACCCTAATTGAACCCTAACCCTAAACTAACTTTAACCCTAACTATAGTTGAATCCCAATCCTAACCTTAGTTGAACCTTAACTTTAATTGAATATGAACCCTAACCATCTCTAATTGTATATCTTAACCCTAATTAAATATGAACCCTAACCATAACCCTAATTAAGTCCTAATTGAATCTTAGTTAGCTCTTATAGTAATTATAAGCCTAACTCTAATCCTAGTTGAATTCTAACCCCAACCCTAACCCTAACTCCAAACTTTATCCTAGAACCCTTACCCTAATTGAACATCAATTGAAGCCTAACCCTAAATCTAATTGAATCTTAACCCAAATTAGACCCTAGCCCTAACACTAAATAATCCCTAACCCTAACCTTAACCCCGACCCTTACTTTAGGCCTAACCCTAACCGTAATAGATACTTAACCTTAATTGAACAAAAACCCTAACCTTAGGGTCTATCTTAGAATCTTGACTGTAACCTAACCCTAATCTTGTTGAAATTCAACCTTAATTGAACCAAATGCCTAATCCTAACCCATTGAAGTTCAACCCTAATTGAACCTAAACACTAACCCTAACCTTAATTCTAACTGTAACCCTAATTAAACCATTAACTTAATCCTAAATGAATCCTAAACCTAACTTTACTTTAACCCTAACTATAATTGAATATAATCCTAACCTTAGTTGAACCCTAAACCTAATTGAATATAAAGCATAACCATAACCTTGATTAATTCCTAATTGAATCTCAATTTTTGCCATAATTGTAACGCTAACTCTAACCCTAACTCTAATCCTAATTGAATTCTAACCCCAACCCTAAGCCTAACCCCAAACTTTATCTTAGAACTCTTACCCTAATTGAGCATCAATTGAACCCTAACCCACCCTAATTGAATATTAGCCCTAACTAAATCCTAATCCTAACACTAATTAATTATAATTATAATTGAATCCTAATACTAACCCTAGTTGAACCCTAATTCTAATTGAATCCTAACCCTAATTGAATTCTAATACTAACTTAAACCTAACCCTAACTATAATTGAATTCTAACTTTAACTCTAATTCTAATTTTAATACTAACCTTGATTCTAATATCAAGATTAATTATAACTATATTACTAACTAAAACCTAACCCTAACCATAATTAAAACATAACCCTAGGTGAACTCTTACCCTAACCTAACATTAACCCTAACCCAAACCCTAATTGTGCCTAACTCTAACTCTAGTTGGGTCATAACCCTAATTCCAATCCTAATCCTAACCCTAACATTTACCCCAAGCTTTATCCTATAACCCTAACCGTAATTGAACCCTGCCATAACCCTAACCCTAATTAAATACTACCCTAATGCTAACTCTAACCCTAGCCTAACCTCAACCCTAATTGATCTCCAATTGAATCATAATTAAAGCTTAATCCTAATTGATCCCTAACCATAACCCTATCCCTAATTGAACCTTAATCCTAATTAATCATTAATCCTAACCCTAATTGTCACCCTTATCTAGCCTCAATCACCCAAACCCTAACTTCAAGCTTTATTTTATAATTCTTATTGAATCTTAATCCTAATTTGATCCTAATCCTAATCCTAATCATAACCAAATTGTAAATAAATAATAATGTTATATGAATTATTTTTAAATTATATGATAAAGTTAAGTGAGAATGTAATTCTTAATTACATTAATTTTTTAAAGATAGATAAGCTAGTTTTAAATATATTATTTTAAAAACTTATTTTTATATGTAATAATAAATTTATTATTATTATTTTTTATTTAATTTTTTAATTTTAAATTGATTTTAGATGGGCACTTATTATGAAAGACTTTTATATTAGATGTATATTTAATTTATATTTTTTTACTATTAAATCTTTAGTAAAATCTTAAGTTTATAATATTTCTATATGTATATATATTAATTTTGAATAAAATATAATATTAATGATTTTTCCTTTGAAACATTTTTTTTTTTTTTTAATATATATTTTTAATGTTTTAAATATATTAATTTAGAAACATATTTTATGTGTAATAATAAATTTAGAATATTTTCTTTTTATTTAATTTTCATTTTTTTTAATTTTAAATACATTAATTTATTTAGAATTTTTAAAAAGAACAATTATTTTTTATTCTTTATAATTTTATTTCTATTCTAATATTAAAGAACATTTTACAATGAATCAAAGAATATTTTTCTTTTTTAAAGATTTTTAATATTTTTTAAATTTTAAGTATATTAATATAGAAACTTAGTTATATATGAAATAGTAAATTTAGGAAAGTTCTTTCATACTTTATCTTATAAATTTTAGAAACTTCGTTTTATGTGTAGTTCTTTATAAATAATTATTATTTTTATTAAAAAATATTACTTAAATAAATCTCAAGAGATATGTTGTTTTAAAAAGATCTTGAATATTTTTTAATTTTAACTATATTACTTTAGAAACTTAAATGAAATAATAAATTTAGAATATTTTTTTATACTTAAAGTTTTAAATTTTAAAAAACTTTTTTTTATGTCTAATAATTTAACATATAGTTTTTATACTTTATCTTTTTGAACATATTTGTTTCATACTTTATATTTATAAATAACTATTATTTTTTATTGAAAATTATTACTTAAAAAATATCAATCCATATCTTGTGTGATGTTATGTAGAATTTTTGCTTATAAATTTATTTTACTTTAATTTTGTAGTGTAAACTTATTTGAAAGAAAAATTCATAAGAACATAGAAAAATCTTCAATAATGATAAAAACACTTACACGTTTTTAATCAGAAGTGGTGGATGTTAGAACTGTGAAACACACACAAAACCACAAGCCATAGGATCAAACAACAAACAAATACACCTTTCATGCAAGAGATCTGCAAACAATATATGCAATATTCCTCAATAGGAAAAAGCTACAGAAGCAAGAGACTCTCAAGAAGATATGAAAGCTCAAGATAATTACAATGAGGGTTGAATGCTTATAAGAGCAAAACCCTAAATGAGAAAGGGATTAGATCATGACAAGTGTCAACATCACATGAAATGAGACATAATGATCTAATATTAGCTCAACTAATAAAAGCATAAAACACTCCTAAGTTTAGCTTAAGTGCATGAGAATAAATTAGACTAATAGTCTATTAAAAATTAATTAATTATTTAGCTAATGCATGATAACTCTAACACCTCCCCTTAAGATGAACTTAAAGAATAGCTAAAAATCCTAAAAAATAATGCATGATGGGTCCCAGAAAACAAGGCCATATAAGGTACCCATGTACAAACAGAAGATCTCTATAATGCGGAGAAATAGAGAAAATCTTATGGGAAAAAATCCACTCCAAAAAGAGATGAAATCCAAGTGAAGGACTGAAGAAGCCTCCAAACAAGACAATGTCCTAAAAAATAGGAACATGTAGAACATCCAAAAGCACGAAGTTGTAGACTGTTGTCGAAAGATGACTGATAGAGTGCTGAAATGAAGAACCTCTAGAAATAGGAATGCAAGAGTGTCCATATGGTAAATGATCCATCACACTGAAATACAAGTAACCACATGCTGACGTATATTGTATTTGAAAGTAAATAGGAACAAGAACTAGATACGTAGATCACTAAACCATGAAACCAAGGAAGCATTAGCACCAACATTAGAAACATCCCCATAATGCTGAAAAAGGGAGAGCCATGACAAGAACACTAAAACTGTGTGAAACCAAGAAGTGCATATAGGAGAAACAACCTGCAAATAAAAGGGTGTGAAAACTAGGGCACACTCGCATGAGACAAGAATCACTAGGATTCACTGTTGTCATGGAAGGGACACTCACTTGACAAAGGTGCGATGGAAAACAAAAGGAAAACATCAACCCCCCATGACACTTTATATCATAGTGTGAATACAAAAGGCATAATAGGATGTGCAAAATCCCCAAAAATAATATACACCAAAATGGCACTTTATCTCAGTGTGTCTACATAATAAGAAATGCATACAATGGGAGTCCATAATGTCCAAAAAAGAACTACATAGTGAAAATACAATTCTCTAACAAACAAAAAAGAGGAAACTGATTGCACCATGATGAATTACATGAAAAAACATGCACTTTCAAAAAAAATGGCACCCAAAAATGTGTCCGGATGCAGAAGATATGGCTCATCAAAGTCTTCAAAACGAGAACTAAATAGCAACAACACTGAAAAAACTAAATTCTGGAAAAAAAACCAAAAGCCAAAACTAGAAAACACCTGCACCACCATGAAGAACTCAAAATTCTACCCCGTTTTAAAAAAAAATTGCACTGAAAAGGCCCGTTGTATGGCCAATATATGGCCTTTGGAATATGAAGTGCAAAATTGAAAAGCCCAACGAAGAGGGGCTAAGTAGGGCAAAAGAACATCTCCGCCAAATTTGTCAAAAACACCTCCAGAAATAGAGGCTCGCCAAATATAGTAGTGCTGAGAGAAAAATATATCTCCACCACCCGGTACAATGCTTATTTATTTTATTGCAAAAGATTTTCCTTTTTTATTATTTTTAAAAGTTAAAAAAAAGGACAAAAAAAAACCTTTATATATATATTTTTTTAAAAATATTTGAAAAACTCTTTTTTTTTTTTTAAAAATGCTGTTATTAAAAAAATATTAAAAATAAAATAAAAAGAGGAGGCGGTGGGACCCACGCCAACCCTGCACGAGGCCCAAGGGCCACCACTGCCATTGGTAGGGCGGTACCCTTGGGTACCCCATGGCAAGGGGCGGGGCCCAAGGGTCATTGCTCTGCCATATGGCAGGGGGCGGTACCCTTGGGTACCGTCCCTTTTCCAAAAAAAGTTTTTAATATAAATTTTTTAATAAACAAAACCTGCGACCCCAATAAAGGGATTTGAATATTTTTTTTTAAAGTTTGCAAGGAAAAATATGATTTTTTTTTTTAAAATTTACCTCGATCTACGTGTTGGGGAGGTCGTACAACTTCCCTGGCAAATTTTTTTTGCCTCAAAAACTCTCAACATGGATTTTGGCAATTTGATAGTGATCTTAAGGTTTTTGGGCCTTCTGAGCACGATGGTAACGTCTATTTTGGTTCAAAACGCATCAAAATTGTAGGTACCCTCCGGATTTGGAAACAAAACAACCACTTCAAACCTTCATAGATATGGCATCAGGAATCAAAATCAAGCGAAACAAAAGTCAAATTTGACTTTCTCGATAGCTCTAAATCCAACGACGAGGTTAGTTTTGCACCAAAATGCACCAAAATTTTTTCCATTTCTAAAATTTGCAAAAAAAGTAAAAGGGATTTAGATATGCCGCTTGTAACCCTCGTCGAAGAAACAAAATCTCATAAATCGAGAAGGGATTCGCTGAATCCACGCTCTAATACCATGTTAGAATTGTGAAACAAGCACAAAACCATGAGCCACAGGATCAAACAACAAACAAATACACCTTCCACACAAGAGATCTACAAATAATATGTGCAATATTATTCAACAAGAAAAAGCTACAGAATCAAAGAAGATATGAAAACTTGAGATAATTACAATGAGGTTTGAATGCTTATAAGAGAAAAACCCTAAATGAGAAAGGGATTAGATCATGACAAGTGTCAACATCACATGAGATGAGACATAATGATCTAATATTAGCTCAACTAATTAAGCAATCCTAAGTTTAGCTTAAGTGCATGAGAATAAATTAGACTAATAATCAATTAAAGATTGACTAATTATAAGCTAATGCATGATAACTCTAATAGTGGATACATTGAGAATGGTTTGAAAAAGAGTAGATGCAATGAAAATTCTCTATAAAAAAATGATTAAGCACATTATTGCAAGTTAATCACCAAATTATATAAATTTATAAGCTTGTAAGCAAAGACCTTAATGGATCAAATTTATAAATTTATAAACTGAGTTTAGAAAGCCCTGATGTTGCTTACATCAAGTATAGATATTAGAAAATTGATGATAATACAAAAGGCTGAGAGGCTTTTGCTTCACTTTGAGAGTCGTACTCATAAAAGATACTATGAGTTTTGAGATAAAGACAATGAAGCCTTGCTCTTTCTTAAGAAGGAAAAGGCTACAAACCCAATGCATTACAATAAGTGTTTTCAAATATTTGTAAATACAACGAAAGATATTGAATGAAGACACTAAAGAAATGAAGAAGTCCTAGGGCAGTTTAAAAGAGTGTGAATACCAATCTATCACTATTAATTATTGAATTAAATAATGTGGCAGACTTTAATGCCTACAGATCACTTCTAACTATACATTAATTTCCTTACAATAGTAACCAAAATTGATGGTTCAAGGGAAAAGCAAGTGCTAAAAAATATCTCAAAGTAGCAAGAATGATGTCTAAAAGGTAGAATAGATTCTAACGGGCATTACTTACACATCCAAGCTACAACAATCAACAAATGAGAAAAAGAATGATCATCAAGATTGATAACTCCATGGCACATGTTGATATCCTTCCTAAAATTTACCTCAATGCATACCTCCTCACCTATATATTATTAAGACCAATGCTTTAGCCTTTTAAGTTTGGGGAGTGTCTTGCCAGCCCTTAAATCAAATGCTACCCAAGTACTTCAAACAAAAATGCTTCCTTCCCATTCACCACCAATGGAAAAATCTCTTGCAAATTTATACCACACATTTGTCTTACACACTTCACAAAAAAGGATAGAAAAATGTTCTTAAGAGAATCTTTATTGGGTATATATTGTATCAACTTAGATCCAAATAGAGAGAACTACAATAAGAAAACATAGCTTAAAGTAGAATCATCTAAAAATATGATTTTGAGAGAATCACGTGAAGAAAGAATCTTCTTCCACCTCTTATAGATCAACCCCATTCGTATAAAGATATGTTAGACAATTTTACTAAACTCATCAACACTAACTCTTCTAGCAGCTCTTGCCACACCCTTTTTTCCTCTTCTTCTCCATTAAACCTTCAATATGTTTGTTGTGATAGACAATTTATAAAAAATATATCTTTAAAAAACCTACAACAAACTTCAAATCTCATCTACACAATATAAATTACAAAGAAAATTATTCATTGTTAAAAATCAATCAATAATATTTTTTATCAATCCAATTCAAAATAGATTAATGTTGCACTCTATAAACACTTATAAAAAAAATGCAAAACTCAACAAAGTGCAGCAAGTTAAACCAGTGAAAACAAAACGTGGTGGGAAGCACATTGGTAGTCATGCATGCAAAATATCCAAGCTTAGACAAGGTATGATGCAATGTTATTTAACCTAATAACTGGAAACAACAATAAATTGTACATTACCTTTCTCTTCAACAACCAATGTTCCCACAAAAGGAAACTACTAAAAAAGGAGTAACTAAAATAGAGATTATTCATTTGTTGCATTTATCATTAAAGCAATTTTTAAAAACAAAAAAATAACAATCTTTTTTATGTACATGGATTTTCAAGGAATTGGCTTTCATTGTAAAGACCTATCAGTGTAAAGATTATACATATATAATTTGATATAGATATATATCTATATAAGATTATACATATATATATATGTGTGTGTGTGTGTATATATGTGTTGCTCTAAAAATATGAGTATCTTTTTACTGCATATTGTTTTGGTGGCTCTCAATGTTTTCCAAGGTTAGTATTCTCCCTCGATGATTGTTTTTTGGTATTGCAATTGTCATGTAGATTCAGATTGCTTCTGATGGTTTGAAGCACCGTGTGTTTGAGATTTCTCTAGATAATCTTCAGAATGATGAGGATTAGACTTACAGAAATATTTTAGCTTCATGCATAAGATGTTCAAGGCAAGAATGTTCTTACAAATTTATGGGTAAGCATTATATGTTCAGTCACTCTTAAGGTTTTTGCAATTTTATTTTTTATGCATGGATGTTTGAAGTTTCTATTGTTTGATTATGCAGGGTATGGATTTTACCACAGAAAAGCTCAGGTCTTTGCTACGCAAATGGTAGACATTGATAGAGGCTCATGGTGATGTCAAGACAACTAATAACTACACGTTGAGCATGTTTTGCATTTCATTTATGAAGAGAAGTCCTAATCAGGTCAAGCGGACATGCTATGCCCAATCAAGTCAAATAAGACAGGTAAAAATGGCTTATGTAATTGATTGCTTGGTAGATAAATACTTGTTTCCAGATTCATAAAAAGATGACAGAAAATATGGTTCATGAAGCTTCATGTATTTGATTGCTTTAGCATATATAAACATATATAATTTGATAACAATATATCGTTGTGTGAAAATTGTAATCACTGAAAAAAAAATGTGCACCCAAATAAGTGGAATACAATAGATTAATCCATATCCAAAAACCGCTCAATAAATTGGGGCAAAAACTATATACCCATTAAATTTCATGATTATAATGTAGTGATTCGAAAAAAATCCAATAATGATCTATTTAATTCACATTGTATGTAATGATTTCATAAGAATATATCGTTGTGTGCAAAATGTAATTACTGAAAAAAGAAAACATCTACCCAAATAAGTGGAAGACAACAGATTAACCCGTATCCTAAAACCCCTCAATAAATTGGGGAAAAACTATATACCCATTAAATTTCATGATTATAATGAAGGGATTCAAAAAAAAAAATCGTTAATGTTTTGTTTAATTCACATTCTATGTAATTATTTCATAGTACACCATCAAAAAAATCATAGCACTGAAACGCTCGATGCCATACACACAATAATTCCACAATGCAATGAAACCCTTGATGACAATAGTCATTCGCTGTAATTATTGCACAGTATAATAAACCCCAACACGACATCCATAGAATCATGCAAAGTTGATAAAATATATGGAGGAGATCAGATTAAATCAAATCATTGCCTAAAAAATTGCAAACAAAATTTGTGGGTCGCATAAAACATCAGGTGTACAACATGTATCATGTGTATTCCTCAAACTAGTTGTAAATTTGGGACATTATCCCAAAACCCATTAAAAGTAATGATTTTTCATGAGGGATTCTGAAAGAATTCAGATTTTGTAGTATACCATAAAGAAAATCATTACAGTCAAACCCTCATTGCCATACAAAGAATGATTGTAAAACACAACAAAATGCACAATGACCCTTGACGCCAACTGAAACCCATTATTGAACATACAAAATTGCAAGGGAAAAGACGTGAAGATTGTTGCTTGGGAGAAGATGACAGCCGATGGAACTCACAACGTTCGCAGGATGTCACGACGACAGCAAGAGAAGGAGATGTGAGGTGAAGATGAGGAAGAAAACCGTGGGAGATAATTACTTTAGGGCTAAAATTTTCCCCGCAACTCATGGTTAACTTAACCTATACACGTGGTTAAGTACTTGTATATGTGGAATGTAGTGAACATATTAATGTGGTTGAGTAAATAAATTACGCCCACCTCCTAGTGGACCCACATGTAAATATGAGCAGGCCCACACACAAATATAAGTTGAAATAGATGTATTGATAATTAAAAATAGGCTATTTTTTTGGCTTTGTAATAAATGGGTAGTGGCGAAGTGGTAGTGATGTACCAGACGGAGCTTTAAAAACACCTTTTTTACCACCTTTCACTTTATGGGTTCAAGCAAACACGTTTTAACTACCCACAAGCCAATTTTTTCTTTTTAAGCTAATAACTTGCTTACGGACAGGTCCAAAAAAATTTAAAGAAATTTGATGTATTCTTCACTTTCTATAGATGCATGAAGTTAGCCCTGACAATTCCCCTACAAGTGGACAACTGAGAAGGAAAATATGATAGCTCTTTCTTGGAAATAACGCACCAGCTTGACAACAAGCTAAGGCGCGTTCCTACAAAGATCAAAAGCTAAACAAACTGATTCACAAAATCCTTTGCAGGAAACTTCTCAACTTTATCTCCATTTTCAAATAAAAGCTTTGTCAATTCAGGTACCAACACCTCAGGACCATATAAATTCCCCATATAATTTAATCTTCCTTCGCCTTTCGGTCTTTATATGCTTCAATCGATTTCTACTTCTGGCATGAACAACTCACCCTGGAAACTTCAGGAAAATTTTTATCCTTAAACCAAAACTATTTGCCAAAATGAAGATTAATTTTCAGAGGATTTAAATAACTAAACCCTAGGGCTTCGGCCTAGTGGAAAGACCCTATTATTCCAATGAACTCCATTTCCAACTAAACAGTGCAAGAAGCTGAGTCTGCGCTAACATCACACCAATTTTTTTTTCCTCCAAATTCAAATAATCCAAGCTAGCATTGTTTTGAACTACTTCACAAATCGTTTGAGCTTCTCTTGCAAGCTCACAAATAACCCCGCTTTCAAATAACCGTTTCTTGTCCAAAAATCAAATGGAAAAATTATTTTTTTGAGAGATTTTAACGTTTTTCTTGCAGCTTTTGAAAGTGGTGAAAGAATTGGCAATGTGATCGAGAATAGTGGTGAGACAATTGGGGGAAACCTTAACACGCTCAAGCTTTTAGTTTAATAAGTACAAAGCATAATAAAATTCATGGTTTGATTCGTCATCTACACAAACCACCATGAAAACTTCGTCTGAGTTAGTATTTCTTGTGGCTTGGGAGTGAAATGCAAAGGGTATTATGAGTTGCACGAGCCTGCCGTGGATGTGCATTTACAGGAAATCGCAAGAAGACTCGTGAACCATTAGAAAATCATGATTGTTTTATGATAACCAAGCATTCACCACTTCCTGGACATGGCTACATGAAAAGACGGTTGCAAAGAATTTTGAATTGAGGCACGCTCTTTACGATTTGAACCTTGATTTTTTGCATCACAAGTCATCAGGTTTGGTGGAGTCAAATCATAAGAAACTAATAAATAATAATTCTCTACACAAGGAAGCCCAGATCATTCTCTGAATATTCTACACTCAATTACTCATTAATTTATCAGATTAAAGTGTTGTTGTAAATTAGGATTTGAATATTTAAATGTATTGAACGGGTATTTAGTTCTCTCATCAAAGATTTTTTTATATAGATATTTTTTAAATTTATCAGATTTTTGTCTTGGAAATCATGTCTCTTAATCAATGAGGTGTCTCAAAATTTATGTATGATTTGTATTTTGTTAAATGATAAGTTTATAATTTTATATTAAATTTTTAATCACACACTAGTCTTTTAAGTTTGAATTCATCATTATGGAATTCAACACCTTTGTTTCTTTCGTATGCTTCTATATTTTTTGTCTTTCTTAATATCTATAGATTAGTAGTATTTATAAATTGTAAGGGGAAAATATGGAATTGATTATTAACAATGAACCCACATACAAATGAGATATGATTGTAAACAAGTTATAAATTTAAACAAAGATTAATCAAATCAAAGACACAATTAAATCTAAAAACAAGAACAACCTTACCATCCCATTTTGGAGTAACCTGTGTTGTTTGATATGTCAGATTGTTTCAACATAAGAGCCTCTATGATAGCTTGCAAAATTTTGATGTAAGGTGACCTAGATAAATGCTCAAGATGAAAAAGATTTAGCTATGAATATTCTAGGTAATAAATGTAAAGGATAAAGGGTGGTTTTATAGATTTTAGGAAATTAAATCAATGATTTGGATTAAGAGGTGCTAATTTGAGATCAAAGGCTAAGAATAAATGTGAGGAATTGGTTGTCCAATTGACTGAGTGCAACTAGCTACAGGATTTTAGGGTATTGATTGAAGTGTTAAGTCAATTGATTGATAAAAAAAGTGGTCATTCAATATTAGTTGACTGAGAGAGAGTGTCAGTTAAGATTTGAGGGAACAATGCATGATGTAATTAATTAAATAATTGGAAGTGCAAGATAAGATTGAGATAGAAGATGTGAGTTTGTTTTTTTGTATGATAAAATAATTAATTAAAGTAATTAATTAATTGAGGAACGTGCAAAATAAGATTGATTAATAAATAAAATATTTATTTATTAACGAATGATATTTGAGATAAAAGAGGAGAATTAAATAATTAATGTAACTACTTAATTTAGAAGAAGTGTGAGTTAGTTTTTGCATGAGGAAATAATCATTAATTAAAATAATTAATTATTAGTGCATGTGCAAATGAAGATAAATAAATAAAATAATAAATTTTATTTATTTAGAAGATGGTTAAAGTTAGCTAAATTAAATAATTAAAATAATCATTCAATTTAGAGATGTGTGCATGACTAATTAAATAATTAAAAATAATTATTTAACTATAAAAGAAAAATATAATAGGGTTATATCTTTCGCACGTGTTTGTGTTGAAATAAACTTGAACAATCCATTATCGGATTCTATAGAAATTTGCATTGGGTCTTCTTCTTGGACTCAACAATTGGACTATGAGGCTCTGCCTTTCTGGTGTAGGATATATCATGAATATCATCACTTAACAGAGGAAATTCCATATGGTCACTTAGGCTTCTAGTTTGGGTAATGCTCCCTCTTCAGCTGCTTCGAAGAGGGACAAAAGGAAAGCTCAAGTGCAAGGAGTGTTGGCTAATAAGGATGGATTTGTTCTTGTTCAGACTCATAACAAGGGTTGGGGCTTAAAGCAAACTCTTAGAGATAGACAAGATGAGGAGACTTTTAACAAATTTGAGGTCCTTGATGATTTGGCTCAGGAGGAGGGTGTGCCCTTGAGTATGCAGTTGTTAGTTGGTGGGATGGTTGAGGGGCACCTTGAGGACCAGACAGATTTGGTTCTTAACCCCTCTCAGTTGGGTGCCTAGGAGGCTCATATGGACACAAATATTCCCCCCTCTACTCCTGAGCAGGTGGAGGTGTTAGTGATTTCAAAAGTTAAAAAAGGATTTGACCGTCTTAGGTTTGGTGTAGAGAAAGAGGCAACGGGTAGTGGTAAAGGTAAATCCCCACCTCCTTCCTTAGGCCTGCAGTAGAAACCCCCCAAGAAGGGGGCTCCTAAGAAGCCCCCCAAGGTTGGACGAAAGAAGGATCAAGAAAAGGTTAATTTACTAGTGATAATTTGGTTGAGTCTGGTTCGGTGAGAACTATTGATTCCCATTTCTCTCAACCTCAAAGATGATTGTGCTTTCTTGGAATGTAAGTGTTGGTGTAAATAAAGTCTTGTACCTAGTTAATTCATTACTAGGGGACTTATTTACACATGTTAAGTTTACTTAGGTCATAGGAAGGAATCTTTCTAGAAGGTGTTAGTTATCGTTAGTTGTTATCTTATCTTTTGACTTGTAACACATGTGAACCTAGGTAAGTTTGATTAGTTGTCTCATGTCATATGATTAAGACACTTGTCATATTCTTATGAAATCTTGTATCTCACCTTGGCTATATAACCAAGGGGTCTCTTTCATTGTACATAACAATCATATCATTGAATCGTATTAATAAGAATACAATTTATTCTTGTCACATTTTATTCTCTCTTTTTTTGTGCTTTCCATTTGGTCTCAAGATCTTGGCAGCCATAGCCAATTCTAACATGGTATCAAAGCAGGTTGGGTGCCATTGGAGAGTCTTTTTCTGAAGAGAGATGGTACCAGATTTGGGAGGGTTCCATTTTTGGCTCTTTATTGCAGGTTCATATCGGAGCTTGTTGGTGCAAATTTGACCTCACCATTATGTCCGGAGAGTTCGAGAAAGTTGATTTTTCCTTTTGTTTCATCCAAATCGAACATACGAGGCCAAATCTATGAGGGTTTGAAGCTGAAGAGTGGTTGCCTGATCCAAAAGGTGGCTGCAATTTTGGAGCATTTTGGGGAAAATCTGACCCTACCATCGCGTCCAGAAGGGCCCAAACCCTAAGAACGACTGCTAAATCGTCCAAATCAAAGCAATTGTCTGGTGAGGCAAAAAAAATTTACATAGAGAGTCGTACGGTCCCCAGATCATCATTATTACAATTGGTACGATTTTTACAAAAAAAAAATTAAAAACCGTCTGAAATATTTTTGGAAATTTTTGTTGAAAAATTTAATCCCACCCATTAAATTTTCTTTTACATTTGTAAAGTATTTGTTTTTTCAAAAGATAAAAAAAGGTGTTTGTACGTCTGCAGACTGTACAGTCCCTAGAGCGTATTGGTTATTATTGTAGAGGGTACCGTGTGGGCCAGTGGTCGCCAGTGGCACCCGCGTCATGGCCTTGACCGCGGTCCCACTACACCCGACCCCGCCATCAATTCCTACCAGTGACAATCAAGAAAATTCGGCCCTCTTTTAAAAATTTGGGCACATCAATAAAACCCGGCAGAAGAAACTGGTGGCGAATTTTTAGGCCAGGAGAATATTCTGAAGTCAAATCAAAGATTTTGGTAGGGGTTTGACCGAAGGTGACAGTCTTATACTCGTCAATATTAAGCTCACAGTTTCAGCATATTCTTTGGTAGGGGAGCATATTCTCTTTTGACGATCGTTTGGATGTCAATTTTAGCCTCAGAAATTTTTGACGTCAGCGCCCTTAAAAAATTTCCCCCCTCACGAACGAGCTTTTTGAATTTGCAGTCCAACTTGGAAGCCTCATATTTCAATCATTTTAACTCCTTTTTTCGAGCATTTTTTTTTTATTTGGGCTAATTTTTAGTGCTCTACATAGTGGTGCAATTAGTTTTTGGTTTGCTATCTGGTTTTTTTTATAAATTTCAGATTCTCACAGGTTTTGTTGTTTCATCCTCATTTTGGGATCTTCGGGAGCTCATATCTTGCTCCTACGGTAACATTTTTGGGTGCAGTTTTTTTTTAAACTGCATAATTGTTCATGTACTTCTCAGTGATATAATCAAATTGATCTTATTTTGTATCAAAAATTGTACTTGAACTTGTGGCCTATTTTTGGCATTTGCATGTACCAAGATCAAAGACCATTTTGTTGTTTTTAGCGAGTGGCATTTGTAACCGCACTAATCATAAAGTACCAAGCTCATATATTGTTGAGGGGGTTCTTTGATTGAGTGAATTTTGGGGGGATTCTTCTTGTGGTTGTGGTTGCATTCCTCTTGATTTGTGTTCTTTCCTTCTTGTTTCATCATGGAGCCATCTACAATTCCACTTCTAACACCTTACAACTATCCTAAATGGAAATATGAAATGAAAAAATTGTTGAGTAAAAAGATTGTATAGGATAGTTCATGGGCTTGATGGTGAACAAAAAGATGATGAAGCTAAAAAGAATAAGTGGTTTAATAGTTATGAAGAAGCCATTGGCTATTTGTGCTTGTATGTCTCTCTTGAGTTGTTGTTTCACATTGAGCACTTGGATTAACCTATGGCTATGTGGACTGAATTGTCAAACTTATTTGGGAAAACAGATGAAATTCAAGGACATTTGTTGGAAAATGAATTAATCAATCTCAATCCATGTAATTTTGACAACATATAGGAATTCATCACGAAATTCAAGTCACTAAGAACACAATTGAAGGATTTTAAAATTGAGAAATCATATACACAATTGATCTTAAGTGTTCTTTCAAAGCTAGGACCCGAATATTCAGTGTTTGTGTCTACTTTCTATGCTACAAATAATGCCTTTGGGAGTGATTTTAAGATGCCTTCCTTTGAATATTTTTCTATACAACTCACTAGGGAGCAAGATAAGCTTATTAAAATAGGTACTTTGAAGTCTTCAAAATCACATGCCTTGATTGCAAAGGACGAGAAGTCTTCAAGTGGAAAATAAAAGAAAAAGAACAAGCCTAAGAAGAACACACAATCCACATCAAATTCCACAAAAGAACATAAAGATTCAAAAGAGAAAACATCTAAGAAGGAGAGGCCTACTTGTGCATATTGCAAGAAGGATGGACATGAAGAACATTAATGTTATAAGAAGGATATTGATGAGTTGAAAAATCTTCTCAAACGGAATCACAATGATTTTCCTTCTAGAACGTTTGAATCACCTCCTCCTCCTTCTTCTTCAAAATAGTCTAAAAAGGACAAAGGTCAAGCTGATTTAGCTTTAACATCAAGATATAAAGGACAAGCTCTTTATTCTTTTTGAGGTCCAAGATCAAGGAGATGGCTTCTAGATTCAAGAGAATCTCATCATATGGCATCTTCACAATCTTTATTCTCTTCATTTCAGCCTTGTTCTATGTCTCCTATCTTGATGGGAAACAATACATACATGAGTGTAATTGGGAAGGGATCTATTATTTTGGGGATAACACTTTTCAGGTTGTTTTGTGTGCTCCTCATTTGATGAACAATCTTCTTTCCATATATCATATTACACATGGTAGAGATGAGAGGACTGTGGAGTTCACAGCTTATTCGGTCATCATTTGAGACTTGGAGACTAGAGAGATCATTTCTATTAGGGTGGTTGATCATTCATCTTGGTTGTATACCTTTGTAGATTTTGCTTCTGATGATGACATTGTTCCTTCGGCTATTGATCATATGAACCATGATTTAGAGGAGACATTTGGATTTTTTAGCTTGGGAGTTCTCACATTAGATCTAGTACTTGAGCCATGCATTCTATCTCCTCCACCTACTGTTGTAGTTGATGATGCTTGTGATTCCACAATTTGGGTTCCTTGTGATTTAATGCAGCAGAACATACATAGTCTTTGATATTTAGCTACTTTGGATGACTTCTTAACAGGTATTTCAAACTTGTTTGTGGAGTCTCATAATGCAGATTTGGGGGACACCATTGATGACATTCATCATCTCTTTGATGAAGATGCACCCTCTTCAATTTTTTTGAGGGAACACCTTGACCCTCTTGTTCATTCTCTACATGATAATTCTTTGCAGTTTGGCGTGAGTGTGGATACTTTTGGACAAAATTTGGAGGAGGCTTCTTTGTCTTCAAAGGGGATTTATTTCTCTTTGGATTGTGCTCTACTTTCATCTCTACTAGATTCTGGATTGTCCTCTTCAGTAGTGTGGCCTAGAACATTTGTTTGGAGTGTGCCAACTTGATCTTATTTTGTATCAAAAATTGTACTTGAACTTGTGGCCTATTTTTTGCATTTGCATGTACCAAGATCAAAGACAATTTTGTTGCTTTTAGCTAGTGGCAATTGTAACCACACTAATCATAAAATACCAAGCTCATATATTGTTGAGGGGGTTCTTTGATTGAGTGAATTTTGGGGGGATTCTTCTTGTGGTTGTGGTTGCATTCCTCTTGATTTGTGTTCTTTCCTTCTTGTTTCATCATGGAGCCATCTACAATTCCACTTCTAACACCTTACAACTATCCTAAATGGAAATATGAAATGAACAAATTGTTGAGTAAAAAGATTGTATAGGATAGTTCATGGGATTGATGGTGAACCAAAAGATGATGAAGCTAAAAAGAATAAGTGGTTTAATAGTTATGAAGAAGCCATTGGCTATTTGTGCTTGTATGTCTCTCTTGAGTTGTTGTTTCACATTGAGCACTTGGATTAACCTATGACTATGTGGACTGCATTGTCAAACTTATTTGGGAAAACAGATGAAATTCAAGGACATTTGTTGGAAAATGAATTAATCAATCTCAATCCATGTAATTTTGACAACATATAGGAATTCATCACGAAATTCAAGTCACTAAGAACACAATTGAAGGATTTTAAAATTGAGAAATCATATACACAATTGATCTTAAGTGTTCTTTCAAAGCTAGGACCCGAATATTCAGTGTTTGTGTCTACTTTCTATGCTACAAATAATGCCTTTGGGAGTGATTTTAAGATGCCTTCCTTTGAATATTTTTCTATGCAACTCACTAGGGAGCAAGATAAGCTTATTAAAATAGGTACTTTGAAGTCTTCAAAATCACATGCCTTGATTGCAAAGGACGAGAAGTCTTCAAGTGGAAAAGAAAAGAAAAAGAACAAGCCTAAGAAGAACACACAATCCACATCAAATTCCACAAAAGAACATAAAGATTCAAAAGAGAAAACATCTAAGAAGGAGAGGCCTACTTGTGCATATTGCAAGAAGGATGGACATGAAGAACATTAATGTTATAAGAAATATATTGATGAGTTGAAAAATCTTCTCAAAAGGAATCACAATGATTTTCCTTCTAGAATGTTTACCTCCTCCTCCTTCTTCTTCAAAATAGTCTAAAAAGGACAAAGGTCAAACTGATTTAGCTTTAACATCAAGATATAAAGGACAAGCTCTTTATTATTTTTGAGGTCCAAGATCAAGGAGATGGCTTCTAGATTCAAGAGAATCTCATCATATGGCATCTTCACAATCTTTATTCTCTTCATTTCAGCCTTGTTCTATGTCTCCTATCTTGATGGGAAACAATACATACATGAGTGTAATTGGGAAGGGATCTATTATTTTGGGGATAACACTTTTCAGGATGTTTTGTGTGCTCCTCATTTGATGAACAATCTTCTTTCCATATATCATATTACACATGGTAGAGATGAGAGGACTGTGGAGTTCACACCTGATTCAGTCATCATTCGAGACTTGGAGACTAGAGAGGTCATTTCTATTGGGGTGGTCGATCATTCATCTCAGTTGTATACCTTTGCAGATTTTGCTTTTGATGATGACATTTTTCCTTCGGCTATTGATCATATGAACCATGATTTAGAGGAGACATTTGGATTTTTGAACTTGGCAGTTCTCACATCAGATCCAGTACTTGAGCCATGCATTCTATCTCCTCCACCTACTGTTGTAGTTGATGATGCTTATGATTCCACAATTTGGGTTCCTTGTGATTCAATGCAGCAGAACATACATAGTCTTTCATATTTGGCTACTTTGGATGACTTCTTAACAAGTATTTCAGACTTGTTTGTGGAGTCTCATAATGCAGATTTGGGGGACATCATTGATGGAATTCATCATCTCTTTGATGAAGATGCACCCTCTTCAGTTGTTGTGAGGGAACACCTTGACCCTCTTGTTCATTCTCTACATGATAATTCTTTGCAATTTGGTGTGAGTGTGGATACTTTTGGACAACATTTGGAGGAGGCTTCTTTGTCTTCAAAGGGGATTTCTTTCTCTTTGGATTGTTCTCTACATTCATCTCTACTAGATTCTAGATTGTCCTCTTCATTAGTGTGGCCTAGAACACCTGTTCGGAGTGTGTCAGCTTTTGACATCAACATGGAGACACTTGAGCATTCTTTAGAGATATCATACATCATCCATATTCTTGACATCCTGATACATCCATGGTTATGTTTCTTCCTAAGGGAAGGAATGTTGTTCGGCGAGATTGGATCATCTTCAACATTCAATGTCGAGCTTCTACCATCATTGTAGGAGACTCAACATTGAGGGGGGGCTGCCTTGTCTCTCTTCTACTTCTCTCTTATGGGAGGTCTTTTTCCTCACATGGGTTTTTTACCTTCTCATTCTTCATTGAGAGCATTTCTTTATTGTATTTCATCTCTCTTTTGGGGAGGAGTTTTGTCCCACTGGGTTTTCTCTTTTTCTCCATCTGTGAGATATTTCATTTGCATTGCATGTACATGGGTACCTAACATGGCCTAGTAGTTGGGACCCATTCTTGCATCTTTGTGTCATGTGCATAATAATCTGATACTCCCCAAGTTGCACTTAAGGGGGGGTGTTGGTGTAAATAAAGTCTTGCACCTAGTTAATTCATTACTAGGGGACTTATTTACACATGTTAAGTTTACTTAGGTCATAGGAAGGAATCTTTCTAGAAGGTGTTAGTTGTCATTAGTTTTTATCTTATCTTTTGACTTGTAACACATGTGAACCTAGGTAAGTGTGATTAGTTGTCTCATGTCATATGATTAAGAAACTTGTCATAATCCTGACATATTGTGTCTCCCCTTGGCTATATAACCAAGGGGTCTCTCTCATTGTACATAAAAATCATATCATTGAATCATATTGATAAGAATATAGTTTATTCTTGTCACATTTTATTCTCTCTTTTTTTGTTCTTTCCATTTGGTCTCAAGATCTTGGCAGCCATATCCAACTCTAAAAGTAAGGGGTATGAATAACATCCCTAGACAAAATGCTATTCATGAGTTGATTCGGGATCATTCTCCTGACTTGGTCTTTCTTTAGGAGACTAAGTTGTTAGTTGATAGTATGATGAATTTGGACCCTAAGATCTAGAATAGAGGTTAATGCCAGTGTGTGGAAGCACAAGCGAGCTCTGGAGGGGTTGCTTGTTTGTGGGATCCATGCAGGGTTGCTCTTGTTTGGTGGTTGTCTAGTAGGCATTCCATATCTCTTATTGCTTCTTTCTTGGAGTCTGGTGAGGTTGTCCTTCTCTCTAATCTCTATGCTCCAACCGATCTTCTTGGTAAATCTCTGCTTTGGTCCCATGTTATATTTGTTCGCTCTCTTGCTCCTTTGCTTCCCTAGATTTTTTTGGGTGATTTTAATGCTATTCTCTCATTGGAGGAAACATTTGGGGGTTCAGCTCGCTTGGAGTCATCTTCAAAGTTGTTGAGAGAAAATATTGCTCTCTTGCATCTTATTGATTTTGAACCTTGTAATGGAATGTTCAAATGGAATAATAGGAGAGTTGGAGAAGCTACTATCTCTAAAAGGTTGGACAGGTTTTTGGTCTAGCTTCTGGGTGGGGGATATATGGTTGACTAGCTCTGAGATTTTTGATTGGAGAGGGTTTGATCACTGGTCGCTAAAGTTCTCATCTCACCTTTCCAAAAAAACCAAAAGGAAATCCTTCAGATTCCAACTAATGTAGCTTCGGGATTCGTCACTTCATGACTTGGTTCCTGCTTGGTGGCATGCAGGGAAGCCTGCTCATGGTATTGCAATGTACACCTTTACTAAGAGGCTTCAATATGTCAAGCATATGTTGAAAAGGTGGAACAAATATCATTTTGGTAATGTCTTTCAGGCTAAGAAGGATGCCCAAGATCACGTGGATTCCTTTTCTAGAAAAATATGGGATCATGGTCTTATTGGGGAGCTTTGTAAGTTGGAAGCTACAACTTTAAAAGAGGTGGAGGAATGGGAGTTGAGGGAGGAAATTTATGGAAGCAGAAGTCTCGTATTGATTGGCTTTAGGAAGATGATAGAAATACCGTCTTCTTCCACAATTCTATGAAGGAAAAAAGTCAAGGTAACCTCATTTTTTCTCTCAAGTCTTCAGAAGGTAATATTCTTTCCTCCTTTGATGCAATCTCTAAAGAAATTGTTCGATTATTTTCCTCTTTGTTCACCGAGGACTCCCCTCCTGCCTTTGAGGAAGAAGCCCAAATTTTAAGTTGTATTCCTTCTTTGGTTTCTCACAAAATGAATGATTCTTTGATCAATCCTATCTCTTTGAATGATTTGGAGGAATGGTGTTCTTATTAAAGAAGGGGAAGGCCCCTAGGCCAGATGGATTCCCTATTGAGTTTTTTCAAGATTTTGGGATGTTATCAAGTTAGATCTCCTTGAGGTTGTTCAAGAGTCTCATAGGAACAAACAAATGTTGAGAGCCATGAATGTTACTTTTCTTGCTCTTGTTCCAAAAAGGAAGGTTCCAATTCTATTGACCTCTTTCGACCCATAGCCTTATGTAATGTTGTGTATAAAATTATTACTAAGCTTATTATAGAGCGCCTCAAGTTGTGGTTGGAGAGGTTAATTTCTGAAGAGCAAAGTCGTTTTGTTGTTGGCAGGCAGATTCTAGATAGGATTGTTATTGCAACAGAAGCTATCCATTCCATGGCCTCCTCCAAAGAAAAGGAAATGTTTATCAAGCTTGATATGGCTAAGGCTTATGATCGTGTCAAATGGGATTTTATTTCCGAGACCTTGTAGGATTTTGGGTTTGGTGGTGAATGGATTGATTGGGTTATGAGTTGTGTTCATCTTCTTCCTTCTTTGTGCTAATCAATGGGGAGACTTCTAAGCTTTTTGGAACTTCTAGGGGCCTTCATCAAGGGGATCCCCTATCCCCCTATTTGTTTATCCTAATGGTTGAAGGTTTGGGGAGGTTTATTAAATCTTGGGTGGAGCTTGGTCTTATTCAGGGTTGGAGTTGGGGTAGTAACTTACCTCCCCAATCCCATCTTCAATTTGTGGATGACACTACCTTGATGGGTATGGCTAGAATTAAGGAAGCTATGAACTTGAGAAGGACCCTTGATATCTATTTGGCTGCCTTGGGTCATAATATCAATGAGGGTAAATCCTTCATCTATTTCTTTAATACTTTGAAACTTATTCAAAGAAGAATTGCTCGCATTCTCAGATTTCAGACAAGCTCGCTTCCCTTTGTTTATCTGGGGATCCCTCTAGCTATTCGCTCACTTCCCAGGTTGTTTTGGCAAGAGGTCATTGATAATTTTTGCAAAAATGTTATTCATTGGATATGCAGGTGGCTCTCTACTGCTGGTAGGGTGACTCTTCTAAAATCTATGGTACAGGTTCTTCCTCTTTACAAGTGTTTTTTTCTTTCAGCCCCTTCTAGTTTCATTAAGGATTTTGAGTGTCTTTCTCATAAATTTCTTTGGTCTAGAATTCTCCTATCAAGGAAGTGAAGTTTGGTGAAGTGTGACACTATCTTTAGGTGAAAGAAGGAAGGTGGGATTTTTCTACGTAGGGATGGTCTGAATGGGAAGGCTTTGGTGGAAAAGTTGTACTAGTGGTGGTGCTCTCAATAGCATCAGAATTGGGCTAAAATTATCACTTCCAATTATCTTTGGGGGGTGGAGAGTGATGATGTTCTTAGATGTCCCCTCTTGGGGAAGGGGTCTATGATTTGGGGTACACTTAAATGGGCTACCAAGCTTGTTAAACAAGGGCTATTTTGGATATGCAATAGGGGCTCTGAAGCTTTGTTTTGGTTCAATTCTTGGGATGGATATCCTCGTCTCATGACAACTCATCCTCATCTGCAGGATTTATGTAGGATGTTTCTTGATGCTAGTTGGTGTAAAGTGATTGATTTTATGGTTGCTCAAGTTCTTGATCAGGTTACTATGTATAGGTGGAAGGATCCTTAGGAGTGGCCTCTTGGGGGCTTTATTTGAGGAATGTGCAAGTGGAAATTAGATAAATAAATAAAATATTTTATTTATTCATGATAAATGGATAATAAATTGAGAGAAGAGGGATAATTAAATAATTAAATTAATTAATTAATTTAGGAAGAGTGGGTGAATGATAATTAAAGATATAATTAAATAAATAAGATTTATTTATTTAATCAAGAAGAATAAAGAATTAAAGATATAATTAAATAAGATTTATTTATTTAATCAAAGAAGATTAATTGAAATGAATTAATTAAATAACATCAAGACATTTAATTAATAGTGGAAATATGATTTTAGACAATAATGAAATAATTGAAATTATTTAATCATTAGGGAAAGACGAATATTATTGTTAAAATGCTAGTTCGCAAGCTAAGACAATTTTAGGTATCTACATTTTACCCTTCTTTGATACAATGTGATTTTATAACGTTGTGTCAAAGAAAATTTAAAAATTCCTACTCAGTAGTTGCCCCGGTATGCCCGGTGACAATGGAATAGCATGGTGCCCCCTCGAGAAATTTGATGAAAATTTTGGATAATGAGCCAAATTTTTTGACAAACTGATTTGATGTGTTTAATGTGAGGACTCACAGAAGAAAATGTTAGTAGGATTAGAGGATAAAATAAATTATATGATGTTGATCTAATTGTTGAAAATCCATAGATTATGATTGATTGATGATATGGATGCATCGATGAATGATTGATAATGATTTGATGATGTGTTAAACGTAATGAGTATGATTTTGCTTCATGGAAAGACTAAGTAATTTTCATCATAGCAATCTATATTAATGTAAAAAATAGGCACGATACACTAGGGTATTAATGACCAAGGAAGATTTGTATCTATTGTGTGGACTTTGACTCTACAAACAAGGAGTATTCTTGCTCATTCTAGACTTACAAAAACCTTGTTAGAGTAATATGAGAGAATAAATCCATCAAAGTAAGGAGACTAATACATAAAAGGTATGAAGAATCTGATATGCATCAGTCGTTGTATTGCTCGAGACTATCCCTGCAGACACATGGCAAGTATTCACCATGGTTGTATTGCAAAAATATCCAACAAACACAATATATGAAATTGATGATCAATGCCCCATTCCTTCCTCTCTAAATCTTTATGGACATCCTCAAGAGATCCTGGGACTGAGACAATAAGATAAATCAAAAGGTAAGACCTGTATACACCTAAAATTGGTGTGGAGAATCCGATTAATTAAATACAATTTATTTGATTAATTATCCTAAATTCCTCTACTATTGAATAAATAGAAATATTTATTTATATAGTTCACGTTTAAATTCTTATTTAAATTCTTCTAATTCTACTATTATCTCATCTTAATTAAATAAACAAAATTAAATACTTTGTTTGATTTAATTATCAATTTCCCCTATTTTATTCTATCACACTAATCTTAATTAATTAAATAAAGGTTAAACACTTTATTGATTAATTACCATATTCTTCTATTTTAATTTAATAAACAATTCTATAGTTTGTTCTATTAAATTATTTATCCTTCTTTTGCTAATTTAAATAAATCAAAATATTGAAATAAGAGCATAAAGAATATTCCTCTATATTTCCTCAAAACCAAATTAGATATCCTATGTCTAATTTATGTCAAAAATATGTCCAAATTAATTGATTCAATCTTCACGAGAAGATTTGGAGACACATTGGAAATCCATCTCTCAATCCTCTTCCATCAATCCTTCCTACCTTCTTGCCTGGTGTTTTCATGGGTAGAGACAATTCCCAAAATCTTCTCAATCTCCTCCATATCTCACCATTCAATTCTCCATATTGAATTCAAGCCTTTGTTTGTTGCCCCTATGCAAAGCTGCTGCTGGGAAATCTATAAATACAACTTCATTCAATAACTTAAAGGATCCCAGATTATCAAGTTTATGCAATCTTACTTTGCAGGAAATCATCAACCAATTCAAGCATCAAGCATCAATCATCAAGCAGTTCAAGCATCCAACATTTTAGAATCATAATCATGGCTGCCTCCTGTAGCTTCATTCATCAATTTTCATGTCAATTCATGTTACAGTAGCTCTTTTATCATTTAGCATTATCATATAGCTTCGCATCATTGCATTCAACATCACTCCATTCTTTAGATTGTCATTTTAACAATTATAGTGTTTCATTTAAATCAGAGAGCATTGTAGCTTAATAAATCTTTAAAGATAGGAGACAATGAGATGCTTTTAGTAGATTTCTTGCTTTAGATTAGTTTATTCGCTTAATCTTTGATATAATGTTTCATTAAGGAGTGTTTTTACTTTGTTTACTTATTCACACTTACAATTTGGCACCCACCGCGGGGCATTAACCCCATATTTTGCAATTTTTCTGAAAAGTGTCGTATAGGTTTTTGGCGTGTTCTATTTTAGTGCTTCCGTCAAAAACTATAGCGCATCCATGGAAAAATATGGTGCTTTCGTGCTCTATTTCGGCGGTTTCATAAAACTATAGCGCATCCGATAAATGTTTTAGCGCTTCTACTATAACGCTTCCATGAACTGTTTCAGTGCAGTGACCACCCATCTCCAGTATAGCTAATATAGCGCTTCTGTGAACAACTTTGGCACTTCGGATCTCTATTTTGGTGCTTTTGATTTTAGCGGGTCTGGTAAATACTATAGCGCTTTCATTGACTATTTTAGCGCTTCTATAATTAGTTATCTGGATTTGACGCGACCACGACCAGAATTTAATTTTGATCCATTTGGACTAAAATGAACCAATCCTAGGGTAGCCATCACACTTTTTCTATATCAATTAAAATGGACACCATGACTTTTGTGAAGCAAAATCTTCACATAGATTAGCAAATTTTTTCTTTTGGGCTTAAAATGAATCATTTATCTATTGTGCTTGTGTAGTGAATAGGCTTATGCTCTCCCCTTAACTGGGTGATCAAAGTTCCAGACTCATCCTTTATTTTCATGCAATTTTTCACTTTTATTAAAACCTTTAGAAGGTCTGTCGTAGTGGGAAAAATTACTCACCCTACAGGAACGACCTAAGTGGGAACACCTAAAGCCAAGGATTCCAACCCACTCTAATCAAATGCAAGTTGTTTATGAAAGTCCAACTTGAGGGTAGTGTGCAAGATAACCATCCCCAAAATATTTCTTCTAAAGATTGGGAGGTCTCCTGAGGGAGTTTATCATTTGCCGCACCGCATGGAAACCCTATCTAAGAACCTTAGCATAGTATCCAGCCGAGTCAGACATTGTAATACTCACAGTGCAAGGGGAGGGAAGAATTTTCCCCCAAGACACTCACCATATAATTTCCAAGGAACGTTTGCTCAGAGGACGAGAAATCCAACTTTGAGTACGCACCTAGAAATGACAAAAACATGGGCGCCCTCTATGGGGTGACACGGCTGTGTGAGTCAACACAATTTTAAGATGTGGTTTGTTGAGTATAACAGTGTCCTTTTTGACTTTAAGAGTGAGTCTTTCTGAAAGTAGATATTTGTCAAAACAAACCAATGAAAATCAATAAGGACCATTCGTGGTTCTTGAATATACACTATCTGCTCAGATTTTAGTATTAAAACAATTATTCTACCATTTGGTTGCTGTGTTTTCAAAATCATTATAAATCAAATAACAGATCATCCAAAAAACTGCAAAATCCAATCAGGGTAAAAAAATTCATGATTCGAGAGTGGAAATGAACAAAGTTTGTCAAGAAAACCATCAAAGTCAAGAAACCCAAGAGACCACTTGATTACCAAAATCTTTTGAGAAAAAAGGTGTTTCTTATATCAGAGTCGAAAAATCTTGCTGCAACATAGAACCTTCATTCATAGGTATCACGATTTCACTAGAGGTTATACTACTGATTATGTTGTAGAACCTCTTTATTCACGAGCCTTCTTCCAAAGGAGAGCCCTCACACAATATCATAATCATAGTCGATGCATACGTCAGTCCTACATCCCACAACCAATGATTGAATACGCCACAAGGCCAAATCAAGTTTTGCAATAAAGAGTCTTAACCATCCACCCTCCATTTTAGCGCTCTGGAAATCTATTTTAGCGCCTTGGGACTCTGTTTTAGCGCTTCCACAAAATAGCGCTTCCAAGCAGTGTTTTAGTGCTTCCGAGCATTATTATAGTGCTTCCACAAAATAGTGCTTTTGAACACTATTTCAGTGCTTTACAACACTATTTTAGCACTTTCACAAAAATAACGCTTCCATTATTTGTATCAGCGCTTCTAAACTCTGTTTTAGTGCTTCTGCGAAATAGCGCTTCCAAGTCCTGTTTTAGCGCTCCTGAACTCTATTTTAGCACTTTCAAAACAAAGAGTTCCACCACATATCAGTTAGTTTGATTATCATCTAAACACGGATATCTTGTCAAACAAAAGTATCTTTTTAACGGGGTCATTGTCTAGAAACCAAAATCATATAGGTTCCTACAAGTTACCAGTCTTTTTCAACTAAAACATAGATCTTGCAAATCATAAAGTGTCAAATCAAAACAAATCTTGATTATTACGCTAAAGTTTCATCATCAAGATATTATCATCCTATTATCACGAAACAAGGCATAGTAATCAAATTTTTAACCTAGTCTTATCAATAAGATATATCATCTTATTTGACTTTGTTAAAAATTCACTTGAAATTTTCCAACATAGAAGATCAAATTTTGGTAGAAAGAACAAAACACTTGTATGCCAATCTTCACTAAGTTACAAAAATAGAGGTTCTTAGAAAAGGAACTTGGAACATCAAAAACAATGGCAGAAGAAAATCCCTAGAATAGTCTACATCAAAGTGACAAAAATGAAATAACTCCATAAGACATACAAACAGCCCAACAGGATCCAAAATTCAATAAATTCATGGAAAAGATCTTAGAGCAGGATATGGATAAATACCTCTTAATGTTGGTTGAATCAGGTGCTAAGCTTCCCAAAGACTTCGACGTAAATCGCTTAAAAGAAGCACCTAGAACAAATGAAACCGAAATACCACAACACACACAAGGTGTAGATCTGGTTGTTGCCTTAACAACCCAAATGCAGAACCTACAACAACAAATACAAGACATGACAAAAGGAAACACCAAAAGGTATGCATTACAAGACATTTGTCCTTATCCTTTTGACTCAATAGTCAACGTGATACCTTTCTCTAGACATTGTGAATTTCCAAAGTATGACAAATACAATGGTAAGACAGATCCAATCGATCATATAAGGGAATTCAAGACCATGAGCTTATAATTTGTGCAAGAGGAAACTTACCTCATAAGGTTATTTTCAAGAAGTTTAGGAGGGCAATGTATGGAATGGTTTTCCAAATTGCAACTAGGAATGCGAACCTTTGAAGAGCTCGTCAATAGGTTCATCTCCCAATATTATTTTAACATCCAACACGATGTCACAATAAAGGATCTATATAACCTGAAACAAAATAAAGGGGAGACATTCTTATCCTTTTTACAAAGATGGTGATGACTATTCGCTAGATATCCTTGCTCCATTCCTGAGGAAGTGAAAATGGAGTTGTTCGTAGATAATTTGATGGATAAGATGAGTTACAGACTCGAATTACAATGCCCTCCTATGTTTGAGGTGATAGAAAATGGCCTTAAGATTGTAGAAGCATTGGTCAAAAGAGGGGTTATTCAACATTACAACAACAAATCAAATAACACAAACTCCTCAAATCAATACCCCAACAATGACAAATCAAAATTTTGGCAAAAGAACAAAAATACAGGGACCAACGAAATGACAAATGATTTACAAAACGCCAAACCAATTTTCAACTTGACAACATCTACTTCAAAAACAATTCAAAACAACGATCAAATCGTCAAGTCAAATGTCATTCAAAACAACGAAATCACAAAACTGCAAACATACCAAAAATCATCAAACCGGCGTAGGTTCACACCTTTAGGCCAAACATTGGAATCAGTGATGAAAGAACTAGTCACAAGTGGTCTTATCACTACATGGGAAGTGAGATTCTGGGATCCAAAGGTCAAACCACCATGGTGGAATGATGCAGATTATTGCAACTTCCACAACAATAAAGGCCACAAGACTAATGATTGCAGGGAGTTAAAACACACAGTTCAAGGTTTGATCGACAATAACAAGGTATATGTAGAGGGACACCAAAACAACAATGATCATATAGCCTTCAAGGACCCTTTACCAAATTATGACAAAGGAACATCTTCTTCTACGAACAAAAAGGGTAAAAATATCAACCATGTCTATGATACCATGATCCTTTGTCTTACCGAAGTGGAAAATGATAATACCATTGATCATCATATGGAAAAACACAAAACCAATGACATTACCCCATTGGATTTTCTCCCAAGCAAACAAGTCTCTGAAAATCAAATAAATGTTTTAAAAATCAGAGAACGACAAGACTATCAACCAGTAAATGTAATGACAAGGGGACAATCCAAGGCAGTCTTAAAGGGAGTTGCACCTAAAAATGCAACTCCACCTCCATCTCATTACAACATTGTCGATCAGCTTCAAAACATTCCAGCATAGATATCAATACTAGAACTCCTCAAACTATCACCATCACATAAGGAGGTTCTAGAACAAGCACTAGTTGCCACTACGGTACCGAAAAATCTAGATGTTTTCCAATTCCAGGCTATGGTGGGACATTTGACTACACCACACTATATATCATTCTTTGAATAGGATGATGTGTCACTTAACCATCCCCATAACACCACACTCCATATTGAAGTCTTGATCCACAATCATCATGTCAAAAGAGTCTTAATAGATGGGGGAGCTAGTTTGAACATTTTCACTCTAAAGTTAATCTGTGCACTAGGGTATTCAGATAATGTTATTGATGCCCGAAGGAAAATGACAATAAAGGCATATGATGAGGAAGAGAGATCTTCTAAGGGACTGATTGTGTTACCCATTCAAGTGGGACCGATGATGAAACACATAGCATTCCAGGTACTAGAAAAAGAGTTAACTTACAACATACTCTTAAGATGCCCATGGATTCACGAAATGCAGGAAATACCTTCCACATATCACCAATGCTTGAAATTCCCAGCAATGGACATGAGGTGACTATATCAGCTGATTATAATCATCCTCAGCATTGTGACACACTCAAAATCTCTCAAGACACCTTTGTGCCTCACAATAGGGAAGCATGCAGTTCACATTCATTAAATGAAGAAAAACGTCCAAACATTATCACCAAGTGGGTAGAGAAAAAGGATAACTCAAAATATGCAAGTCTTGTTGACACTCAATTAACTACAATCCAGATCCCTAAATTTCTTTATCACAAAAATTCCAAGAACAAGTCCAACTGACAGACAAGGGAATGGGGCAATATTCTATTGAGCAAGCTCTTAATCTTTCACAATTGATGCCATCTCCAAAGACATATGGCCAACCATCAATGATCAAACATCAAACATCACTACTTGTCACGATTCTAGAAGAAAGATTTGTAAAATCCGGTACTATAGAGGACGAATCAGACGACAAATCTATCCTCGATTGGTTATACAAAGATGGAGAACCATCGACATCAACAAACATCAACATCAACACCGATAAGTATGGCAAAGGGAAGGCTATTTTAGAAAAAAATGGGTTATGAAGGACATGGACCTATTGGAAAAAGGAAGGAAGGCATCGTAGAACCTATTTAGCCTCTTACTCTTCATTCAAAAGATAAGACAGGACTGGGATACTCAGAAGAAGAAAAATGACAAATGACAAAGAAGGTTGTTGAAAGAATCCTTCAAGTTAGAGATAGCTCTGAAATGGATTCAAATGAATATGAGTGGGATCTATGTTTTGATATATCTTACACATATATCCAAATAGATTTCATAAAACAATATGCACCTACACGTGAGGAGGGACAAAGCTCTAGGTCTAGACCATTCGTATTAGGATAAAAAAATATCGATGACTCAAGTGGGGACGAACAAACATCGAGTGAACTAGACGATCTTGAAGAAGGTACCATCATTGATCTTGACATCCCTAATAATGACTATGATGACATAGCTATCCTAACCCTTACCCCCATTAACCTAATTCAATCCGATGACTTCATGCCTTTAGTCCATCCCGAACTTATTGACTGGGAACCTATTGAACCTATAAATGTACCCATATTTGCAAACGATGATGCCATCGTAAATTTTCTATGTTGTGACTAACCTAGTACAAGTTCTATCCATAATTCTCATAACAACGTGACTCGGCAGGAGGGTGTCAAATCTTCCAATTGCAAAATCAAAAATAGGAATAATGGATCTAATGGTCAAAACCATTCTATGGCAGCATTAGATCTTGAAAAAGAAAAAATAAAGAACGCATCTAATGGTGAAAACCTCTCTTTGGCACTGAAAGATGGGAGATTTGACACTCTTCCAGAGCATTATCATGAACGGTCATCAATTCTAGTGGAGTCAATATAGTCTGTAAACATTGGCACTGAAGAAAGAGCAAAGATTTTACATCTGGCATAATCTATGACAAAGCAAGAGCAACTTGAATTTATCAAATTCTTTGAAGAAAGAATCATTCACTTTTCTTGGTCATATTCTGATATGCCAGGTTTGGACCCAAATCTTCCAATGCATAATTTATCTTTGCCTACAGGAATCAAGCCTGTAAAATAAAAATTCAGAAAAATGCATCCCCATATCGCATTAATGGTAAAGGCTGAGCTAAAGAAATTATTAGATGTTGGATTCATTAAGTCTATTGATTATGCCGAATGGATATCAAATATTGTACCTGTCTCAAAGCCAAACAATAGTATCATAATATGTACATATTTCAAGGACCTGAATAAGGCATGCCCCAAGGATGATTTCCCATTACCTAATATAGACATCATTGTAGACTTAACAATAGGGCATGCCATGTTGTCAATAATGGATGATTTCTCTGGATACAACCAAATTAAGATAGCTCTAGAAGATCAAGAGAAAACTACATTTACATGTCCATGGGGAACCTTCTGCTGGAATGTTATGCCCTTCGGTTTGCAAAACGTAGGGGCAACCTATCAAAGAGCAATGACCACAATATTTCATGATATGATGCACACATTTATGAAGGATTATGTAGATGATATTCTAGATAAATCTTGTTATAGGGAGGGACATCTAGATATTCTGAGCAAAATCTTCACAAGGCTAGAAAAATTCAATGTTAGACTAAACCCTAAGAAATGTGTCTTTGGGGTCACATCAACAAAACTCTTGGGATACAGAGTCTTAGAAAAGGGCATTGAAGTAGATCTAGCAAAAGTTAAGGAAATAATGGAAATGCCACCACCCAGAAACATCAGTCAACTCAGCTCATTGCAGGGAAGGCTCCAATCAATCAGGAGATTTATCTCCCAGCTAGCGGACAAAAGTCATCCATCCAATCATCTATTGCATAAAAATGTTGTATTCAAATGGGATAATGGGTGTGAAACAACTTTCAACCAAATAAAGCAATATTTGATGTCACCGCCTATTCTTATGCCGCCTACAGAAGGAAGACCTCTGATACTGTACATTGCAACAACAAATATCTCTTTAGGAGCAATATTGGCACAAGAAGATTATGAAGGAAGGGAACACACCATCTACTACATCAACAGAAATTTAAATGGCTATGAAATGAACTTCACTTTCATTGAGAAATATTGATTGGTGGTGGAATTTTCTACTCAACTGTAGCGACATTATATGTTGACTCACACAATTAGGCTCATAGCAAAAATCGACCCCTTAAAATATCTACTCAGTAAGGCTGCCTTAACAGGTAGACTGGCCAAATGGGTCATGCTTTTAAGTGAGTTTGATATTCAATATGTGGAAAGAAAAGCCATCAAAGGTTAAGTAATCACCAAACAATTGGTTGAAGCTCCTTTACCAGATGATTGACCTATGACAACGAAGTTTCCAGATGCGGACATTTTGACAGTGACACCACAATAATGGATACTTTATTTTGATGGATCATATACATAGCGAGGATCTAGAGCAAGGATCTTGTTCATCACACCCCGAGGACACACCATCCTGAAATCTTATAGACTGATGTTTCAATGTACCAATAATGTGGTGGAATATGAAGCATTAATCATTGGGGTCAAAGTCGCAACTGAATGGAAGATCACAAAACTACAGGTATATGGGGATTCTCAACTAGTCATTTATCAAGTAAATGACGAATATCAGACAAAGGATGAAAAGTTGATGCCCTATAAGCAAAAAGTAGATGATCTAAAACAATTATTTTTCAATATCAAATTTGATCAAATTCCAAGGGCAGAGAACAAAGTGGAAAATGCTATGGAAACAATTGCTTCACTCTTACAATTTCCAAAGAAACGTGGTCATTATGAGTTTATGGTAGAACAAGTATCATGTCCTTCTTATAATAGTTTGGAATCCAATACCATATGCCATTTAGATACCATTGAATCCTCTGTCTATGAGAAAACCAATGCTTACTTAAAAGAAAACATCCTCCCTCCTGATCTTTCCAGGAACCATAAATGCAACTTCATCCGCCAATCCACCAGACATATTTTAATTGCCGACATCCTTTATTGTCGAGGTCTAGATGGTACCTTACTCCGATGTTTAGAACATAATGAATTTGAGATGGCCTTGCATGAGGTTCATGAAGGTATTTGTGGCACTCATTCGAGTGGTATAACTCTAGCAAAGAAACTCCTCCGTTTAGGGTATTACTGGCCATGTATGGAAAAAGAGTCTTATCAGTTTGTAAAAAAGTGCCAAAAGTGTCAGATTCATAGTAATCTGATCCATGCACCAGCTCAAGAATTACATCCTTTCACATCAACATGGCCCTTTTGTCAATGGGGACTAGATTTGGTAGGAAAGATAAATTTGTCTTCATCCAATGGACACAAGTTCATAATCACAACAACAAAATACTTTACAAAATGGATAGAAGCAGTTCCTCTTACAACTATCACTAGAAAATAGATCTCATCATTCATATTGAATTACATAATCTGTCAATATGTCATACCTCAATCTATTATCACTAATAATGGACGGCCATTCAGAAACCAAGATGTCCAAGAATTATGTGAGAAGTTTCATATCCAACATCGTTTCTCAACACCGTACTATCCTCAGGGAAATGGACAAGCAAAGGCCTCTAACAAAACAATTCTAAAAATACTCAAGAAAATAGTTAACGATGTTGGACGTGATTGGCATGTTCAACTTAATCCTACACTATGGGCCTACAAAACCAACATTAGAACACCGACATGAGCTACACCATATGCCTTGGTATATGGATCAGAGGCCATAATACCCATTGAAGTAGAGATTCCATCACTTCATGTATCACTAAGAGGAATCATTTCAGATGAGGACTACAGAGTATCCAGGCTTCAAGAACTGAAACTATTGGATGAGCATCGCCAACAAGCTGTCAATCATCTCACGACTTATCAACAACAGATATCAAGGAGCTACAATCATAGGGTAAAACCTAGAGTCTTTCAGGTTGGCGATTTGGTCCTAAAAGCGAACCCTAGAAATCAGCAAGACAGGGAAAATAAAGGGAAGTTTGAACCTAACTGGCTAGGTCCATTTGTCATCATATCAGTGTACAGACCAAGAGCCTATCAACTATCAACATCAGAGGGGGATTTGTTTGATGAACCTATCAACAATATCCATATCAGAAAGTTCTATACCTCAATTACCTAGTGCATGGGTCAAACTTTTGGACAATGGTTTCCTTGATGAAAACCTGGAAAACGGGCATCTTCGTAACAAAAAATACAAATAAAAAAAAATAGAAAATTTAAAAAAAAAAATGAGAAAAGAGAAAATACAAAACAAAAGTGCATTTAAAACATATGGTGAAAACCTAGAAATAGGCATCATATGTGATTCTAAACTATCTTTCCCATCTATTTTGACACATATCATCGTCATTAGTCTTGCCATCATTACCATTTCATATCATGATCATTAGTCTTGCCATCATTTCATCCATTATCATTTCATTTCACATGGTCATGTCTCACTCTAGCTTGGGGGCAACATCTGGATCTCACTGGGGGCATTAAAAAATCAAGGCTTAGCAAAACATCAAAAAATACACACAAACAATGTTCAAAGTGCAACATCAATCACCATCGAAAACACATCAAACATTTGTATCATATCAAAAAATCCAAAAACGAGTCAAAAAGTCAGTCTAGAAAAGCAAAACCAAAAATAGAGTCGTTCAGTCGAACTACATGGTCTCTACGTGTGTAACGTAGGCAAGGATAATCTTTTATCAGCCCCTGAGGCCCCTAGGATAGGTTAGTAGGTTAGGCCTTTGGTCAAAAATCTCAGAAAATCACAAAAACATCACAAAATCAGGATGGATGATTTAATCTGCATAATGATTGAAACACTCTAAGTAAAAGGTAGATGCATTGGTTTCAATTTATGGTTATCATTTCTTTGGAGTAACTCAATGATGTAATAAACTAGAGAAACAAGGAAGAAGAATGATATTTTTATTGTCTGTCATTTGTACGTTAATCATATAAATGTGTGATTTGTCGGGGGATGTGCTATACAAATGTATCACCGATGAAATTTCGGAATTCACACACTCAAAAGATTAATCTCTGCCTATTTACGCAAGAAATGCTCAATTCATCTAGGTTCAATCATACCTAGGAGCTTGTGTTCGCTTGCAATATCAAAAATCATGAAAGTAGTACTCAGGTCGTCATTGGTCTAACATATACCATTAACGCTTGTACTCACTTTCAACATCCTAAAAGCTCTATGATGATACCAATCACAAAAGTACTGTTAAAAAGACAATGGTCTGCATATAGTTGCATAATAAAATTAGATTACATTCATAATAAATTCTACATCTGCAGAGTATTTGTTACATAAAGGATTCAAATTAATGATTATCTTTTCTACAAATATGATTTAGTATACTTGACATAAACCAAAAATCATCAAAAACATATAGGTGCATCATCTCATCATTACAAAGCATTAACATTTATCATCTCATCATTCATTTAATATCAAATAGTGGTGCATTTCATCATATCATATTTTCCACATCACATAAACATTCTAAAATAAATAAATCATGACAGTACATTCATCTCGTAAATATGTTATCCATTCACATTCTATTATTATCATACATTTATCACCGGCATGTTCATTACACCATATCATTTATTACATTATTATCATATGCATTTGATCAATTTTAACCCATACATCATTGTCATCCATGAATTACGTCACAAAATTTACATCTTGTTAAAAACCATCCATGTATATATCATCCTACATCCATACATCAATACATCATTATTTTTGAATCATATCATTGTCATCCATATATCATCCATCAAAAAATCATCATTTTCTCATTCATACATTTAGAACATCATGCATCCATACCTCATATGTTCATACATAAGCATTTAAATTAGAATCATCACATAACATAAAATAAAGGCATTCATCATAGAATCATCACATGATATATATAGCACATTAAAATAAATGCATCCATCATAGAATCATAAACAAATCATAGAACAATATAAATCAACTGCATAATCATATATATCATCAAATGTCAAGTATACAATGAAGTTTGAAATAGAAGAGATACATCATCAAAAACTGGTTGACTCGAAGTGTACATCATGTCTCAAAAAGTATATCACAAAACAACATCTAGGATCTGCTACTACTAGATGGTGCAAGCATCACAAGACCAGTACCACCACCACCACCAAATGGACCAAGATCTCTGGGATCTCTCCGTGGAGGCTACATCACACCCTCATTAACTGTCTGGGTATGTGTCCTACCGAATCTAGAAGGGGCATAACTCACTCTGCGCTCGGCAAGAACTGCATCATGATACCGACCCCTATAGAACTCCGCCTCTCGACCAACCCACATAACCTCCCTCATATAATCAGCAATGGAGGTACCATCAGCTACCCTCTGTAAAGTCTCTACAATCTTTTGTGCCCTCTTTGCAATCTATCTGGCACTATCCCTCTCGGTTGTCAAAGTACCAACCTTTGTCTGAACAACTGCCAACTGTCCCTCAATCTGTGCCAATTCCTATGAATGAGCCTATGCCTGGGTCTGCAGCTATGTCTGAGTCTGCACAAGTAAACCCTGTGCCTGCACTAACTGACCCTGCAGAGTCTGTACCTGCACCTGTAGGCTCGCAATCTATCTCTGCTGATCTACAAAAGGCATCTCCACTACTCGCCTCTTGCGAGGCCTACTCAAAGATGGACCTACACTACTTGGCTCAACCCCTCTACCACCACCACCATCCCCATCATCGCTATTGTTGTCCTCATTGGTGCTCTCCTCACTTCTGCTTGACTCAGTGTCAGATCCACTATCCTCCTCGCCCTCAATGACTATGATAGGATCCTCGGCAACATCCTCCTCCACAGGTAATGGTGCTGACTCATATGGAATAGTGATCCGAGGACATGGATGAAAAGCCAAAAATTGGGCATACTCCTCTTTCACAAGTGCCTCTGCAATATCCCAACGCATATCCCAAGCTAACGGCTGCAAAGCCTAGTATCCCTCCACAAATGTGTAATATGACAAACACAACCCCCAATCTGTTTGTATCACTCCACCGTCGAGCATAATGAGCAACCCCCTGAGGCATGCACTGCACAATACCATACTACCTGTAGACCTGCCACAATAAAAATCTCTCAAGGACAAAAGGGGTCTTGCTGATCAAATACATGGAATCACACAAAAACTTGAGCACTACATCATCCTCCTCCCACTGCTCGCAATCCAGGTAAGGCCACCATATGACACTCTCTAGGTCATCCAAAATACGTCTCCAATGCTCTAGCTTACCCATCTGAGACTGGGTAAGTCGACCTCTATAATGAAAAACATATAGTTTGCCTACATGTCTATCATGTACCGACAATGATCGTGCAATGGAAAAATGCTCCCATGCCCAAACCTATAATAAAGTCACTCCCGTTGATAAGCTGTGTCCTCCCAAATATACCATTGAGTGTAAATCATGATAAAGGTGGGCTATCATACACATCCCCCATGCATATCTGGTCCCGTGCATGACCATGCTTTCAAGAATACGGCCCCAACCCACATAGAATCCCTTTAACTTGCGATCAGGACAAAGGAAGCCTCCAATGAATCCAGCTAACACTGTTGGTAGAGTAGTGTAGGCGTCAACCATCGTCCGCCACCAAACACTCAATCCTACAATATGATTATCATGAAATAATCTACAAAGTGTATCTCTCCCACCAGCCCCATGTGAATCATAAACTGCAATCTCTCCCATGAAAGGTATCTATAATATTCACCACACATCCTCTGGTGTGACTATCATCTCACCGGTGGGTAGATGGAAGGTGTTATGATCATTGTGCCACTGCTTGGCTAAGGCAGTAAGGAGACCCCAGTTAATCCTAATTTGGGGCATGCCAAGAAGAGTAGACATACCACATCGAGAGATGATCTGAATCTCATCAAGAGTCAAATGTGGGATCAGTCCATGGAAAAAACTCTTGCATATGGAGGTTATCCAGAGGATCCTATCATCATAAAAGGTTTAAAAATCAGTACACTATGTCAAAATTCACAAGTCAATCTACTATCAGTTCTAATCAAACTTTGGTATGAATTTTTGATCAAAATTCATGAACGAACATCAACTAACCTCACCTATCATGAGGTTCATCACAACCATCACCTAACCTCACCTATCATGAGGTTTATCATATATGAAATCATTCCTCACCTATCATGAGGATCATCACAAATGAGATTATTTCTCGCCTATCATGAGAGTAAGTCTTATTTATCCCCAGAATCAGTCATCAAGGTATTTGGATAATCAAATCATACCAAACCAAAGAATGGACATGATCGAAATTGAAGAAATCAAGGTTAAAAATTGCCAAATCTGCAAATATGACATGGATGCGCTAAAACAGGCATCCAAAGTGCTAAAAAATCAAAAAGTGCTATTTCATCATTCAGATGCACTAAAACAGGCACCTTAAGCGCTAAAAAAACTAGAAGTGCTATTTTAGCAATTCGATGCGCTATAATAGGCACCCAAAGCGCTAAAAAAATCAAAAGTGTTATTTCATCATTTAGATGCACCATAACAGGCACCCAAAGAGCTAAAACACTCAAAGCACTATTTCATCACAGCGATGCGCTATAATAGTCTATCAAAGTGCTACTTTACTCAAAGCACTATAACAGTCTATCAAAGCGCCAAGTTATCACATCGACGCGCTAGAACTTTCTAGGCGCTAAAATCGGGCATCAAAGCGCTAAATAAATCTATCTAAGCACTGATTCTTCAAAGCACTAAATTATCCTACGAAAGTGCTAAAGAAATTAATGAAAGCACTAATTCCTCAAAGTGCTAAAACATATCCTAGAAGTGCTATATCGGAGTGCAAAGCGCTAAAGCGTGACATTGATGCGCTAAAACTACAAAAAAAATGTAAATGTGAGAAAAATGGCATGAAAATCAAGAATGTACAAATTATGAGGTGGATTACGGGTATGTACTGAAGGTCTGTAGGCGGCCGGACGCTGGTGAAATCGCACACGCTCGAACCGGTGGGTGTGGTAGGGGATCGACATCTTGCTCCAGGTGGCTCAAATGTCTCTTTCACTAGGTTTTGAAAAGTCAAAAAGTACAAATGAATGTGAAAAGGGCATTTTTGACCTTATATAAGTTTTTCAAAAGGGATTTTGAGAGAATTTTTATTATTTTAATTAATTTTATTTATGAAATTAATTGAAATTCATCCAAGGGCCAAATTTTCTTCATCAATATCGAGAGATAAATCAAATCTTCGTTAAATCATCATCAAATCATCATGAAAATTCTAAATTTTGAAAAATCCAAAAAAATCATAAAATCATTAATTTATCTCCCGAGGGGACATACTATAATCAATCATCTAAAAATCAATATATGGGGCATATTGATTTTTTTTCGTCGATACGAGTAGTAGCAGCAAATTTTTTTTGAAGTAAATGTAAACACATCACTTCAAAGAGGGGCAAAATGTATACACCTAAAATTGGTCTGGAGAATCTGATTAATTAAATACAATTTATTTGATTAATTATCTTAAATTCCTCTACTATTGAATAAAAAGAAATATTTATTTATATAGTTCACGTTTAAATTCTTATTTAAATTCTTCTAATTCTACTATTATCTCATCTTAATTAAATAAACAAAATTAAATACTTTGTTTGATTTAATTATCAATTTCCCCTATTTTATTCTATCACATCAATCTTAATTAATTAAATAAAGGTTAAACACTTTATTGATTAATTGCCATATTCTTCTATTTTAATTTAATAAACAATTCTATAGTTTGTTCTATTAAATTATTTATCCTTCTTTTGCTAATTTAATTAAATCAAAATATTTAAATAAGAGCATAAAGAATATTCCTCTATATTTACTCAAAACCAAATCAGATATCCTATGTCTAATTTATGTCAAAAATATGTCTAAATTAATCGATTCAATCTTCGCAGGAAGATTTGGAGACAAATTGGAAATCCATCTCTCAATCCTCTTCCATCAATCCTTCCTACCTTCTTGCCTAGTGTTTTCGTGGGTAGAGACAATTCCCAAAATCTTCTCAATCTCCTCCATCTCTCACCATTCAATTCTTCAGATTGAATCCAAACCTTTGTTTGTTGCCCCTATGCAAAGCTGCTGCCGGGAAATCTATAAATACAACTTCATTCAACAATAAAAGGATCCCAGATTATCAAGTTTATGCAATCTTACTCTGTAGGAAATCATCAACCAATTCAAGAATCCAATTTTTTAGAATCATAATCATGGCTGCCTCCTGTAGCTTCATTCATCAATTTTCATGTCAATTCATGTTACAGTAGTTCTTTTATCATTTAGCATTATCATATAGCTTCACATCATTGCATTCAACATCACTTCGTTCTTTAGATTGTCATTTTAACAATTATAGTGTTTCATTTAAATCTAAGAGCACTGTAGCTTAATAAATCTTTAAAGATAGGAGACAATGAGATGCTTTCAATAGATTTCTTGCTTTAGATTAGTTTATTTGCTTAATCTTTGATATAATGTTTCATTAAGGAGTGTTTTTACTTTGTTTACTTATTCACACTTACAAGACCAAAATAGATAAACAATGCTACAGTATCACTTGTCATATATGTTTTGATGTTTCAAGATATTGTCCCTCGATAATGTCTATTGTAGGAAAGATTTATCTGTTAAGACACAAGTCAAGATGTTGATGATGATTTTCAAAAGGCAGGGTAGTTAACACTTAGGCATTGTTTCAGTCTAATAATAATCAAGTCTTTACAAAAAAATTTTTGGATGTTTTGGATTTCGATGTTTGCTTTGCTTATTGATTTCTTTGTCAAAGGGTGAGGGTGATGATTTTTTTATTATGGATGGAGAGTTTATTTTGGATAGGCGATAATGGAAATAGGATTTTTTAGATTTTTTTTAATGTTTTTGTGATTTTGAGGTTATTTGAGATTGTTTTTGATATCTTTTAGATATTTGAATTTTTTTGGTGTTTTTGAGAGATTTAGAGACCAAGAGGGGGACTTAAGGTGACTAACCTAGTACCTCGGGGTCTCATAGATGATGGACTTGCCTACGTTATACACATAGAGACATTGTAGTTTGATTGTATTGGACTCAAAGTGGCTCGTACAAAGATGGCCAACAATGTTTTTGTATATGAGACTTTAGACTAAGATAAAGACTTGATTTCAATGGACCCTAAAGGATAGACCTAATGCCTTGGGGGCTCATCAATGATGGCCTTGCCTACATGATGAACGTAGAGACATCGTAGTTTGAATAACCCTGATTGACTTTATTTTTTGGATTTTATGAATTTTCATGACTATTTTTGGAATTTTAAAAGGATATTTGAATGTTTTTGGGTTTTTTATTGATGATCATATGGATGAATGATAAAGAGATATCAATAGTCTTTTGAGATCTTGTTAATAGCTAGGCTAAAATTGATTGATATGATTGCGTAATTATCAATAATAATATTATTGAGGATACATAGCAATGCAATGATAGTGTTGTCAAGATAAGAACAACACGAGGATTGGGAAGGATATGTCCCAAGATGATGATTGATTGATATTTGTAGTCAGGCTAGGAACAAGATTGTTGAATGTTTTGATACCACATTGAAGCATCAACAAGACACAACTGATATGGATTGTTTGAATTGTGTGGATGATGTCTAGATCACAATGTGATCTAGAAGACATAGATCAAGATTTATTCTGAACCAAGAGGTAAGTACCCACCCCTAGTGTCTAGAAATGTATGGAATGTAATGGGTGGATGCATGGATAAATAAATGGATGGATGGATATGTAAAGGATGCCAAGGATTATCTTTGTGATAGGATAATATGTTTGGATAGAGTATGCCCCTTTGGACAATGCCTCATAGCTTAGATAATGTTGGATAGGATAGGATCAATGATAATGACCCATGTTAAGATGGTTACCATAAGCAAGTGTGGAGTGTACACTGAACCTTTTCCAAGATCAAGATTAGTTGGATTTGGATGAAAATGCGTTGAATGAATGGTTCATGGATTTATTATGGATAATATGGATGGATGTGGATGAAATTTTAGATTTATTATGGATCCAGGATGCAATTCTTCCACCTAAAATGGCACACGTAGATGCTCGATTCTACTCATGATGCCTGTTTGCTAGGTTTTCATCATGGAACTTGTCCAAAGTGTCACCATAGTGGTTTTTAATATAGAATGATTTTCTCTTGACTATTTTTATTGATTATTTAAAATATTTATGCTCATGTTGAACCACTTGATGGTGCTAATATAGACATTGTTGGTGCTGATATAGATGTTGTTGTTGTCATGATGTATCAATGATATCCTGCTTGAAAGAGTTATTTTGCTAAGATGTGGGTGCTTGATAATTCTTGTCTTCTTTCTTGATATTGAAGTTAACCTTGCCTAGATGTCCACATCACGATAAGGTGCCTTTAGATTCCTTAATATGATAAAGTCGTTGCCAAGACACGGTCAATGCGAGACTTGGACATCATGGACATCAAATTAGATGGTGAAATGTGTTGAGAGATATGAGATGCAAATGGATTGGTCGACAATTTGAAATCTTTGATTTTCCAAACTTAGGCAAATGAGAAATGATGGGTGGATATGGAGATTCAATTAGGACCAACTTCTTCATATACTTTGTAGGCTTCTCTTGAAGCTTTCTTTTGCATCGTTGGACAATTTTGATCGATGAACTTCCCTTTTTTATTTTTCGCCATAGTTTCTTTGAGTAAAGGAGTTTGATAGGGATGATTTTCTTTCTTTTTATTTGGTATCCATTTGAATTTTTCTCATCCATTTTGTTTTATGGATTCTTTTGCTTCAATGACGAGTTCCTTTCTTTGATATAACTTTTTCTCTTGTTGTTGGTCCCAATTAGAGGGTGGAAAATGTGTGGATGATGATTCATGATACATATGGTTGTAGCGTTGGTATCGATTTCATCATAAGGTCTCTTCATGCTCCCGATGGTGGTGTTTGCATTAGATAAAGTTTCCCCCAGTATTACAGGGGTATCATTAACATTCTTAGATTCCTTAATTGTTGAATAACCAAGACCTTGATGTTTAGGATTATTGATAATCTGCAATGGTTCTAGGATACCCTAATTATGTAGGCATAATCCTTTTCCTTGAAAATGTATCTGTTGACAAATTTTGTTTGAAACTAAATATGATTTATCTTGGAAAAAGGTGTCAATCCTTCTTTTCTCTGTTGCAGATCTTCAAAGGTGATAGCTTCTTCATTGGTAATATAGCCTGCTCTGAAAAAGGTAAGTGATCCAAGTTTATAACTGATAGGATCATAAATATGTGGGATAACTTCTTGGTTGATATCTTCAGCTTGATTTTATGAAATATGTGATTTTGATGGTTCTTCAAAAGATATCGATGCTTCAAAGTCGATGTAAAAACCTTCTTCATAGTCAACTTTTGAAATGTCATCATACAGTCTAGTGAATTTGGCTATAACTTGGTCATTTACAAATATGTCTAGAGTAGGAGACTCTTGTTCTGGAGGAATATCACCTATGCGTCAAGTAGGAGTAAGAATCTCATGGGTAGATGTAGGAGTATGTGATATATGGATATGATCTCATCATTTGTGAAATCTTGTATGGATTGGAAGATACTCATTAAATCATTGTAGAATTTTAGAGATATGGATCCTTGATTTTGTATTTTATTGAAGCTATCCTTGGTATCATATTGGAATAGATCCATTAGATCTTGAGAAGATATGGATCTTTGACCTTGATTGATTTCAGCATTGCTTTAGATATGCTTTAGATCAAGTTCTTTTCATGGGTTAATTTCAAAGGATGGATTATTCACAAAGGGTTCTTGAATGTCTTCATTAGGCATGGGTATTGGTTTAAGATTCTCTTGATCTTCAAGCAAATTTGGATCAAATGGTGAATTAAGAATCTCTTCAATATTGGCAACAATGAGGTCAAATGATGCCAATATGTCTTGAAAAGGACCGTTGCTAGAATTTGGTGAAGGTTTTTGATCGTGCTTGGGAATAAATTCTTGAGATATTTCATCTTGCTCATTGGATGATATAGAGACATTATCAACGTGATCATTGGTAGATGGATCTTGAGTGTTATCCTCGACAATTGAGGTAGAGATCTTGTCAATGTTATCATTAATGGTTGAACCTTGAATGCTATCTTCAATAGTTATTTCTCCTTGATCAACAAGGTCTTGGATCAATTTTTTGAGTTTAATACAATTTGATGTCTCGTGACCTTTTTCTCTATGATAATCACATTGAGCCTTCTTATTGTACCATGAGAATTTGAAGGTAGGTTCGTAATCACCTAATGATTTTGGAAGTGTGATAATTTTAGCATGGACTAATGTGTTTAACACCAAATCAATTAGCTCCCCTAAAGGAGTGCACTCATATTTGGTGCTAATATTGGGTTTGTATGTGTTCATTAATGGATTCATGTTTTCATTGCTTGATTGATAAATTTGTGAGTTTTGACATTGATTAAAATCTGACATGTGAAAAAGTATTCCAAAGTCTTGAATAGGGACACCTATAGGGATCATGTTGTTGTAGCTAATAGGATATGATGACTCTGTGGATGTATAGAGTGGAACTAGATTTAGGTAATAGATTGACATTGACATGTTTTTATTGACTTCAAGATTAGACAAATGAATGGACAAAGGGAATGTTGGTAAACCTTTTGGACAAGTGATGTTGTTTGATTGATGGGGATTGATGTTGATCTTGGGATAGTTTGATAAAAAAGTTTGATTAATTAAGCTATGTTTTTTATATTGAACCCTATGATGAAGGTGTGAGTGGATTTTAGATTTTTTAAAGATGATGATAGTTTATGGACACAAGGATAGACAAGATTTTGTTTGATTTTTGATATGTCTCAAAAGATGTTGATAAAGGATATGTTGATTTTCCTACTTGAACTAGAATTGTGATTGAAATTAAGGGATGATGATAGTAATCTAGAAACTTAGGGAGAAGATAATGTCCACTAAATTTACACCACAAGATGATAAGTTGATTTGATAAAGAGTCTAGTAGGATGATGAGGTTCAATATGTTGTCTTTGATATGTGTCAAAAGGTTGGTTTGATGTTTGATCTATGATTATGATTATGTAAAATATATTCTGAGGACTAATGATGTCCAAGGATACTAATAAAATCTGATGTGGATCTAATTTGATGGTTTTATCCAAGGGGTCTATGTTGATAAACTCTAGGTATGTTATGACAGGTTCTAACAATTGAGCATGATATTATGATGATGTTTGAGACCAATTTTGACAAAGCTGAGCTAAGAAGGAATACAAAAGTGGGAGATTTTTTAGACAACAGTGACAAAATCTAAAACAATAGCAAGCTTTTACAAATTCAATAGCAACAGTAATGACAAGAGCGACTCTGTTTAAACAATGTGACTGGAAAATGAGTAGAATAAGCAATAGCAACCAATTTCATAATAGTGACCAAATATAATGCAATAGCAACTAGATTTTTAGGCAAGTGTGAGCAGATGTTGAATAATAGAGACTAGTTTCTAAGACAAGCACAAGAAGATGCATAACAGTGACCCAATTTTTTGACAAGTGCGACTTTGTTTCCTAATTTCTAGTTTGATGACATTTTTGACAAGTTTGAAAGTTGAAAGTTTAGGTTTGAGTCTAAGGTTATTTGTTTGAAAGAGTAAGTGATACACATAGTAGACAAAATAGGAAATAACTAACTCAAATGGTAAGGGGGAAATTACAATAATCTTCTTCCATAAGGTTCACTAGTCTATCTCGGACAAGATATCAATCAATTGTGACCCAATTTGGAGTAAAGGTACATTTCTCCATAGTAGACTTACCTCACCCCCAAAAGAGTGATGCAATCCATTTCTAATGGAGGGTTTGAATAGGACATACCAAGGTCATGTACCACCTTAATACTCCAAGATTTTTGCAAGATAATGAACTCTTAAGCCTTGTACCTCAACCATTAACCAAACGTGGTAAGTAACTTCTCAAAATAATGTTATTCTAATGCACTACTATGATGAAACATTTCAGAAAACTTGGATTGGCCTCTAGGTACAAGGTTTTTAATGACTTAGTGAACACTAGAGGTATACTTTAGACATGAGACACTAATGTCTCTAATCAACCCCCATGCAGCCTATACATCCACGCAGACAATTAACACATAAGGTATAACATCCCCAAATAAGTGTTACTTACTTTCATTTTTGCACCCTTTAATATAGCCTACCTGAACATGTGCTTTGAGGTCGCCTTGAGTTCTTTGTTATAGGATGTGTCTCAAAGATAGACCTCTCAACCAAAAAAGGAAAGATTAGTGTCTTGATATTTCTCTTTTCCTAGGATTGTTGAATGATGCAAGGGGAGATGATATATACAAGACACCTTCGAGATGACCAAAAAATGTGAATCCCAAGATGTTTCTTGTCACCCAAGATCACACTAGGCACAAGGGGAGAGAGGATACACATCTGAATTTCCAATCACAGAATGCATGGAAGACAATTCATTGTAATTCAATTTTAAGCACCAAACTAAGTGTTCATATCATTGAAATTCGATTTTTAAGCACCAAATTAAATGTTCAAGATAACATAAACACCAAATGCTTAAAATAATTGATCCTTGAGAAGGGGCTACAAGAAAATTGTTAGTAGTTTGGTATATGATTGTCTTCGACTATTTGTCCTAAAAACCAATGAAAAGAAGTTTAAGACGATTTACCTTCACCCTACAAGAGTTGTGTAAACCAAGTTAGATAAAATCAATCAATCAAAAAACAACAACTAGGTTATGGTTAGGGCTAAAAAACCAAAAATCCAAAAGTTTGAAAGAAAATAGCAATAAACAATAGTGATTGGATTCTAAGATAGTAATGGCTCTTTTCTGATACAATAGTGGTCCTTTTCTGAGATGACAGTGACCCATTTATGCAATAGTGAACTTCTTCAGATACAATAGCGACCCCTTTTTGAGATGGCCACACCCAAATTCCAAACAATAGTGACCCTGTTAACAACTACAACTTTTGTAAAATGCGACCATGCTCCAAAAACCTGTAACTTATGAAAAACTTGATAAAAATGTTAGATCAAGGATAGGGGTCCCACCGAGCATACCATTTTATGTAAGGGGACAATATGGAATTGATTATTAATAATGAGCCCACATACAAATGAGATATGATTGCAAACAAGTTATAAATTTTAAAAAAGGTTAATCAAATCGAAGACATAATTAAATCTAAAAACAAGAACAAACTTACCATCCCATTTTGGAGTAACTTGCATTGTTTGATATGTCAAATTGCTTCAACACAAGAGCTTCCATGATAGCTTGCAAAAGCTTGATGTATGGTGACCTAGATGCTATGATAGAATTCTCAAGATGAAACTGACTTAGCTATGAAAATTATAGGTAATGAACATGAAGGATGAAGGGTGAATTTATAGATTTTAGGAAATTAGATCAATGAGCTGGATTAAGAGGTGTCGATTTGAGATCAAAGGCTGAGAATAAATGAGAGGAATTGATTGCCCAGTTAACTAACTATAATTGGCTACAAGATTCCAGTTAAGTGGTTGCATGAGATATTGATTTAAGTGATAAGTCAATTGATTGATCAGAAAAGTGGTCAGTTAATATTAGTTGACTGAGAGAGAGTGTCAGTTAAAATTTAAGGGAATAATGCATGATAATAATTAATTTAATTAATTAATTATTTGAGGAATGTGCAAGTGGGAATTAGATAAATAAATAAAATGTTTTATTTATTCGTGATGAATGGATAATGTTGAGATAAGAGGGATAATTAAGTAATTAAAGTAATTACTTAATTTTGGAAGAGTGGGTGAATGTTAATTAAAGATATAATTAAATAAATTGGAATTATTTATTTAATCAAAAAAGATTAATTGAAATGAATTAATTAAATAGCATCAAGTCATCTAATTAATAGTGGAAATATGATTTTGGACAATAATTAAATATTTGAACATTAATTAATCATTAGGGAAAGACAAATATTAGTGTTAAAATGCTAGTTCACAAGTTAGGACAATTTTAGGTATCTACATAAATACCTTGGAAGGGTTTGTTAGGATACATGTTTTCTTAGATAAACCCACATAAATGTATGAATGATCAAAAACAACATTCTTCAATCATATATATGGTCCTAAAATTATTTTGTATGTCTAAATTCCTTTTAATGCTTCAAATCTAGATATTCTTTTTTTTTTATTTCAACTCATATTATCTCTCAATGATTTCCTAGATATCAACTAATGTTAAATTTAACATCTTTAAATACCAAGACATAAAAAATCATGGCACAAATTTGAACTAATTCAACTCCCAATGATTATAAGGAATGGGAAGGAGTCGGCAATTTGAATTATAAAAATTTAAATTTTTTATTTAGATTTGTGTCATGCTAAATCAATCCCATGCCTTGTAGAAATAACCCAAGATGGGCAAAGTAATATCTCAAGATTAGGAATGGGAATGTGAAAGAATAGACTAATAAATGAGAGGAATGAGTGCAAATAGGGTTGGAATAAGATTGGATCCATGAGAGCATGTGTAGGCAAGAGTAAATGAGGATGTATATGGGTTGAGGAAGGAGCCAAATCTAGCACAAAATTGTACCACATGCTATGTAATAGTATTAAGACATTCTCTCAAAATTGACCCAAAATTAAGTGGGAATTGGCATGGGTATGCAAATTTCACCGTTATGTTTTTATCCAAAATTGAGTTGCATGTGAATCTTAAAATGATTGCAAGCTCTCAAAAAATGCATGTAAACTAAATATTTAGACATAAAAGGATTTTGGGGTCCATGTATAGTAATTGAATCAAGTGGATATTTTCATGCCTTCTTCCATCTTTCAATGTGCGTCTTCCCTCAAAAATTTTGAAATAGAGAAAGGATATGCAATGAGTAACTTCTATAACGTAAGTAAAAATAAAAACAAATGCAAACTTATTTCACTATCTATAGATATGAGAGAGAGAGTAGGGTTGGAAATTTCCATCTATATAGAAAGAGGTGTGGTAATGTTCCAACTTGTGTGACAATCATAGGATGACATGGTATATCAAGTATTGTCACATCGTGTGATCTAGATTTGTATGGACAAAATAATTAATCTTTGTAGAGTACATGCAACTATTTGCAATCTCAATAAAAAGTTGTTAGACAATAGAACATGCCCCCTTAAATTGGTTGCATACTTTGGATGCAAGAATGGATGATAGAGAAAACAATCTATGAAAAATAAATGTTAAGTTGTGAGACCCACCTCCTAGTATTAGACATTTTGTGACTGGTTGTGATTATTTTGTTATCGTCTGGACATTTTTTATATGATTTATCAATATATTATGAACCTTTGATTTTGGCATACTTTTGATGTCATGACATATAAATTATATACAAGTATAGATCCGCATTGACCATAGTTTTTTGTGATATTATGTGAATGTTTAAATTAATCAAATGATCTTGTTCATTGCTATTTCTATGTGTAGTGTAATTTTATGAAATGGTGAACTATGGTGTGTCTCACATGTGGTGAATTTATGTTCATCTACCTTAGAATGTGGTTTATTTGATAAATGTAATATTAACTTAATGAGAATGAAAGTATGCACTAAAGATGTTTAATCATGGAATGTTAAATTTAAATTAATTATGCTCTAATGTTATGGTGCTTCAATTATTATTCTTGGTGATAAACTAACAATTTAAATCTAATGTGTACGTTATTGCATGGCTAGTGGAACTAGGGAAATTTCATGGTGACCCATTGTGAATTATCCATAAAGCCAACTCAACCTATTTGGATAGGTTAAGGTCTTATTTATGGTGAAATTTTCCTTTGTGATATGAATTAATTTTGTAAATTTTAGATTAGTGTTAGTATTGTGTATTGTTTGGTGTTGTTACCATGTGTTTAAATTTTGTATATGGGATTCAAGAGAGGATTATGGTTTTTGTAGACACTAAAAATTTTCCTTCGTCTACGAGTACCATTTTCTTCGTCAATCCCCTTTCTTCCCTACTAATTAAGTAATTTTAATTATTTGATTATTTTTTAATGTCATATTTCTTCTATTAATTTTAATTATTTAATTAATTCATTTCTTTCTTTTATTTCTTCCTTTTGATTAATTATAAATTGCATTTATTTAATTGTGTCACTAATTGTGATCATAGACATAGTATGAATTAAACACACAAGATCCAAGTGAATTTAAACTATATTTAATCCCCTAAGCCATGATCCCAATGAGATATTTTAAAGCATCACAGAACAAGAACCCATTAAACTAAACATGAAATACACACGAAAAGATAAAGGAAATATATTCTAAGACTTCAAAAATTATCCCATTGGGGGAGTGGTGTCGTATTGATGTGGAATGGTAACCCTTTCCCAATCCCTTGGATAATATGATATGTTTCAATCGATTTTGTGGATGAAAATTGATGAAACCGATGAAATATGAACGAAACATGGATGAAAAACTAGTTTAACATGATGAAAATGAGTGCTAAATACTAAATTGTTTGATGGAGATGGATGCAAGCTATGATAAATGGAAAAAAATCTCAAATATGCAAGCCATGGATGTAAACTTATGCTAAAATGGATGGAAACTAAGCTAAAATGGAAGCCATTAATGGATGCTTAAGCTAATATGGATGAAGATAAAACTAAAATGCTAAATATGGATCCAAGTGAGTATGGATTTCAATAGAAAAACTTTTCTCTAAAGGTGGATCCATTTCTCTCCAAATGGTGAAGTATTTTTAGGAGAGCAAATGAAGAATCAAGGGCTCAAATTGATTAGATCAATCAATGGTCAATATTTAATGAAGGGTGAAACAAGGATCAAGGATTCTCATCAATGGATGAGAATCAAAGATCACATGGATCAAGGAAAGCATCAATGGATGAGAATGATTCAAACAAACACACTTTGTAACAACTTTGAAAGTTTGCTACAAAGTTTGTTTGAAAATGATCATTCCATTTTTGGAGCCAAATAAGAGAATATTCCAATGCAAGTGGATGGGTGAAGAAAATTAGCAATTAGTAATTAAAACTAGGCTTTAATTATGCAACTTGAAGAATATGAGGATATCCATTAAATAGTTTATTTATTTAATGAGAGGAGGGTGCAAATGACATTTAAATAATTTAGGACTATTTAATTTAAATGAGAGGGCTTAGGGGGTTTAATTAAATAATTTTATTTATTCAATTAAAAAGGATGAGAGATGAAGATGAAAGGGGGTGAATTAACCTAATTAAATCAATTAGATTAATAGATGAAAATGACACCTTTAATTAAATAACTAGGCTTATTTAATCAAACAGGAAAAAAGAAGATGAAATTCAGGACGAAATGATGTTAGTGATCAAATTCAAGTGTGTAATACCATTCAGGACAATTTTAAGTGTCTACATTTTGCCCCTCTTTGAAGCGAGGTACCTGTTACATTGGTTCAAAGATTGACGCTTCTCGGATTAAAATTGTTGCTTAGATCAAAAAATTAAAAATTCTTGATTTTTTGGATGCCCCATTGTTGCCCCAACAGAAGGAATTAAGCTGGTACCCTACATCCTCGAGAGATTGAGTGGAATTTTTTGAATTTTGGGTTGATCTCTCAACAAAGATGAAACATGGATTCAGGGGTCAAAAAAGGCTCTAAGACACGAAAATGAGCTCAAAAATGCAAAAAACATCTCAAAATATGCTTCATAGCTTAGGAATTGGCGAAACAGGCAAAAACCCCTAGCTTCCCCCTTAAATTAGGGAAAAAACCCCTAATTTTTAGGTATAAATATGTGTTAAAGGGGTCACTTTCAATTCATTTGTGCATTCATGCTTTGAGATTTTATGTGATTTTTTCTTTAACCCTCTAACAAAATGGCTCGCTGTGTGCTTCCACGACACATTACCGATCGAGTTCAAGAGTACCAGTGGCCTGTAGGCACAGGACCATGGGTAAACAAAACAAAAAATTTCTTGTACTTCATTTTTTTGCATTTATTAGGCATTGAAACTAGGATAGGTTAGGTGTCGCTATATTGCGATGCTTTTAGGATTTTCAATGATGCCATTGTAAATGGCAACACTTCTCGAGATTTAAAATTAGGATTTCAAATTGATTTTAGTGACACGATTGCATTTAGAAATGCTAGATAGGATTTGGTCTGGGTGACACCGGGAATTATGGTGATGCCATTGTCTAGGGTGACGCTTCCTTGGATTTGAATAAGGGTAACACCATTTGGAAAAATAATTATAGCGGTGCAATTCAAAAAAGTGATGCAATTGTCAATTGGGGGTGCAAAATATTTAAAATTTGTTGATTTTAGCCAAATTTTGATGTTGTTAGTGTCGTGGATGTACGAGATTGTTCAACCATTGATGTCTCGCGAGCACCGGCTTAGGTTTATTAAGGAGTTAGAGGATTTTCATGAGATTTGACAAGAACACCTTGGGGAGATCAGGCTCTGGTTTATTGCATATATGTCTATGGTGAGGACATATTTGGCCATGATGATTGCATTGTGCGAGCAATGGCACGGTGAGACATCATCCTTCCACCTCCCCATCAGTGAGGCAACAGTTACATTGGAGGTCATGTGGAGGATTTTTTAGCTTCCTATCCATGGAGATTGAGTGATTTATGATATTGACATTGGATACAACACATGCCATGAGGTTCTACATCAAGAGGAATTCATTCTTGCGAGCTCATGGATTGATCTAGAGATGTACTAAAGGACACTCACCCATATTCAGATTGATAGTTGGGGAACTGATTTTGGGGATTGTTGCCCTAGACCAGTGGGGTAGAGGGTTCAGTCTCAGTTGGGGACTTTCCTGGCACAAGATGATCTACATGAGGACAGTGTACGTGTGGGGCCCAGTCATGTTAACCTCACTTTATCACGATATGCATCAGTTTGTATACTTCCAAGGCAGAGGCCTTAATGGAGTAGGTGTTACTCTTTTACACATTTGGGAATGGGAGAATATAGTTGTGCTCAGACAAGTGGTTCGTATGGAAAATGTGGATCCAAAAAATCCAATTGTGTTCCAATATAGGATTCAAATCACTCTTCAGCACACAAGCCCACTAGGGATTCCATACTAGTTTCAAGTCATTGATGATATGATAGTGTTTTGATGGTGTTCGTGGTTATAGATTTCTGCCTGGTATGATGATCACCAGCAACTTTTATTTCCCAGACAGACTCGATATATGTAGGGTCATGAGCATGCGATGATCGAGAGATACTTACTAGATCACCTGGCTAGACAATTCAAGGAGGTGCAAGATGCACTTGGAGATGATTACACTGCCATTTTTGTGAGGACTACTAGGGAGGCCACATGGGGGCCATAGATATAGCCTCATAAGGCCATAGAGGGATTCAAGCAGCTGGTGTCTAGACCTTGGGTGTACGATCAGGGGCAAGTAGATGCAAGGAATATGCCAACCTATGATGCATGGTTTGTGCCTCTGCTCCGTTTGACAGATCCAGCAGGGGTACCCCCATGAGGGAGGCCTAGAGGGAGAGGGGCGGGTAGAGGACAAAACCAACACCCAGATTAGAGCCATCGGGATTAGCCCCCCATATAGGGTCAAGGATAGGATGGATAGGATCAAGTAGTGGGATAGGTCCCACAACAGCCTCTATAGCAGCCACCACAACAACCACCACCGAGACCAAACCCTCAGGATGCTCAAATTTAGGCCCTCACAGTTGAGAGGGACCAATTAAGGCAGCAGGTGCAAACATTGACTAGGGAGCGAGACCATGAGTGCCAGCTCCATTAGGACATGGATATTCAACTAGTCGAGGAGACTGGCAAGAGGCGGCAGCTAGAGATTGTCACAGAGGCTACCCAAAGTCATACCATTGCAGTTGTGATGTATCACGATGTAGTGACAAAGGCCTCCTATTATTGGACTTTTTTTTATCGAGATGTTCCCCCAATGCGCAAGCAACTAGATTTTGATGTTTTTAGATTTTTGGATTTTGCAAGTGTTTTTGGATTTTGATGACGTTTTATGAATGTTTTTGAGATTTTCGATGAGATTTTGAATAACCTTAAGATATACAAGGATCCAATCTGATGCAGTCATAACAAATTCCCCCAGTGTGATGTGATAGGCTACCCTGATATAGTTAGGACAAACTGACCTTAGGAATTTTCCAGATAGTACTAAAGGGGAATATGACACTTTACAATATCAAGCTATGACATGGACGTAGATGGGTGATGGTATAAATAGGATGAGTGATGTGATGGATGGATGTGATGCAAAGTATGATAACCTAAAGAGCCAAAGATAGATGGAGCTTCTTATTTATAAAAGGCACCTATTTTTCGAGTTTTCACTAAGGTACTTGCCCAAAGCGCCACCAAAGTGGTTTTCACTAGAGGATTTTTTCTTTATTATTTTCAATCCTTTTTCTTATTTTTTTGGATTTTTTACATTTTTTTATTTTTTATTTATTTTGGATTTACACCCTTCATGCCTAGGCATAAATTTTTTCGAGATGTAGACTGTTGATTGGCTCCTACAAGGGTTCACCTCTAGGCGTCGATAATTGGTATGCTCTTGATCCATAGCTCACTATGACAAAAAATGGGCCTAACCAATTAGGCTCAAACTTTCCCTTACTATCCTGATCTGAAACATTCTTTTGATTCTGCCTGAGGACAAGATCCCCTACCTGGAAAGATCGAATCTTGATCTTATTGTTGTAGCTTCATTTCAGTCGGTTTTGGTATGCTTGTAAATGATTTAGGGCATCAAGATGATGCTCATCCAAGAATTCTAATTCATTTAGTCGAGAGAGGATTCTTCATCAGTGATCAGATTCTATAGTGACACTCATATTGAGGGAAGCTCAACTTCAATAGGTAGGATGGCTTCTAATCCATAGACCAAGGAGAAATGGGTTACACCTATAGGTGTGTGAATACTAGTTCTATAAGCCCATAGGGTGAGGTTTAACTAAAAATGCCAGTCACGACCAGCTTCATTGACCATTTTCTTTAGGATCTTTAGAATGGTCTTATTTGTATCCTCAACTTGACCATTTCCCTTCGGTAATAAGGGGTAGAGAATCGATGTTTGATGTTAAATTGTTGGCACAACTCTCTTACATCCTGATTCTTGAAGGGTGTTCTATTATCTGAGATAGGGGCTTGTGGAAAACCATAGGGATAAATAAGGTAGTTCAGGATGAACTTGGATATTTTCTTCCCCGTTATATAAGTCATAGGAATGGCTTTGACCCACTTAGTAAAGTACCCAGTGGTCGTGATGATGAATTTGTGGCCACTAGATGATGTGGGAGTAATTTTTCCTATGAGGTCAATCCCCCACTACGAGAAAGGCCAAGGTGTGACCATTGGTTGTAACTCTTGAGCTAGAGCATGGATTAGATCTCCATGTTGTTAGCACTAAACACATTTTTTCACATACTAATGAGATTCTCTTTCCATGGTTGGCTAGTAATACCCCGTCCTCAATAGTTTCTTGGATAAGGTTATTCCACTAGAATGGGAACCACAAATGCCTCCATGTACTTCTATTAAGGCACTTAAGGCTTCCTCTTGGTTGAGACATCGTAGTAATGTCTCCTCGATGCTTCTATGGTATAAGGTATCACCTAAGATGATGAATTGAGATGCTTTTTTAATGAAGGTCTTCTTAAGGTTGGAGGTGATATCAAATGGGGGTACCTCTACTAAGATAGGTGAATATATCATGATACCATGGGAAACCAGGATAAATGATTACACATAAATTCTTATTTAGGAATTTTGAAAGCCAGTACGAGAAGTTGTTCTACCAAGAATTCACATTGAAGGATGTTGTGTGGCATGTCTAACAAAGACCCAATTGTCGCCATGGCATTTGCTGCTCGATTGTTCACATGAGGTATTTTCTCAAAGGTTATATCAATGAAGAAGTCTTTAATACTTCCTGCCATCTTATTATAAGGAGTGATTTTATCATCCTTGGTTTGGTAGTCATCATTGACTTGGTTAACGATTAGTTGTGAGTCTCCATAGACTTTTAACTCTTGTATCTACCATTGGACCGCTATTCTTAGACCTAATATTAGAGCTTCATACCTAAAAATATTGTTGGTACATGGGAATGATAGCCAATATGACTTTGGAATACAATCACCTTGAGGGGTGATAAAAATAATACTTCCTCCTGATCCATGTTGGGTATATGATCCATCGAAGTACATTTTCCATTAATCTATTGTATTGAGGAGAAACACTAATTCATCAGGAAATTCAGATACCAAAGGATTCTTTGCATAAATGGGTTATTTTGCTAGTTGGTCTACAATTTCTTGTCCTTTAATAGCCTTGCAATCCACTATAAAGCTCAAAAAAATCACATTCCAAACAAACTATTTCCAAGAACAATGCATATTCTAAGTAAGGAAAAAGTAATACATGTTTAATATTAAATGTCCATAAATTATCAAGGCAAGTTAAATAATTATTTACATTTACATATACCAAGAGGGTGTTATAATTCATCATTTGTTTCAATGATACATAAACAAGTTTACAACAATAATTCCATCCATGAAGTAAAGTTACATTTTACAAATTGGCTATGCAAGCCATACAAAAGTGATACAAAAATTATATCCAAAACATAATAAAACTCTAATCCTCAACCACCATGACACCACCCGTCTTCTGTAAGCTGAGGCCAAGAGTGAGGTTAAGGCGCCTTTTCCGCCCAACCATGAAGTACATGAATTCCTCGGGTTTCTTTATAACTTGAAGAAATCCCTAACCCTGCATGAGGAGCCTAGCAACCCGGAACAATAAAACAGGAGGGAACTCTCGATGCATGTCTGATGCCTATATGCATTCCTATACTAGAACAACATATTTCTTGCATGCAGGATGTGGCAGAGACATATATAACATAAAAATTCTAGGATTTTTATCCATTTATTTCAATGGTTCATTAGCTTGGCCAAGCATTCAAATATAAATGGTAGTTTAAGAAAATGTTAACTACCATCTCTGGGAGCCCACATTCGACATCCTGTCTCGGAAGTTTCTCATAAAAAGAGTAAATAATGCATAGTTCTTACAAGTTGCACAAATTTCAATCATTCTCTAATTCAAGCATTCTTTCAAAAATCACGTTACAATTCCAAGTGTGCTATTTGATTGCATAGAAAGTTGTTGTAAGTATGGATGTGTTTGGTGGTGTTTTCATTAATGTTGTCATTGATGTCAACACTGTATAGGTTGAGTAAGTTGGGTTTTTCCAAGTGCTTTTGAGAAAATTTGAGAAATAACGAAAGATATGTTGAATTGTGTTATGAGCGTGCTCTGGTATTTTTTGGATGTTGTGGTTGTGTTGCTGATATGTGGTTGTCATTGATGTCAACACTATTAGCATTAATGGATTGAAAGTTGTATATGTCGAGGATATTGAGAAAATTGTAATAAATATATTGTAGGCAGTCTGTGAAGCTGAGAAGGTCAAAGTGATGGCAAGTTTTTTACGTTGATGGTCAGAAGGCACACATTAAAGGGTTTGTTACTGAGCCTATCTAGTATGTTGTCTGGAATTTTTGGTGGTACGCATCAAGATTGGAGAAAGTTATAAGTTTCTGAGTTCTTATAGTTATCTTGTTACTGTAGCAAATGTTTCTGGAAGAAGAGAATGCAATTTTGGTAAATTGAGTTGTTGCGTATGCTCCTAAGATGTTCAGTGATGTTTCTAGATCGTGCTCTATCATTGTGGTATGTCCGAGTCGATCGGTGTGTTCGTGATCGAAGATTTTCCTTTGTGTGTTCGAGGGTTTTATGTTCTTGGCTAACATGATGGTGGTAGCATTTTGTGGATCCTTATGGATTAATTTTTTATTGTTTGGCATGTTCAAGGATATTTATTTAGGTCTTCATTATGTTGTGCCCAACCTAAGCTGGTGCGCATTGAGATTTGTTCATGAATTGGGCCAACAAGTTGTAACTCATTCTTTATTTGTGGCCGACAGAGTTGATGTAAATTCATGTAGCGGATATATAAGAGCGATTGTTTCTCCATTTTGAAGTGTGTGTGTGTGGTGTATGCTCGGTGAATGTATGCGAAATGTGTGAATAAATATTAGATCATTTGATTTCATATCAGAGTGTGAATAATTTTGAGCAAAGAGTGAAGAAGTATTCTTGTGCTTAACCGGAACTGTTATCAAGCTTTTGTAGAAACTAATTTCTTAGTTCAACTTCATCAGATGGATTTAATCTAATTATTTATGTAAGGCAATGAGCCTTCCCTTTGAGCAATGAGCTTTAGGTAGTGTTCTTGAATGCAAGTGCATTACCCATTCATTTATTTCTTTATACTTCTAACATGGTATAATCTTGTGGACTAACATCCACCATGGTTTTTCCCCTAACAGGGTTTCCATATATAAAATCTTGGTGTTCGTGTGTCTTTGATGTGTTGTTAATTTATGCTTTCACTATTAATTATCATATCTGAGATTAAAGGTTGATTAAAGGTTGAATAAGTTTAAATTTTGTAACAAATGATTCACCCCCCCTCTCAGTTGTCTATCCTTATTTTTCCAACAATTGGTATTAGAGATATTTCCTTTGAAGAAGTTTAATAGCTTGAGGTGATCTGAGATGACATCATACAAGAAGGATAGTCCTAGATTCGATGGTACAAACTACTCCTTGTGGAAAGTCAGAATGGAGTGTCATTTGAAGTGCATTGGTGAGCCCTTCTGGAAGATTACAAAGAATACATATACTATTCCTTAGAATGGTCCCTCTACTGTTGATGAGATCAAAGAAGCAAAAACTAATAATAGGGCTATAGAAGCATTACTAAGTGCTTTGACAAATTCAAAGATGACAAATGTGATAGGTCTAAAGACTGCACATGAGATCTAGAAAAGGTTGGAAACATTGTATGAAGAAGATGCACTAGTGAAAGTTGCTAAGCTACAAAGTCTGAAAGGCAAGTGGGAGAACATGAAGATGAGTGAACATGAAAACATTTTTTCTTTCACGCAAAAGGTAAGTGAACTAGTGATGGGCATTAGATGTGTCGATGGAATCTTGGAAGAAGATGAGATTGTGGCTAAAATACTTAGATCTGTGCCTACTTCTTACAAAACAAAAGCTCATGCTATTGAAAATCTCAAGAAAGTAACAAATGTAACAAGAGACATGATGATTGGAAAACTTGTTGCCTTTGAGTTGAGTGAATTTGGTGAATCTTCTCCTAAGACGGAGTTTGCATTCAAAGCTACTGTATCCGAAAAAAGCCAATAGAGATATGATCCAGGAGAGAGCTCCAGGAACACATTCAAGTATGAAGATGAAATGAAACTGATTGAAGATGAAGAAAGAGAGCTAGAAGAATTCAAAGCATTGATTGTGAAAAGAGAAGCTAAAGGACAAGGTAAGTACAAAGTAAAGTTACCTATTAAATGCTTCTCTTGCAGTAAGATAGGTCATTTTGCATCAAGGTGTCCTAAAAGAATTTCTAAATATAAACTTGATAATTCTAAGTTTCAAAGGAAATGTTATTATGTTGAAGAAGGTGTTACTGATGATGAATCTAATAAAGAAACTGGAAATGAAGATGAATGGGTATTCATTGCTATCAAGGAAAATGGTCTGGTGTCCACTAAATGAGCTAGTAATTAGAATATTGAGAAAGCTCTTGCAGTTAAGATTTATGAGAAGGATGAGTGGGTGATTGACAGCGGATGCTCACATCATATTTTTGGTGACAAAAGCAAGTTTCTAAGCTTGGAAAAATATGATGGTGGTGTTGTAAGATTTGGAGATAACAATGCTGGTGTGATTTATGGAAAAGGCACTATTTCTCTTGGTGGTAAATATAATATTGATGATGTCCTATATGTTGAAGGTTTGAAGCACAATTTGTTGAGTGTTGGATAGATGGTTGACAAAGGTTACAATCTTCAGTTCAAAGATGGTAAGTGCGGGATATTAGGAAGCTCTGGAAATGTGATTGCTTCAGGTACAAAGACAAGAGGTAATATTTTTCACTTAACTGTTGCTAGTTAAAGTTGTTTGATTGCTCAAGTTGATGTAAGCTAGTTATGGCATAGAAGGTTGTGTCATGTGAATTTTAATAACATTGTAAAAATAAGCTCCACACAAGCAGTCAAAGATCTACCTAATTTAGTGAAGCCTACTAACACTATATGCAAGGAATGTCAGATGGGAAAGTAGACAAGAATTTCATTTTGAAGAAAATAGTATCATTCCAATGGAGTACTGGATTTGGTACATACTGATGTATGTGGTCCATCCAAATCAGAAGTCTATAAGGAGAAAGGTATTTTATGTTGTTTATTGATGATTATTCTAGAATGGTATGGGTTGCTTTCTTAAGAGAAAAACATGAGGCATTAGAGAAATTCAAAAGCTTCAAAGCTATGGTAGAAAATGAGACAAGTTTGAAGATCAAATATTTTAGATCAGACAGAGGTGGTGAATTCACTTCCCAGGAGTTCAATTCATTTTTTGAAGAGCATGGAATAAAAAGACAGGTATCTGCTCCCCAGACCCCACAACAAAACAAAGTTGTTGAGAGAAAGAACAAAACAATTTTAGATGCTGCCAGAACTATGATGTTGGAAGGTAATGTTCCTCATATCTATTGGAGAGAAGTTGTAAGCACTGTTGTGTATACTATCAATCGGGTGAATGTCAATGGAAATTCTGGTAAGACCTCTTTTGAGTTGTGGTTTGGTTATAAGCCTACTGCTAAATATTTCAAAATCTTTGGAAGTAGATGTTATATCAAAAGAGATGAAGATATGGGAAAGTTTGAAGCTAGAAGTGGTGAAGGAATCTTTCTAGATTACTCTACTAAGAGCAAAGCCTACCGGTGTTACAATAGAAGATTGAAGAAAATAGTTGAAAGTGCAAATGTCAAAGTTGATGAAGACACTGTCAGATCATCCAAGTATTGTGGATATGATTCAAATGACCAAAAAGATAATATTGATAATGGAAAGAATGCGCGGGCACATAATCAAGTTCAAATTGTTTAGGTAAATCAAGAAAATCATGAAGGAGAAGACAGTGGAAATGCAGAAGAAAGAACAAAAGAACCCAAAATTCCAAGGTATGTAAAGCGAATTCATTTTGAAAGTCAGATCATAAGAGACAAGAACAAAGGTGTGCAGACTAGAAGAAGAATTGAAAAATAATATTGTCTGATATCTGTAATGTCCCTTACCCGACTTTGCCCTAAAATTCATTCATTGATCAGGTTTAGGGTTTCTTCTTTTTCAAATGAATTTTCTCTTTGACTAAGTAATCTTGGATTGAGGTCTGCATTTAATTTTTCCACATGTACATATATCTGTTAGCATTAATATCTAGATATCCAAATATAAATATAATCACAAATCAATAACAAAGACATGAGGAGTGGCATGGGTAGAGCCACCCAAAGCTATCCAGCTAAGCCCAAGAGCACAAGCATCCTATCAAGACAACCCACCCCTTGGCCCCGAACGATATGAACGACTCGGAGTGGCGTGCTTAGAGGAAACACTTGTACCCGCTTTCTCTACCTATGCCATCACCTCGAAATACACTCAGCCTACTAGGGGAAGCCAGTGGAGCTTATAAGGGGTTCCAGGCCTACCACCCCTCCATGGCCGCAACAGATTGTTAAGTGGGACCCCCCCCTCCATGGCCGTAGCGGATTGTTAAGTGGGGTTTTTAGGCACCACCTGTCTCAGGCCCTTCCACCCTAGTAGGCTTACAAACACAGAGAAGACAATCTTTAAGCAATCAAATACATTTGCATTTATTACTAATTCTTTAAGTTAATATCAGCATCATTATCATCATGATAATACTAAAGAAAGCATTACACCAATAATCAAATTAGAAATATCTATTTCTTATATTCAAAATATGCTAAATATTATTGTTAAGTGAGTACATCAACTGAGTTGCTATATCTCTCCATGTTTCCTTACTCGCCTCCTTCAACCTTATACTGAATTGATCATAGGATGAGAACAATTCATAAATATACATATTCTACTTATGTTTATATTAAAGAGTCATCATTACTTATAAATATCATTATTGCATAATCGTGTATGTATATATATATACTTCATATACATATATCTATAATTATTCTTTTACTTATATCCATTAATATATATATATATATATATATATATTTGTTTATATAATCATTCTTTCCTTATTCATATATATTCTTTATTCATTGCATATTATTCATTATAAAATTTATCTATATCTATGCATATATACTTGTATGTCTATTAAATTATATATATATATATATATATATATATATATATATATATATATATATATATATGTATGTATGTATGTATATATATATATATTAAATGGCTCTATATTCCAATGCATAACAATCATTGTTGCTGTTGTTTTGTTTCTCAATCTTTTTCCCTCTTCCTTATTTTTCTTCCTTCTATTTATACCATTCAAGGTAGGTGACTCATGGGGGGAATGTATTGTTTGGTGAAAGAGGTGAATTTTCATAAAATATATCCCTTTGTTAGATTTAATTGCTGTCTTTAAAGGTTTATTATCAGAATAATATCTATTTTTGAAAATAATAAATTATTACTAATAATTATGATATTTCAAATTATATACTAATTTTATTATTTTATTTTGATGTTTTATTGAACATATTTTAACATTAAATTATAACAAAAAAACCATTTTGTTAATATCATATTATTATTTTATTCTAATGTATTACAATCTTTGATGTGTAATGATTATAATATTTATTTATTTATTATTATTTTTGATATTAAGTTATTTAATACTAGAATGAAATAACAATAATTTATCTATATATTATTATTATATTTGTTATTTCATATTTATATATTGATATGGTACACATTTATTTTATATTTAATATTAATATTGTTATTTATTTTATTTATTAATTTATTTGTATTTTAACACTTGCTCTTTATGGTATTGCTATTTCGGGGACATGACAGTCCTCCCCACCCAAGATTGCTTGCCCTCAAGCAATCATGATCTAAGATGTGTGATTTTAAGATGTTTCTTGTGGTGATGCTATTATCTTTGATAGGAGTTGGAAGTTCTAACGCAAGTGATGGTTACTCTGGTTATGAGGACAATGTATTGATTAATATTCTTAAGTTCTACTATTTCTCCATAACTCCCAAAAGCAACAAGTTAGAGTTTGTGACTCAGTACCAATTAAAGCCACATGAATCAAAAATTAAAGCAAACATTCGAGTAGCTCAACTAAGCAAACAAGTAGCTCAACTAGGCAAACAAGTAGCTTAAGTAAGCAAGCAAATAGCTGAAGCACACATAGTAGTTGGAACACACAAGTAGCTTAAGCAAGCAAACAACTGGCTCAAGTAACTAAGCAACTAGCTCAAGCAGACAAGCAAGTAGCTCAAACATTCAAATAAGTAGCTCAAGTACACAATTAGCTAGCTCAAAAAGGTAGGTAACTAGCTCAAGAAAATAGGCAAATAGCTCAACTAGCTCAAGCAGGCAAGTAGGTAGCTCAAACACGCAAGCAAATAGCTCAAGCAAGTAGGCAACCAACTCAAGCAAGTACACAACTAGCTCAACTAGGCAAGCAAGTAGCTCAAGCATGCAAGCAACCAGCTCGAGAAAGTAGACAAGTAGCTTAAGTAGACAAGAAAATAGCTCAAGTATACAAGCAACCAGCTCAAGCAAGTAGGCAACCAGCTCAAGCATATAAGAAAGTAGCTCAAGCAAGCAAGCAAGTAGCTCAAGGAATTAGGAAACCAACTCAAGAAAGTAGGCAAGTAGCTCAAGTAGGCAAGCAACTAGCTCAAGCAAGTAGCCAACCAACTCAAGCATCACAGGATGGCAGGAAAGATGCTCTGATACCACTATAATGTCCCTTACCCGACTTTGCCCTAAAATTCGCTCGTTGATCAAGTTTAGGGTTTCTTCTTTTTCAAATGAATTTTCTCTTTGACTAAGTAATCTTGGATTGAAGTCTGCATTTAATTTTTCCACATGTACATGTATCTGTTAGCATTAATATCTAGATATCCAAATATAAATATAATCACAAATCGATAATAAAGACATGAGGAGTGGCATGGGTAGAGCCGCCCAAAGCTATCCAGCTAAGCCCAAGAGCACAAGCGTCCTATCAGGACAACCTACCCCTTGGCCCCGAGCGATATGAACGTCTCGGAGTGGCGTGCTTAGAGGAAACACTTGTATCCGCTTTCTCTACCTGTTCCATCACCTCGAAAGACACTCAACCTACTGGGGGAAGCCAACGGAGCTTATAAGGGGTTCCAGGCCTACCACCCCTCCATGACCGCAGCGGATTGTTAAGTGGGACCCCCACCCCTCCATGGCCGTAGCGGATTGTTAAGTGGGGTTTTTAGGCACCACCTGTCTTAGGCCCTTCCACCCTAGTAGGCTTACAAACACAGAGAAGACAATCTTTAAGCAATCAAATACATTTGCATTTATTACTAATTCTTTAAGTTAATATCAGCATCATTATCATCATGATAATACTAAAGAAAGCATTACACCAATAATCAAATTAGAAATATCTATTTCTTATATTCAAAATATGCTAAATATTATTGTTAAGTGAGTACATCAACTGAGTTGCTATATCTCTCCATGTTTCCTTACTCGCCTCCTTCAACCTTATACTGAATTGATCATAGGATGAGAACAATTCATAAATATACATATTCTACTTATGTTTATATTAAAGAGTCATCATTACTTATAAATATCATTATTGCATAATCGTGTATGTATATATATATACTTCATATACATATATCTACAATTATTCTTTTACTTATATCCATTAATATATATATATATATATATATGTTTATATAATCATTCTTTCCTTATTCATATATATTCTTTATTCATTGCATATTATTCATTATAAAATTTATCTATATCTATGCATATATACTTGTATGTCTATTAAATTTTATATATATATATACATACATACATATATATATATATATACATACATACATATATATACATATATATGTATGTGTATATGTATATATATACACATACATATACATATATATATATGTATATGTATGTGTATATATATATATGTATATACATATATATATATATATGTATGTGTATATATATACATATACACATACATATATATGTATATATATGTATGTATGTATATATATATATTAAATGGCTCTATATTCCAATGCATAACAATCATTGTTGCTGCTATTTTGTTTCTCAATCTTTTTCCCTCTTCCTTATTTTTCTTCCTTCTATTTATACCATTCAAGGTAGGTGACTCATGGGGGGAATGTATTGTTTGGTGAAAGAGGTGACTTTTCATAAAATATATCCCTTTGTTAGATTTAATTGCTGCCTTTAAAGGTTTATTATCAGAATAATATCTATTTTTGAAAATAATAAATTATTACTAATAATTATGATATTTCAAATTATATACTAATTTTATTATTTTATTTTGATGTTTTATTGAACATATTTTAACATTAAATTATAACAATAAAACCAATTTGTTAATATCATATTATTATTTTATTCTAATGTATTACAATCTTTGATGTGTAATGATTATAATATTTATTTATTTATTATTATTTTTGATATTAAGTTATTTAATACTAGAATGTAATAACAATAATTTGTCTATATATTATTATTATATTTGTTATTTCATATTTATATATTGATATGGTACGCATTTATTTTATATTTAATATTAATATTGTTAATTATTTTATTTATTAATTTATTTGTATTTTAACACTTGCTCTTTATGGTATTGCTATTTCGGGGACATGACAATATCCAAGACTGAGCCTAGCAATTTCAATGAAGCATGTAAAGATGAATATTGGATGGAAGCAATCAAGGAAGAACTGATTCAAATAGAGAAAAATGATACATGGATTCTTGTTCCTAGACCTCAAGACAAAAATGTGATTGGAACCAAATGGGTCTTTTGGAATAAGTTGAATGAGCAAGGTGAAGTAGTTAGAAACAAAGAAAGACTAGTATGTAAAGGATACTCACAGATGGAGGGTATTGATTTTGAAGAAACCTTTGCCCCTGTTGCTAGAATTGAAGCTGTAAGGTTATTTCTTGCTTATGCTACTTTCAAGAATTACAAAGTCTATCAAATGGATGTAAAGTCAGCATTCCTAGATGGTGAATTAGAAGAAGAAGTTTATGTTGAGCAACCAGATGGATTTCAACTTATTGATGAAAAGGATATGGTTTGTTGGTTGAAGAAAGCTCTATATGGACTCAACCAAGCACCTAGAGCTTGATATGCTAGACTGGATAAATACTTGTTGAAACTTGGATTCAATAAAGGTATTGTTGACATCAATCTATATTTCAAGCTGGATCGGGATAAAGAGTTGATTATTGAAGTTTTTGTTGATGACATTATTTTTGAAGGTGATGATGACTTATGCATGAAATTTGCTGATGAAATGAAAAGTGAATTTGAGATGTCAATGATAGGAGAACTGAAATTCTTTTTAGGATTGCAAATTACTCAGTTAGATGATGGAATCTTTATTTCTTAGTCCAAATATGTAAGAGGGTTACTAAAAAAGTTTGGCATGGAAGATTCAAAGACAGTTGGTACACCCATGGTAACCGGATGCAAGCTAACATAGAGTGATGATTCTCCTAAGTCTAATCAAACAAGATATGTCAATGATTGGTGGATTTCTCTATTTGACTTAGACCAGACCGAACATCATGAATGTTGTGTGCATGGTTGCTAGATATCAAGTTGATCCAAAAGAATCACATGTGACTGTAGTAAAAAGAATTTTTAGATACTTAAAGGGAACAATTGATTTTGGTCTTTGGTATCCTAAGGATGATGATCTTACTCTGAATACCTTTACAGATGTAGATTGGGTAGGAGATGTGGATGACAGGAAAATTACAAGTGGTGGTACATTCTTCTTGGGGGAGAAGTTGGTGTCTTGGCTAAGTAAAAAGAAGAACTCCATTTTCTTATCTACTATTGAGGTAGAATATATTGTTGCTGCAAAGAATTGTACTCAAGTGTTGTGGATGAAGCAGATGCTGAGAGATATCAGAGTTGAGTATGATGAGCCTATTGCTATATTTTATGACAATTCAAGTGCCATAAACATCTCTAATAATTTGGTGCTACACTCAAAGACAAAACATATATCTATCAAGTATCACTTTTTCAGAGACAAGGTGAGTGATAAAGAGGTCATATTGGAATATGTGCCCACTAAGGAACAAATTGTAGATATCTTTACTAAACCATTGCCTAAGGATACCTTTGAGTATCTCAAAGGCAAGTTAGGGATGATTTCCCCTCCTAATCTAAACTAACATGCAACTCTTTGCATCAATCTATGCACTTACAGTGAGATTTTGTTTCGGATTGATGTTGTGCTGGCTACTACTCAGGGGGAGTAGTCAGATGATTCAAATGATATGTGGTTCAGAGCATGTGTACCTTTTCCATTGATGTAAAAGGGGGAGAAGAGTAATGTGAAAAACCTTTGTAGAAGAAAGGGGGAGAAGTGCAATAAGTACTAAGAGGGAGAAGATGGAAGAGCAATGAAGAACAGGTTGAGAAGAGTTAGTTGTGTTGATGGTATTTTTCACATCATGTGTTGCCATCAATGCCAAAGGGGGATATTTTTGGATGTTGTGGTTGTGTTTCTGATATGTGGTTGTCATTGATGTCAACACTATTAGCATTAATGGATTGAAGGTTGTGTATGTCGAGGATATTGATAAAATTGTAATAAATATATTGCAGGCAGTTTGTGAAGCTGAGAAGGTCATAGTGATGGAAATTTTTGTACGTTGATGGTCAAAAGGAACACATTAAAGAGTTCTTTGTTGAGCCTATCTAGTATGTTGTCTGGAAGTTTTGGTGGTACGCATCAAGATTGGAGAAAGTTATAAGTTTTTGAGTTCCTATAGTTATCTTGTTACTATAGCAAGTGTTTCTGGAAGAAGAGAATGAAATTATGGTAAATTGAGTTGTTGTGTATGCTCCTAAGATGTTCAGTGATGTTTCTAGATTATTCTCTATCATTGTGGTACATCTGCGTCGATCGATGTGTTTGTGATCGAAAATTTTCCTTTGTGTGTCCAAGGGTTTTATGTTCTTTGCCGACATGATTGTGGTAGCGTGTTGCAGATCCTTATGAATTATTTTTTTATTGTTTGGCATGTTTGAGAATATTTAATTAGGTCTTCATTATGTTGTGATTGACCTAATCTGGTTTGCATTGAGATTTGTTCATGAATTGGGTCGACAAGTTGTAATTCATTCTTTATTTGTGGCCGACAAAGTTGTTGATGTAAATTCATGTAGCGGATATATAAGAGTGATTGTTTCTTCATTTTGAAGTGTGTGTGTGTGGTGTATGCTCGGTGAATGTATGTGAAATATGCGAATAAATATTAGATCATTTGATTTCATATCAGAGTGTAAAGAAGTCTGAGTGAAGAGTGAAGAAGTATCCTTGTGCTTAACCAAAACTGTCATTAGGATTTTGTAGATGTTAATTTCTCAGTTCAACTTCATCAGATGGATTTAATCTGATTATTTTATGTAAGTCAGTAAGCCTTCCCTTTGAGCGGTGAGATCTAGGCAATGTGCCTAAATTCAAGTGCATTCCCCATTCATTTCTTTCATTATACTTCTAACAGGGTATATATAATCTTGTGGACTAACATCCACCGTGGTTTTTCCCCTAACAGGGTATATATAATCTTGTGGACTAACATCCACCGTGGTTTTTCCCCTAACAGGGTTTCCACATATAAAGTCTTGGTGTTCATGTGTCTCTGATGTATTGTTGATTTATGCTTTCACTGTTAATTATCAGATCCGAGATTAAAGGTTGACTAAAGGTTGAATAAGTTTAAATTTTATAACAACTGATTCACCCCCTCCCAGTTGTCTATCCTTTTTTTCCAATAGTATTGTGGTCCACAATTTTTTTTTGTTGATCCAATACCTATGCGGATTTTTAGGTGTGTTCATAAGCTTAAATGTATTGTATATTCCGAGTTTCAGCTTCTCGTTTGATGGAGAGTAAAAGTTATGTTCATTAGTGTGTGGACTAGTTTGTCAGAGTTATCTGGCTGATTGGGAGAATTTTTTTGGCTAAGTAGTCCTCTGGTATTGGGTTTCATATCTTGCGGATCTGGGAGCTTACTATTTCTGATGATTTTTGTGTTCTGACAAAATTTCTTGTGGTTTGGTGCTCTGAAAGACCTGCTCTAGAGTCTCTGTGTTTTTTTTGGTTGTCCCAGTTGAACTGGTGAAGTGTCCTATGCGAATGAAGTTTTTTGAAATTGTTGTGGATGTATCTAAGTTGTTCTCAGAGATGGTAAAATGATTAGTGAAGCGTGTTGAGCAATCCATGTGTGATTATCGTCTTGGTGATGTGTGTACTAAAAAGATCATTGGTGTTTTCATTAGGTTTGGCTGACCTAGTGTTTACACATTACATTATGCTCTTACATCGATTTAATAAAGTGTGTGTGTGATCCAAGATGTTGTTTGGGTCCTCAATTAAATATGTATTTGGTCCCATTACATTCTTATCCATCGTAGGAATGTTGAGTAGCCAACCTAGTTTGAACTTGTAAATGAAATTGTATAGCCGACCTTGGAGAATGTTCCTGAGGTTGAATATGGTATAAATACAAGTTAAGTTGTGAAGTGTGTGGAACTCCTAGTGGTGGATCTTTATCTATTTCTTTTTATTTTTCTGTAGACAGTGAGCCTCTCTTTATGGATAGTGAGTCCTAAGGCAGCGAGCCCTTGATCTGGGTAGTGAGCCTTTGTACTTAGCAATGATCCCTCTGGCAGTGAGCCTTTGTATCTGGTATTGCATTACTACTATACTATGAGTTAATCCTCACCGTGGTTTTTCCCTCATTAGGGTTTTCCACTTAAATTTGGTGTCTCTGGTGTTGTATTTCTGTTATCTATATTTTCATGTTCACACTTAATAACAGATTGAAGATAAAGTGGAATTGATTAAGTTAAGAAGTAAATAATTTGATGCAACTGATTCACCCCCCCCTCTCAGTTGTCTTGTGCATTTCAAAAATTGGTATCAGAGCTCTAGTTCCTTGGTGAAAATATTAACCACTTGAGGTAGATCAAATGGCATACAAGTTGCAGCTTCCTATGTTTGATGGAGATGATTACAATGACTGGAAAAGAACAAATGAGAAGTTATCTGATTTCACTCAATTTTAATACCTGCAAAGTTGTGGAGACAGAGTATGTGATTCCAGCAATTGGACCTTCCTCTACTAATGAGGTTGTAGCTTTTGAATAAAATGAAAGAGAAAGGTTTGCTATCTTTAGTGCTTTATCTAAAAATGAAAGAGCAAAATTTCTTTCTTTGGCTACAACAAATGAAGTATGGACAAAAATTGAAAGACATTTATGAAGGAAATGAGAGAGTAAAGTTGTCAAGGAAACTAACTTCTAAGCGAAAATTTGAGAATCTGAGAATGGAAGATCGAGAAGACATTACAAGCTATTATCAGAGAGTTGAAACTATAGCAACTGAAATCAAGAATCAAGGTGGTACCATGAAGGATGAAGATATAATTGAGAAGATCTTAATGACCTTACCAAACAATTACAGTGATAAAGTATCTGCACTTGAAGAACAGTATGATCTAAAGGCATTCACTAAGGAACATCTATTTGGTGTCTTGACTGCATTTGAAATGAGAAAATTTGCAAGAGATAAGGAGAAGACTGAAACAACCTTTAAAGCCATGAAGATAGAAGATGATGATGATGATGATGCAAAAGATTTGGAGGCAAAATTCACAAGGAGATTAAAGAAAGGTACTGGTAAATACAAAGGTAAGTTGCCTTTTAAGTGTTTCAGTTGTGGAAATATTGGTCATTATGCATCAAGATGTCCTAATAGAACTACTCAAAAGAAGAATAAGGATAATGACAATAATTACAAGGATAAGAAGGATAGGAAGTTCAAGAAGTTGTATTATGTTACAAAAGATGCAGGAATTTTTTATGATGAATTTGATCTTGAGGAAGATAAAGATGAATGTTTGTTTCTAGCCCTGGAAAAGAAATGTGCAAAAGAACCTAGTCTAGAGTGTAAGAAGGATGAATCAAAAGGTACTCTCATAACTTCTTTTCATGCCAGATAGGATGAAATTTTTTGGGTAATTGACAGTGGATGTTCAAATCATATGACTGGAGATAAGAGTAAGTTTACTAAACCTGAGAAGTATGATGGAGGTATAGTCATGTTTGGAGATGATTTTGGTGCTAAGATTGTTGGTAAAGGAACAATTAGCTTTTATGGAAAACATAACATTGATGATGTCTATTATGTAAAGGGTTTAAGGCATAATCTCTTAAGTGTTGGAAAAAATGTGCAACAAAGGTTTTAAGCTTGTGTTTTAGGATAACACTTGTGATATCAGAAAATGATCTAGAACTGTGGTTGCAGTTGGAAGAAGAACTCATGGAAACTTCTATCAACTCAAAGGTGGTGATGGTCATTTTTTTGTTTCTTAGATTAGTGAAAGTTGGATCTGGCACCGAAGGATGGCACATGTGAATTTTGATAATATGGTTAGGATCAGTTCTAGAGAAGTTGTGAGAGATCTGCCTAGAATCATAAAGCCTTCAAATTCAATCTGCAGAAGTTGTCAAATGGGAAAATAGATAAGGAACATTTTTAAATAAAAGGATCAATCATCTACCGGAATGCTAGAATTAATCCATACAGATCTTTATGGTCCTACAAGAACAGGAATCCTAAATGGTGATAGGTACTTTATGCTTTTAATTGATGATTACTCTAGGATGACATGGGTTACATTTCTTAGAGAAAAGTCTCATGCTCTTGATAGATTCAAGGTGTTTAAGGCAAGAGTAGAAAATGAGGTAAACCTAAGAATTAAATGTTTAAGATTTGATAGAGGTGGAGATTTTACATCCAGTGAGTTCAATGCATTCTATGAAGAGCATGGTATAAAAAGACATTATTATGCTCCTAGAACCCCGGAATAGAATGGAGTTGTAGAGAGAAAGAACTGGATTGTGCAAGAGGCCGCTAGAGCCATGATGAAAGAAGAAAATGTCCCTGATGTGTATTGGAGAGAGGATATTCACACTATTGTTTACATTCTTAATAGAGTTCAAATCAGAGGTAATAGCACTAAGACTCCTTATGAGTTATGGATTGGTAAGACTCCTACTATGAAATACTTTAAGGTATTTGGTAGTAGATGTTACATTAGAAGAGATGAAGAAAATCTTGGAAAGTTTGATGCTAGATGTGATGAAGGAATTTTCCTTGGATATTCAAATAACAGTAAGGCTTATAGATGTTTTAATAAGAGGCTAAGGAAAATTATTGAAAGTACTAATGTGAACGTTGATGAAGCTATGTATAGACCCGTGGAAATAACTGAAGTTGAACCTGATGAACCAATCTGTGTGCAAATACAAGAAGAAGAAAAAGAAGAGAAAGTACAAAGTGAAGAAGAAGAATAAATTTATAAACCTGCACCCAAGACTCCTAAATATGTTAAGAAAAATCATCCAGAGGAAAAAATAATTGGAGAAAAAAGTGAAGGAGTGAAGACAAGAAGCAAAGTGGTTGAGGTAAACTTGTTTTTACTTTCTAAGGTAGAACCTAAGACTGTAAATGAAGCATGTGATGATGAAAGTTGGGTTAGAGCAATGAAAGAGGAACTACAACAAATAAAGAAGAATGAGACATGGGAACTAGTCCCTAGACCTACAAACAAGAATGTAATTAGTTCAAAATGGGTATTCAGAAACAAATTGAATGAAGATGGTGAAGTAGTAAGAATTAAAGAAAGACTTGTATGTAAAGGATATTCACAAATTGAAGGAATAGATTTTGAAGAAACTTTTGTACATGTAGAAAGAATGGAGGCCATTCAGATTTTCTTGGCATTTTCAGCTCATAAAGACTTCAAAGTATATCAGATGGATGTCAAATCTACATTTCTAAATGGAGAAATGGAAGAAGAAGTATATGTGGAGAAACCAGAAGGTTTTTCACTATCAGACAAACCAGACATGGTTTGTAAGTTAAATAAATAACTACATGGATTGAAGCAAGCTCCTAGAGCTTGGTATGCAAGATTGGATAGATACTTGACAAAGCAAGGTTTCAGCAAAGGGTCCACAGACAACAATCTTTACTTCAAGGTTGAGAAAGACAAGATTTTGATAGTTGTGGTTTATGTTGATGACATAATTTTGGGTGTTAATGAAGGTATGTGTAAGATGTTTTCTGAAGAGATGCAAAACTAATTTGAAATGTCTATGATTGGTGAACTGAATTTCTTCCTTGGACTCCAAGTTAATCAAACTAACAAAGGGATATTCATTTCATAATCTAAGTATGTTAAGGAATTGTTAAAGAAGTTTGGAATGGATTACTCTAAACCGGTGTGTACCCCTATGGTAACTAGATGCAAGCTAAGTAAGGATGATGAATCTTCTAAAGTTATTCAGAGCATATACAAATCCATGATTGGTGGACTTTTGTATCTTACTACTACTAGACTAGACATTATGCATGCAGTATGCTTAGCTACAAGATTTCAAGCATAACCAAAGGAAGCACATGTTAAAGTTTTGAAGAGGATATTTAGATATCTTAAAGGAACTCTAGACTATGGACTATGGTATCCGAAGGACAATGATTTCACTTTAAATTCCTACACTGATGTCGATTGGGCTGGATGTGTAGATGACCAGAAGAGTACAAGTGGAGGAGCATTCTTCCTTGGAGGAAGATTAGTTCCATGGTTGAGCAAGAAAAAGGATTCAGTTTCTTTATCCATTACAAAAGTTGAATATATTACAGCAGCATCTTGTTGTACACGAATACTTTAGATGAAGCAAACTTTGATGGACATAGGTGTGGTGAGTGATGAACCTACTTCTATCTACTGTGACAATACAAGTGCTATAAGCATTTCAAAGAATCCAGCGATGCATTCTAGAACAAAGCATATATCTATCAAGTATCACTTCTTGAGGGAAAAATTATTGAGGAATGAAGTTAGACTTGAATATGTACTTGTATGCTCGCAAAAATGTCCTGAGCATCATATTAATTAAATACTTTCTATCTGATTAATGTTCTTAATTCCTCTACTATTATAAATAAATTACAAAATTTATTAATATGGTTCATATTCTAATTCTTTTCCAAATTCATTTTCTTTCTAAAATTAATTAAATGGACAAATTAATCAATTTGTTATTTAATTGGTTTTTCCTCTTCCTCTTAAATTTGAATTTTTAAATTCAAATTGGAATATTCTTCTAAAATTGGTTAAAATGCACAAATGAATTAATTTGGCATCTTAGTAATTTACCATCTCCTTTTAAATTGAATTTTCAATTCAATTTAAGCACATTTCTACATATTTCCTCTAACCACCTCCAACTCACCTACCACCTCATCATGTGTCTCACAAAAATAATTTTTTATAAATTGGAAAATATGAAATATCTTCAACAAATTTGCAACCAATTTGGAACTAACTGAGACACATGGCTCCTCCTTCTCTGTGATTCCCTTTAACACTTGGCAATTTGTCTTGTTGAAGGGAACCATCTCCCTAATTCCCTCTAACCTCCTGATGATGTGTCGTTGATGCTACAAGATTGCAATCTCGACCGTCCGTTGCTGCCACATCACCTTGAGGCTTAGAAAATCGATAAATAGATCCCTTTGCTATAGATTTTGAACAAGGAAGATTTGGACAAGCTTATGCTACTAAATTTTAGTGCATTTGAGAGAATTTGGAGAGCATTTTAGCTTAGTTTTGCATTTTAGCTCAATTTTAGTGTTATAATGGAAATTTCATTTTGATAGTTTAGTTCATTCCATCTTCCATTTAGCATCTAAATTTGATCATCATCATCAATTTCAGCATTTAGATTTTAGCATCATTTCATCCTAGGATCATTTAGTTTCTATGCATCAAATAGTGGAAAATCCAAAAACATAGGCATGTAGGTTTCATTGTAGCATCTCGTATCTTGAGTTGTCAATCTTTGCAGGTTAATGTGCAACAATAATAAGATCTGAGAGCATAATTTGTAGGATTCCTTGGGATTAGAGAACCATGCAATGAATTAGAAGGATAGTTGTAGCTTCATTTATGCTATTTTTTATTTCCTTTTAAGTAATGCATTTCATGAAGGTGTGTTATACTGACATTGTAGGATTCTCACATTTTATATACCACACATAAATTGGCACCCACCGTGGGGCCTAGCCCCATGATTTAATCAATTTTCTGTTGAGTCTTATTTTGAAGGTTTCATCAAAATATGTGAAACGACGCATACGAGTTTTTCTGCATCACGCCTGGCTCCTGTTTTAGTGCATCTGGTTACCTATTTCGATGCATCTGGTTGTTCTTTCAATGCATCTGGCTCCTATTCCAGTGCATCTGGTGTTTCTTGCAGCACATTCAGACTTTGTTTCACGTCAGGTTGTTAAAATCTAAATTCTTTCATTTTTAGTTTCAGCACATTCGGTTCATATTTTAGACCATTCATTTGTTCTTTCAGCGCATTCGGTCTGTGTAATGTCGCATTTAATTTTTACTGTCAATTTTCCAGATCCCTGAACTTGATTCTTTGTTTTTCTATTTTTAGGAACCTTTTACCCAGTCAAAGACTTGGCAGAAACACTTAAAAGAATGCAGTCAAAGATAAAAAGTTGAAACTACTAAGGGTTGGCTACAGGGTTAAATCTAGTTGTTACTTTTCCTTTGATTAAGATAGGAATCTAGCATAACTAGGGAGGTTAAATTTACACCATGCTTGTTGTGTTTGGAATGGTAGGTGAGTATGCTCTCCCCTTAACTAGGTGATTAGAAAGCTAGACTCGTTCATTTTATTTGCATTTTTAACCTTAGAGGGCATGCCTCCCCGCTTTGAAAGGAGGGAACGACCCAACCGATAACATGCTCTAAGTCGAGCAACTTCTAGCCAGGATATAAATGTGGGTGCTCAAGGAAAGTTTGAGTATCACGATCACCATTCTGACAAGAAAGCCAGCAACAGTCTCTTGTCGAATGGATGGTGCCCCATGAACGAAAATTCCTTAAAACCCCTTTGTTGTAGTTTTCCCAAAATTACCCTATCTATTCTTTGGTGCAGCAATGGTCATTGTGAAGGCACCCACATTTTTTGCAATTTTTAGTAGAAATGATCAACTTGCCATGGGAGATTCATGGGAGTTGAAAGCTTGGTTGGCGTGAGAAATGAGTGCATTGTAAGGGGGAGCCCATGTAGCCAAGCTTCTAGATTCATTCGCTAAGAATATGTTCTTGGAGTAAAATCCGTGTGGGATCCAAAAGAATACAATCTTACACAGCCTAGGAAATGTGCTTGTCTGCTGTGTTTACCAATGTGTTTTTGAATAAAATTTTAAACAAACATTACACCAACACATTCAACCATTGATTCAGAAGAAAATCCAACTCAAACAATCTAGATTCACTGTCAAAAATCAAGAAAAATTAGTCAAACTGTCAAAAATCAGAAAACACTTTCCAGTTTGGTGCATCTGGTGCCTGTTTCAATGCATTCATACCATTCTCAAGTGCATTCATTTTTTGTTTCAGTGCATCCCACTTATATTCCCAACATATGCTCTTGCAGTGCATCCATACCTTGTTTTGGCGCATTCAAACCATTCTTTAGCGCATACATACCTTGTTTTAGCCCATCTGGTGACTTTTCAAACATAAACCCAAATTTGACCTCCTTTCTGCCAATCAACATCCATTTCCAATTTTCCCCCTTAAACAACATATTTTCGTCATCCTAAAGTTTATGTTGAGGGATTGGAAATCAACCAAATTTGTCAAGAAATAGCTTTCCAAAAGGATCAAGAAATCAAAGAAGCACCTTAGCTTTAAGAAACTTTTGAAAAAGAGATGCTTCTTGTATCAAAGTAGGAAAGTCTTGCTTGATTATCAAACCTTCATCCATCGGTATCATGACTTTGATAGAGGGTATACTGACAATTTTTCTTTAGAACCTTTATCTTCACAAGCTTATTATCAACGAAGACATCTTTCACAAAGGCATAATCATAGTTAGCCAATTTTTCATTCTTTCATTCCTCAACCAGCAATTCAATATTCCAATCATCTCAATCAATTTCTGCAATAAGATCCTAATCTTGTCGAAACTAGCATTCTCAAGTGAAAATCCCTCATCTAAGTTTTGATCAAACATCTCAAAGTTCCTTCCTTATCACATCAAATTTCTGATTTAGCAGCTACATTTCACCATCAGTATTTATCATCCTTCATCAGGATTCGTCATCCTTCCTCCCAAAATAAAGCTTTCTTAACCAGATTTTTAAATCAACCCCTTTGGCACTCTCAAACTTTGGTCAAATATTTAGAGCATCATCATCACTTGTATGCCCGTCCAAACAAGATCTCAAAAGCAGAAACTTCAAGAAAATGGAATTGAAACCCAAGATAACATGGTTGAACTCGAAATAAACCCCTTTCATGAACACCATCAAAATGAAACTAATGAGGTAAATGAAGAAGATGTCCAACAAGCCCAACAAGACCCAAACTTCCATAAATTTTTAGAAAAGGTTTTTGAAAATGATGGAGAAAGATACCTTTTGATGTCAGAAAACAAAGGAGTCAAGTTACCCAATGATTTTGATATTAACAAATTGAAAATAAATCCAAAGAAAGCATAAACTGAGACCCAAACTGAATCAAGCAATGAAGTGAAAACCAATGATCCCATGGACGTTTTGAAACAACAAATTTAAACTCTTCAACAAAAAATGCAGAACATGCAAACCGGGACTACTAAGAGATATTCTATACAAGATATATGTCCCTATCCATTCGATCAAAGGATTACCATGATACCATTCCCTAAACATTGTGAATTTCCCAAATATGACAAGTACAATGGGAAAAGTGATCCGATAGATCATGTAAGGGAATTTTGAATGATGAGTCTTGATTTTTCCCATGAGGATACATATTTAATGAGATTATTCCCATGTAGTTTGGGAGCGCAATGCATGCAGTGGTTCTCACAACTGCGTTCGGGGATCAAATCTTTTGATAAATTAGTAAACAAGTTCATTACCCAATATTCGTATAACATTCAACATGAGATCACGATGAAAGACCTTTGTAATGTGAAACAAAAGAAAGGAGAATCATTCCTCATATTCTTACAAATATGGAGAAGGTTATTCAAAAGATATCCCCGACCCATACTAGAAAAGGAAAAGATAGAGGTATTCATTGATAACCTGAATCCTGACATGAGTTATAGACTTGACTTACAATGCCCTCCAACCTTTGATAAATTGATTGAGAATGGAATCAAGATTGAGGAAGATTTAGTCAAGTGAGGAATTCTAAAAATCTATAATGAAAACAATTCATCTAATTCCTCCAACAATGATAAAACCAAGTTTTGGAAAAGTTATAAAAATAATGACAACGATGCCTCTATTGAAATGCATAATGCCAAACCGGTTTTCAATTTGTCAGGAAGTTCCTCAAACACAAATCAAAAGGCCACCCAAACTACCGATCAAACCAACAATCAAAATGCTAATTAGGGGAATAATCAAAACAATCAAACATCATCATCCAAGAATCTGCCTTATCCAACATCAAAAAATCACAAGAATTTTACGCCTCTGGGTCAATCACATGAATCCGCCCTGAGGGAACTTATTGCAGAAAATCTCATCACTTTACCGAATACTCAAGGCTTTGAGCCTAAGGTAAAATCATCTTGGTGGAATGATGCTCATTATTGTGAGTTTCATCGATGTAAATGTCACCTCACCAACAATTGCATGCAACTAAAACATAAGATATAGGATTTGATCGAAAATAAAGTCATAAGAATCGAGGAACCTCAAACCAACAGTGAACATGGTGTATTAAAAAATACTCTGCCAAATTATGACAAAGGAGAATCTTCTAACAGCAATGGCAAAGGAAAAAATTTGAACTATGTTCACAATACCATCATTCATCATATCTATGTCATTGAAAATCACACAAATGACATCAATAACACACTCGATCCTGTTGCAACCAGTCATCTAATCAACAACACCAACATCCTTTCTAATCAAGTCCTCGATATACCGCAAGATGTGATTGTAACGGATAATCAAGTTAATGTCATCAAAATCAATGGAAGATAAGACAATGTGCCCATAAAAATGACCACAAGGGCTCAAACTAAATATGTTTTAAAGGGCAGAACCTCCAAATAGCCTACTACTACATCTAATCAATACAACATTGTCGATCAGCTCCAGAAAATTATTGAACAAATATCAATATTGGAACTCCTAAAAATCTCTCTTGTTCACAAGGAGATTATGGAAAAATCCCTAGTTGACATGATAGTGCCGAATGATCTGGAAGTCTATGCTTTCCAAGCCATGGTGGGACACCTAGTCACACCTCACTGCTTGTCCTTTTCGGAAAACGATGATGTATCACTCACCCATCCTCACAACGTGGCCCTTCATATCGAAGTTTTAATCCATAAAATTCATGTCAAGCGCGTCCTTATAGATGGAGGAGTTGGACTTAATATCTGTACTTTAAAACTTTTCTGGGCACTAGGGTTCTTTGAAAATGTAATAGATCCAAGAAAGAAGATCACAATCAAAGCATATGATGATGAAGAGAGAGCTTCAAAAGGCTTGATTATATTGCCCATTCAGGTGGGGCCCATCCAAAAAAATGTGGTTTGCCAAGTTTTGGATAAGGATTTAACATATAACATACTCTTGGGTCATCCATGGAACCATGAAATGCAAGTTGTACCCTCGACATACCATCAATGCTTGAAGTTTCCCTACAATGGCCAAGAAATAACTATTCATGTTGATTCAAATAGTCCTAAAAAATGCAATGCCCTAAAGGCTATCCAAGATGTATTTGTGCCTCATAACCGTGAAGCTCCTAATTCCACTCCTGATATCTCCAATAATTCCAATCAAGCTAATCCTTTAGCCACATCCCCCTATGAAGGAATTCAATCCAGTTCATCAACCAAACAGTCAGAGAAAAAAGAAGAGTCTAGCCCTTCTGTATCCATTAATTCTAAAGCCCAGCTAAATACCATGGCCAAACATTTTGAAGAGAAACTCCAAATCAAAGACAAAGGTGTCAGTGAATATTCCATGGAACAATCCCTCTACCTCTCGCAGTTAATGTCACTGAAATCCTATGTTCAACCATCAACTTCATCCCAAACATTCTCACAACCAGTCACACTTTTTGATGGTCGGTTCATAAAAGTAGGAACCCAAGCAAACGAATCAGATGACAAAGATGTTTTAAACTGGATCTACAAAGATGAAACTAATTCTCAAGCTGCAACAACAAATTTTCAAACCACTCAGTATGGAAAAGGATTCTCAATCCTAGAGAAGATGGGATATGACAAACAAGGAACTATCAGAAAAATAAAAGAGGGTATCATAGAACCTATCAAACCTGTTATAACCAATCCCAAAGACAAAATAGGGTTAGGATACAAAGAACATCAGAAAGATGAAGAAACAAAAGAAGACTTGGAACAGAAAGCTATTGAATGGATCCTACAGCTCCAAGCCAGTGACCACTATGAAACAGATTCAAATAAATATGAGTGGGATTCATTGTTAGAAGAATCATGTCATGACAAGAATTTTGATGTAATCCATAAGTATACTCCCACGCTTGAGGAGGGACAAGGCTCAGGAATTAGCATTTGACTTAGAATCACACAATATTGATGGCTTGAGTGAGGATGAATAGACTCATAGTGATATGGACCCCTTGGAAGAGAGTGACATTATATACCTCAACTTGGCCCTAGTCTTGTTCAACAAAAACATTTCTATTAGGACACTTACAACATCTGACCTGAACCCATCCGATGACACACTACCATTACTGCATCATGAACTAATATATTGGGACCAAACCAAACCTATCAATATCCACACCTTTTCAAATGATGAGGCCATCGTAAACTTCCTCTATGTTGTAAATCTTGAAATAGTCTCCAGCATTGAACATCATAGTGGAACTTCACAATAGGTGAGTGTCAAGTTTCCCAGCTATAAAATAAATGAAACAAAAGAAAGATCTGATGGTGAAAACCATTCCATGGCAGTATCATATCCAAAAATAGTAAAAATAAAGAGCACATCTGATGGTGAAAACCTCCTTGAGGCGCCAAAGGATGGGAAATTTGACACTCTCCCTGAGCATTTTTAGGAGAGATCGAAAGTCTTGATTGAACCAACATAGTCCATCAATGTTGGCAGTGCAGAAACAGTAAGAACTCTTCATTTGGCAGAATCATTGACAAAAATAGAAAAGCCCAGATTCATCAAGTTCTTCGAAGAGAGACAAATCAACTTCACCTGGTCGTATGTGGATATGCCAGGGATAGATCTAAACCTCATAATGCACCATTTATCCCTCCCTTCAAGAATCAAACCAATCAAACAAAAGTTGAGAAAAATGCATCCGCACATTGCCCTATTGGTGAAAGATGAACTAAAGAAGTTGTTGGATGTCGGATTCATCAAGCCCATCGACTATGTAGAGTGGATATCTAATATTGTACCTATGTCGAAACTTGATAATAGCATAAGGATTTGCACTGACTTTAGAGATCTCAACAAGGCTTTCCCAAAAGATGATTTCCCCTTACCTAACATAGATATCATTATGGACTTGACAGCGGGACACAACATTTTATCACTGATGGATGGCTTTTATGGGTATAATCAAATCAAGATAGCTCCTGAAGATCAAGATAAGACAACTTTCACTTGCCCATGGGGAACTTTCTATTGGAACATCATGCCCTTCAAGTTGAAAAATGCAGGGGCCACATACCAAAGAGCTATGACAACCATCTTCCATGACATGATGCATACCTTCATGGAAGACTATGTGGACAACCTATTGGAAAAATCCTACACTAGAGAAGGACATCTGAAGATATTAGAGAAACTATTCACTCACCTAGAGAAGTTTAATGTTCACCTCAATCCAAAGAAATGTGTATTTGGGGTAATGTTAGAAAAGTTACTTGGATATATAGTGTCAGAGAAAGGTATTGAAGTGGACCTGGCAAAGGTAAAATCTATAATGGAGATGCCTCCCCTGAAAAAAATTAGTCAGCTAAGATCCCTCCAGGGTATATTCCAATCAATCAGAAGATTTATCTCGCAACTACCTGACAAGGCTCATCCATTCACTCATCTCCTACACAAGAATGTTTCTTTCTGATGGGAGGAGAACTGTGAAGTAGCTTTCAACCAACTAAAACAATACATGATGAGTCCACCAATTCTAGCACCTCCAACAGAAGGGAAACCTCTTTTATTGTACATCGCCACTACTGACCGATCATTGGGATCCTTGTTGGCATAGGAAGATTCAACAAGGAAAGAAAGAGAAATTTATTATATCAGTAGAACCTTGAATGGATATGAGATCAATGACACCTCCATTGAGAAAGCTTGTCTAGCCATAGTGTTTTCTACCCAACAATTGTGACACTATATGTTGACTCACATTGTTAAGCTCATAGCCAAGATTGATCCACCAAAGTATATCCTAAGAAAAGAAAATCTGAAAAGAAGAATATCCAAGTGGGTAATGGTACTCAGTGAATTCAACATCCAATATGTCGACAAAAAATCTATCAAAGGGCAAACCATTGTTGATCAACTAGTTGAGGCACCACTTCATGATGATCATCCACTCCATATTGAATTTCCAGATGCAAATGTCCTAATAGTAGCAACAAAACAATGGGTGTTATATTTTGATGGTTCCTTCACTCCACATGGATCAGGACCGGGAATCCTATTCATCACTCCCCTAGGGAATACCATTCAAAAATCCTATCGCTTGATGTTTCCTTGCACCAACAATATAGTCAAATATGAAGCACTCATTATCAAAATCAAGATAGTTGTGGAATGGAAAATTATAGAGCTCTAGGTTTATGGGGATTCACAACTAATTATCAATCAAGTCCACAATGATTACCAAACCAAATACGACAAGCTAATGCCTTACAAGAGAATGATTGATGACTTCAAGAAATATTTTGTCGACATCAAATTTGGTCAAATCCCAAGGAGTGACAACAAGGTTGTTGATGCTATGGCTACTATTGCTTCTTTGTTGCAGATTCCAAAAAAAATTGGCCGCTATGAGTTCATGGTGGAACAACTATTTACCCTCACCTACGATGACTTTGAGTCCCAAATTATTTTCCACCTAGATGATGCCAATACCTCCATCTATGAAAAGATCTACGCTTACCTAAAAGAGGATATTCTTCCTCCTAATCTTTCCTGCAACCAGAAATGAAATTTCATCCACCAATCTACCCATCATACTATAATAGCAGATGTACTTTACAGTTGAGGTCTTGATGGAACTCTTTCGTGATGTCTAGAAAGCAATGAGTCTGAGACAGTTTTGTGTGATGTCCACGAGGGTATTTGCGGAACTCATTCAAGTAGTTTAACCCTTGCCAAGAAAATCCTCCGTTTGGGATATTATTGGTCGACTATGGAGAGAGAATCCTTTCAATTTGTCAAAACATGTAGGAAATGTCAGATACACGGTAATCTTATTCATACAACAGCACAAGAATTGCAGCCCTTTGCATCAACATGATCGTTCTGTCAATGGGGGTTGGATCTTGTGGGTAAAATTCAACCACCTTCATCCAATGGACACAAGTTCATCATCACAACAACAAAATACTTCACAAAGTGGGTTGAATTCATGCCTCTGATCAACATCATAGGGAAGTAGATCTCCTCATTCATCCTGAACTACGTCATTTGCAGATACGGTATCCCTCAATCCATTGTCACTGATAATGGAAGACTATTCAAGAATCAGGACGTACAAGAACTCTGTGAAATATTTCATATTCAACATCGGTTTTCTACACCCTACTACCCTCAAGGGAACAACCAAGATGAGGCCTCAAACAAGACAATCCTAAAAATCCTAAAGAAAACTTTCAACGATGTTGGACGTGACTGGCATGTTCAATTAAACCCTACTTTGTGGGCCTATTGTACAAGCATCTGAACACCCACGAGAGCCACACCCTATGCACTTGTCTATGGATTTGAAGTAGTATTTCCAGTCAAGATTGAGATACCCTCACTCTGGGTATCCTTGAAAGGTCTCATTACAGATGAAGATTACCACGTGTCTAGATTGTAGGAGCTTGAGTTGTGGGATGAACATCGTCAACTGGCAGTGAATCACTTGAAAGTATATCAGCAAAGAATGTCCTGAAGCTACAATCACAAATTCAAACCTAGGACATTCCAAGTCAATGATCTGGTACTAAAATAAAATCCCTGTAATCAGCAAGACCGGGAAAACAAAGGAAAATTTGAACATAATTGGTTAGGTCCTTTTGTTGTGGTTTCATTCTTCAAATCAGGGGCATATCAGTTATCAACACCCGAGGGGGATCTGTTTGAATAATTGATGAACAACCTTCACCTGAAGAAGTTCTATACCTAATGCATCCAGTGCATGTTAAAAGCCTTGAAAAAATCCTAAAAAGTAGAAAAAGTCTTGAAAAATACAAAAAAAATCAAAAAATCAAAAAAATGGTTGCCTTGATGAAAACCTGGCAAACAGGCGTCTTGGTAATAGCAAAAAGATCACAAAATATGAAAAGTGCAATAAAAACAAATGGTCAAAACTTGGTAAATAGGCACTATTTGTGATAAGTCGACTTCTTTGTCTTTTCAAGCGTGTGTTGACTGTCTGCTTATGCCATCCCTATGCATTCATGCATATCTTACAGTGAGCTTTATGTCCATATTTGGCTAACGCGGTCATCCCACTCTAGCTTGGTTCTCATTGTACATATCCATAATAAATTTGGTTTGTTCTCACTCAAGGAAAAATCTTGATCTCAATGGAGGCAAATCACCGTTGAGCATAAATCAACAAGAAAGCAATCAACAAACCATAACATCAAAACAACAATCACAATAACCATTTCAAAATCTAAGCATCGAAAATCAATCCAATCAATCAAATCAAATAAAACATCAACATCAAACCAAATCATCTCATTACTGAAGGATCATCTTTTGAATCATGGTTGGATCACCTTAACAAAAATGTTCAAATGATGTATTTTGATTATTGTTATCATTTCTCGAGAGTACCTCGATGATGTCACAAACTAGAGGCACTGTGATCAAGAATGATATTTCTATTTTTCTGTTGCTTGTGAGTCAATTATTATTACTGTGCAAATTATCGTGGTACATGCTCTACAAAGTATCATTGATGACATTCCGAATTTGCATAGGAATATGATTAACTCTTGTTTGTTTACACAAGTGATAATTAGGTCATCTTGGTCCAATTATACCTAGATGCTTTTGTTATCTTGCATTATCAAATCTCAACGAAAGTTGTATGGAAGTTGTACTCAGGTCATCATGGTCTATTTTATACCATCGATGTTTGTACTAACTTTCAACATAATAAAACACTCAATGATTACAATATGCACAACGAATAAGATTGACAATGTTTCATGGATAGAATTGCATTTCATGTTAGTCTACATCTGCACTATAGATTTTCTAAGCTGGTCATTCTCAAGGTTGATGTTATTTCTTTCTGTAGGATTTGAGTATACTTGACACAACAAAAAAATCATTCATTTGCATTTGCATTTCCATTTCATTCCATATCATACATTCATGTGCATTTGAAAATTTCCAAAAATAAAGCATAATACCATCACATCAAGGTCATAATAAATGCATCTTTCATTCATCATAATAACATCATAATCCATTTCACACATTTGCATCCATAAACCATCTGTAATCATCCATTTGCAATTCATAATAATAAAACCATTTGCATCCATACATCAATATACATATGAAAAAACAACAAAAATCACATTGCATGTCATTTACATTCATATCATCCATCTCATAAATACATCCATAATAATAAAATCATCATCATCCATACATGCATCCATAACATGATCATATCAAACATGTCAATATCATATAGAACATAAATTAAATGCATTCATCCATAATAAAGCATCAACACATAAGATCACCAAATGTCATTGCATATCATATAACCTCATGAAAATAGGTCAAGTATACAATGATATAAATTTGAGAAAGTGATACATAAAAAATGTGGCACAAGGTCGAGTCTCTGAATCAAAGTATGAAATCAAGTCTACCTGGGAGATCCTGTGGTGTTGTCACTTGATGTGGCCAATCTTTGTCCAACCCCTTGGCCCTACCCCTAATGGTCTTGTACCTGGTGGAGGTCTACATGGCAGAAGTGGACGTGTAACCCCTCTACTTGTAATATGGGAGTGCAAGCATTTGGATCTAGATCTGGCATAGCTGACCTAATGTGCTGTTGGTACAACCTCATGGTATCTGCCTCTATAGTATTTTGCCTCCTTGGTGGATTCTTTGAGCTCTCTCACCAAATCAGCAGTACATGTACCTTGTCTGATTGTATGTATCTTGTTAGCTATGGCCATAGCTTGTGCCTCTTGTCTCCTCATGGCATCCCTCTCGGTAGTCAATGTAGCTACCTGAGCCCATAGTTGTATCATCTATCCCACCTGTGTCGAAGCCTATGCCTGAATCTATGCCTGGACCTAGGCAAGTTGTCCTTGAAGTGTCTAGACATGTGCCTGAAAATGTCTGAACCTGCCCCTATAACTCATAAATTTGTGCTTATTGTCTCTGCGAGGGCATTTGCACTATCAATGGAATTTTCCCAACTGGTCTTGACCTCCATCTCTTGGGGATAACCCCAAAGTTTGGCACACCACCACCACCTCCTCCATCATCCCCTCCACCTCCTCCACCACCTCCTCCATCATCCCATCCACCATCACCACCATCATCCCCTCCTCCATCACCACCATCATATCCACCTCCCCCTCCCCCTCTATCTCCACCCCTGGGTTGCACGGTCAGCCCTTCTCTCCTCCCCACCTCCAAAATCAGTGTCGGATCATCAGGACTAGAAATATGCACAAATGGATGTGTATGGAAATACTCTGCGTAATCCACCATCATTTGAACATCTACGATCTTTGGATGGTACTACCAGAAAATTGGTTGTAGGCCATAATACTCGGTGCAGGTTGCATCATAATCAATCACCAATCCCCACTCTGGTATGTCCTGTCGCATTCGCGCATAATGTGCTACACCTTGTGGCATCCCCTGGATGTGACCATACTATCTATACACCCTGCCAAACATGAACCTCTCCATAATATACAGTGTCCTGCCTATCAAATATCTACTACAAAAGTAAAAGGTAACTTTTCACCATCTAAGGGCCATGGATCACAAACCAAGTAAGGTCACCATATCACAGTATCAAGTTCATCCAAGACCCACCTCCAATACTCTAACTTGCCCAGCTTATGCTAGACAAGTGGCCCTGAATATCCAAAAATTTACGGTTCCCCTATTGGCTCACCCTGTCTCCAACTGGTTGTGTGATGGCTATATGCTCCTAGGCCCAGAGTTGTAGAAGTGTGCAACCTACTGATAAACTATCTACCCAAAGATACACTACCTGGAGGAGATCATGATACAGGTGTGCTAACATGCACGAACCGCAAGCATATACCATACCATGAGCAATCATGCTCTCTAACAATCACCCCCAGCCAACTGAAAGGCCCTTCGACCTACATTCGAGGCAAAGAAATCCTCCAACGAAGCCTGCTAGTACACAAGGTAATGGTTGTTGAGTCGTAATCAAATCCTACCAGTATATCTCATAACTGGTAAGTCCATCATCATGAAACATCTATCATAGGGCGTCTGTCCCTCCCTGCTCCTCAACATCATACATAACCAGGGTCCCCACAACCGGTATCCTCAGTATCTGATATACATCCTCTGAGGTCACTATCATCTTTCCCGTCGAAAAATGAAATGTGTTGCGGTCGCTATGTTTCCTCTCCTCAATTGTTGTTAGTAGCCCCCGGTTAATCCGATACTGGGGCATGTCAATCACTGAACTCAAACCACACTGGTCTATAACGGCAAGATCTGTCGAAGTCGACTGTGGGTTCATGTCCCACATCCTTGGAAAGCACTCATGAACTTGAAGGTTCCTTAAGCCACCCTCCTAGAATAAAATTAAAAACATCAAGTCAACAAATCATTCAATCAGCTTATCAATCAAGCACATTATCTAATCAAATCAGCTCGCGTGAGATTTTGATCAAATCTCAAGGAGCACCTAACCTAACATTCAATTCTCATTTTTCATGAGATCGATTAATCAATCTATCCTATTCATCGTTCCTCGCCTATCATGAGGACGTTAATCAATCAATCAATCAACATCAACCTATCTTGTCATCGTTCCTCACCTATCATAAGGACAATTTTCAATCAATCGATCAATCAACCTATCATATTCACCATTCCTCACCTATCATGAGAATGATCATCAACCTATCAATCAACATCATCCTATCATCGATGACATGATAAAAAATCATCAAAATCTAGGAGGAATTCATCAAAAACATCAATTTTGGTTGGATGCGCTAAAACAGGGTTTCTATGCACTAAATTATCAGATGCGTTGGAAAAATTGCTAGATGCGCTAGAATAGAGTCCTGATGCACTATTTCATCTATGCGCTAGAAAATGAATTTTATGCATCGAAACAGAGTCTCGATGTGCCGTTTCCCGGATGTGTTTCTTTATCAACCCTATGTGTGAATCTATCACATGGATGCGCTATTTGTCGGATGTGCTAATCTATTGACCCAATGCGCTAAAGCGGAATCTGTATGCGCTGAAGTGGAATATGTGTGCACTAAACTAATTTGGGGGTCCTAACCTAATGAGATGCGTTATTACAACCTACCTATGTGCTGAAGCGGGTGCCCTATGCACTATTTTGCCTACCCTATGCGCTAAAACATGAGAAAATTTTCAAATTTTTAAAAACAAATTTAAGTGTGAAAATCAAATTTTGAAATTCAAAAAGTGGCTTTCAGGGTACATACCAAAGGTCCATACGCAGTCGGACGCTAGTGGCAGCGAACTCGCTCGAATCGATGTGTGTGGTGTGGAATTTTGTCCATCTTTGCTCTGCAGGCTCTCAGTTTTCAAAATGCTAAGGTTACAAATGAACTTAACTTATACCCTTTTACCCCTTTTAAAGGTTAATTAAGGGGTAATAATGGTGGCATTTTATTTAATTTTTCAAAGGGGTCTTTTATCAACTAATCAGCAGTGTGGAGAATCTCTTCTAATTTTTGGGAGATAAATTAGGTTATCCTTATCAAATCTATTGATCATCAGCATATCATCAAAAAAATTCAAAAATCATCAAAAATTCAAAACTCCTTGATTTACCTCCCAAGGGGGCATCCTTTCATCATTGCTATTAAAAAAATCAAAGTCTGGGGCATGTCGAATTTTTTTATCATCGCGGTCAAAAAATTTATTCTTTGAAGCAATACGTCTATGCACATCACTTCAAAGAGGGGCAAAATGTATGCACACAAAAATGGCCTAAGCATCATATTAATTAAATACTTGTTATTTGATTAATGTTCTCAATTCCTCTACTATTATAAATAAATTGCAATATTTTTTTTATATTGTTCATATTCTAATTCTTTTCCAAATTCACCTTCTTTCTAAAATTAATTAAATGGACAAATTAATCAATTTGTTATTTAATTGGTTTTTCCTCTTCCTCTTAAATTTGAATTTTTAAATTCAAATTGGCATATTCTTCTAAATTGGTTAAAATACACAAATGAATTAATTTGGCATCTTACTAATTTACCATCTCCTTTCAAATTTAATTTTTAATTCAATTTAAGCATATTTCTACATGTTTCCTCTAACCACCTCCAACTCACCTGTCACCTCATCATGTGTCTCACAAAAATGAATTTTTATAAATTGGAAAATATGAAATATCTTCAACAAATTTGCAACCAATTTGGAACTAACTAACAAACATGGCTTCTCCTTCTCTGTGATTCCCTTTAACACTTGGCAATTTATCTTGTTGAAGGGAACCATCTCCCCGATTCCCTCTAACCTCTTGATGCTCTGTCGTTGATGTTGAAGGATCGCAATCCCGACCGTCTGTTGCTGCCACATCACCTTGAGGCTTAGAAAATCTATAAATAGAGCCCTTTGCTAAAAATTTTGAACAAGGAAGATTTGGACAAGCTTATGCTGCTGAATTTTAGTGCATTTGAGAGAATTTGGAGAGCATTTTAGCTCAATTTTAGTGTTATAATGGCAATTTCATTTTGATAGTTTAGTTCATTCCATCTTCCATTTAGCATCTACATTTTATCATCATCATTAATTTCAGCATTTATATTTTAGCATCATTTCATCCTAGGATCATTTAGTTTCTATGCATCAAATAGTGGAAAATCCAAAAACATAGGCATGTAGATTTCATTGTAGCATCTTGTATCTTGAGTTGTCAATATTTGTAGGTTAATGTGCAGCAATAATAAGATCTGAGAGCATAATTTGTAGGATTCCTTGGGATTAGAGAACCATGGAATGAATTATAAGGATAGTTGTAGCTTCATTTATGCTATTTTTTTATTTCCTTTAAGTAATGCATTTCATGAAGGTGTGTTATACTGACATTGTAGGATTCTCACATTTTATATACCACACAGTACCTACCAAAGAACAAGTTGCAAAAATATTCACTAAAGCCCTTCCAAAGGATACTTTTGAGTATCTCAAAGGGAAGTTAGGGGTTTATGCCCCTCCTTCTTTGAACTAAGTGTATAGGAGCGAATTTGCACCCCTAGTGCAAATTCCCCTTTTACCCTTCTCCACTTTAGAAAACTGAATTTGGAGGCTTAATTCAACCTAATCTCACTGCCTTCATTCCACTTAGCATCCTTTTTGTGTGTCAGTAGAGGAGTTACTGTCGAAGACTCCCACATGGCGAGTAGATGTTTGTGTGACATGCAAATGTCCTTGATAGATTCCTGCGGCTGGAGCCTGCAGAGGCATTAAATTTCCCATTGCGAGTTGACTTGTAACATCCTCTCGGATGACCAACCCAAATATGGCTATTTTCTTCACTATTCCCTTCATATTCACTCATTCTCCTTCCATTTGGGATCTACATTCTCTTTGCCTTCTTGAGACTCTTTGAGTCCTTCCACAATCTCTTCACAAGCTCCAAGAAGCTTCTTCACTATCTCTTCAATCTCAAGCAACACTTTACACTTCACAACAGCAATATCAACACTCCATCACTTCAGTAGAGCAAGTGTGTAATGAAACACCAGGGCAACAGAGGCTTGAGTTCTTCTCATTTTCTCCCCCACTTGCCTTGATCTCTTTGGGCAGAGGTGGTAAGCTTTCACTCCTCTCCTCTATTATTTGGTTGAGTAGCATAACACTTTTTTGTAGTGCTTTCGTGCTCTTTACTTCATTTCCTACTTTTCTCTTTATCTATTTGGTTGTCTGTGGAGGTGGGAACATCAAAACGGGGGTTTGACTGAGGCAAACTATTATACAACCCCAAAAATTTCTCTCTTTCTTGTGTGTAGGTATTGAATACATTCACATGTTGGAGACTTCATCAATCGCGTGGTTGAAAGCATTTCCTTTCTCCTCTTCTCCTTATCTTTACCATCTATTTCACTTTATCTCAAGTTCTATTAAATTTTATTTCTTTATCACATTCTAGAAGTTTTTGGAAATTAGAGTAGAAGAATTCACTTTTTCATTCTTTGAGATAAACCTACTCTCTGATCCGTATGAGACACCAACGTGCCTCTGGGACACCAGCGCATTGCGCTATCATCTATATTTTGCACTGTCATCCTTTGACCGAGAGCTTTTCAGTTTGTCCAAAGAATATTTGACCTTCTCTTTTTTATTCTAGAACAATCATCATTGTTCTTTGAGGTAGTTTAGGGTAGTTCACCTCGTGAGGCTCTCTGAGTGAAGAGAACTCATGAGTAGCGAATCCCCCTTCTCTACACTAAGTGCACATGGAGGTGCATCAGTCCAATGAATTCACAGACTCTTTTGTTTTGGACTGATGATTGAGGTCTACTCCTCAAGGGGAGTAGATAAATGCGTTGTTGCAGTATGTAATGTGGGTATATTCCTTAGAAGGAGTGAACAGAGATTTGTTTGGCAATAATTTCCTTTGCCATTGATGTCAAAGGGGGAGAGAGGATCATGTGAAAATTTTATACTTGGTAGGTTTGTCGCTTCTGAAAATCATGTAAGATGTGGGAGAGAGAATCATGTGAAAATTTTATGCTTGGCCTTGTTGCTTATGAAAATTATGTAGGATGTGGGAGAGAGAATCATGTGAAAATTTTATGTTCGGCGGGTTCTCGCTTCTAAGAATCATGTGTATTGTCTTTGATGTTTTTTCACATCATGTGTTGCCATCAATGACAAAGGGGGAGATTGTTGCAAGTATGGATGTGTTTGGTGGTGTTTTCATTAATGTTCTCATTGATGTCAACATTGTACAGGTTGAGTAAGTTGGGTTTTACCAAGTGCTTTTGAGAAAATTTGAGAAATAATGAAAATTTTGTTGAAGTGTGTTTTGAGCATGTTCCGGTATTGTGGTCCACACTTCTTCTATGTTGATCCTATACCTATGTGGATCTTTAGGTGTCTTCATAAGCTTAAATGGATTTTATATTCTGAGTTTCAGCTTTTGGTTTGATGGAGAGTAAAAGTTATGTTCACCGGTGTGTGGATTGGTTTGTCAGAGTTATCTAGTTGATTGGGAGAAAAGTTTTGGCTTTGCAGTCCTCTGGTATTGGGTTTCAGATCTTGTGGATCTAGGAGATTACTATTTTTGATTATTTATGTGTTCTGATGAAATTTCTTGTGGTTTGGCACTCTAGAAGACCTGCTCCAGAGTCTGTGTTTTTGTTGGTTGTCTCGGTTGAACTAGTGAAGTGTTCTTTGCGAATGAAGTTTGTTGAAATTGTTGCAAATGTATCTGAGTTGTTCTCAAAGATGGTAAAATGGCTGGTGAAGCGTGTTGATAAATCTGTGTGTGATTATCTTTCTAGTGATGTGTGTACTTCAAATATCGTTGGTGTTTTCATTAGGTTTGGTTGACCTGGTGTTTACACATTACATTATTCTCTTGCATGGATTTAAGAAAGCATGTGCATGATCCAAGATGTTGTTTGGGTCCTAGATTAAATATGTATTTAGTCCCCTCACATTCTTATCTACCACAGGAATGTTAAGTAGCTGACCTAGTTTGAACATGTAAATGAAATTGTATAGCCGACCTTGGAGAATGTTCCTGAGGTTGAATATGGTATAAATACAAGTTAATTTGTAGTTAATTTCATATCCATCTATCATTCGATCTGAGCAAGAGAAGAGTGTGCGAAAAAGTGCGAAAAGCAAAGTGTGGAAGAGTGAATTGTGGCAACAATACTTCATTGTATTCATAGTCTTCTAATCAAGTTGTGAAGTGTGTGTAACTCCTAGTGGTGGATCTTTATCTTTATTTTTTGCAGGCAGTGAGCCTCTCTTTCTGGACAGTGAACCCTAAGGTAGTGAGCTCTTGATTTGGGTAGTGAGCCTTTGTACTTGGGTAATGAGCCCTTTGGTAGTGAGCCTCTATATCCGATATTGCATTACTACTATACTGTGAGTTAATCCTCACCGTGGTTTTTCCCTCATTAGGGTTTTCCATGTAAAATGGGTGTCTCTAGTGTTGTATTTTTGTTATCTGCATTTTCATGTTCACACTTAATAACAAATTGAAGATAAAGTGGAATTGATTAAGTTAAGAAGTAAAGAATTTGATACAACTGATTCACCCCCCCTCTCAGTTGTCTTGTGCATTTCAACAAAAGTAACTCACAAGAAGGCAATTTCCACATCAGGTTTTACATTTCACCATGAACTCATTTAATTCATTCCTCTACACAAAAATGGATAAAAGAAAATAAATGCACATGTGCTCTTTTCTACTTGCTTACAAAGTATCCAATATTTCCAATTTAAATGATTTAGTATAAAAATAACAGGTTTGTGTAAATTTGAAATAATACTTCCAATTTGAAATGTCTACATTTTAAAGAGTAAAACTTTCCCATTCACACATATGTATATATATATGTACATATTTAAACTATATTTAGAAATAAATCAATCTAATGCAAAAATATATCAATTTAAAACAAAAATATTTATCATTGCAAATCAGATTTTAGCATCTATTCTTTTCGTGTTTTAAATCTTGCTCTCATACTTATTGCAATTGTATTTGTGTTTATATATAGAATACTACATTTTCAACTGAGGTATTTCATTTCAAATTCATTAGTTTAGATAAAAACACTTACATTTTAACGAATTGATATATCTAATTGAAATTGAATATATGTGTGTGTGTGTGTGTGTGTGTGTGTGTGTGTGTGTATACACTTTCAAAAATTTACATATGCAACGAAATAATATATACCTCTACAACCATGTATATATTATTCATTTAAATTCTACAGTGACAATGTAACAAATAAATACTCTTATAATGTGTGTATATATATATAAATATATTTATACAGCTGAAAACATATATGCAGCCGAAAATTTAAACTCAGCGTAGGTGGAAATTGAAAATACACAAAAAATTCTAATGGGCTCGGTTTAGAAAAAGGCCAATGGCCTTCCCCAAGAGGGGACACTTCCTGTGGAAGGCAATGCCCTCTCCACAGATCGCAGCCTGTGGAGGGGAAGTTGCCTCCACCGACAACCTCCCCATATGGGTAGGCATCGATTGGGGAGCCTTCCCCACTCTAATAAATGGAACCCCCAAAAATTTTGTATAGGAAACGCCATACTTAGGTTAAAACCAACATCTTCACAAGAGTTCGATTCATATTGTATATATTGAATTCATCTAACATAAATAAAGTATTAATATTATATATTTACATATATATATACAACTCTGAATATATATGTAAATATGTAATATTATTACATACTAGAAACATAAATTCAATTTAAAAGGGCAATTTGTAGATTCTAGGCCAGTATGTTGGAATTCAATTCCAAATTCTACAATAGCAGTGCACATACAAATAAATATATATTTATATATGTGTTTATATAAATATATATAATTTTATATAAAAAGAATAGGAAAATAGAGATTTGTTAAACCATAATGTTGAATTGCACACATAAAATAACACATTGAAACACTAATGCACAATTTTTCACTTGATATTCAAAAGGGTTTCAAAAGAGAAGTAAATCTTTCCACAAACAATCATCAATTTTCACATTTGAATTAAAATACATTGGAAAGGAATTGAAACCTAGAAATCGCTTTCTGTTTGAATTTCCTCCTCTTGTTTCCTCTCTTTCCCCATTCTTGATTTGCTAGAAATCTCTCTCTATAGATTTTCCTCTTCTTGTTTTTCCCCTGTATTATTTTCTCCTCTTCTTTCCACCATTTTTAATTTACCATGCTTCAAAAACCCTCTCCCTCGCACCCATTTTCAGTTATGGTTTTTTGCAGAGAAAAGAAAGATCAAGAAAGACTAAATTGTGTTTATGTTATTGATTTTTCCCTCTTTTAAAGATTTCTCCTCAAATTTCCTATAACCTAATCTTTAATTAAAATTAAAATAAGATTTATTTCCATGCACAATATTTATTCTTAATAAATAATAATAAAGAAATCTTATTTTAATTGCAAACGAAGTATTTATCCTTAGTAAATAATAAAGAAGAAACACTTAATTGCCAATAAAATAATTATCCTACATTACAAAGATTTATCATTAAATTGCAAAATGAAATATTTAATTAATTCTTTTATTTCCTTGCATTTTTATTTCACTACTAATTAATTTAATTAAACATTTTAAAATACGAACAATAAAAACAGTCAACTAAATTAAATACTAAATGCATCTACATGATTCTAAGTGTGTGTGTGAGAGAGAGAGAGAACCGTTCCTCCTTTACCCTACTAGGAAGCTAACCTCTTCTACCTTAGCCACACCCTTGGTCTTCGACAGACCTGCAACTCAAATACACTCAGGCACCCATTAATAGATTAGTATCCAAGTAAAATATAAATCAAAAACAATATAATTTAGTAATCCAAATAACACTTTTCTATTTTACATCATTTTCGAAATAAAACTATATTCAATATATTTCAACTTTTTCAAAAATAAAACAAACATTTTCTTGTTTCATCTCTCAAAACACCATATTACTTATTATTAATTCTACCCCACACATTCAGTCAAATATCAAATCGATATAAAGTAAAAACAAGCGGAATCAAAGTTTGAGACGTGACATCCACATACTCTATGTCAAACTCTATCAAGATCATTACCCATTTGGCCATTCACCTAATGAGAGTTGCTTTAGATAACAAATATTTTAATGGGTTGATCTTAGCAATAAGCTTGATTTGGTGTGAAAGCATGTAATGCCTATTTTTTTGTGAAACAAAGACCACTGCTAGGCATTCCTTCTCAATGGATGAGTAATTCATTTCATATCCTACCAAGGTTTTGTTAATGTAATAGATAGCTCTTTCCTTTCCTATTTCATTATGTTGAGCTAGAAGAGCACCTAGTGTTGTTGATGTCACTGAGATGTATAGGATCAATGGCTTGTTTGGTATCGGTGGCATGAGAACTGGAGGAGATAATAGGTAGTCCTTGATCTGCTGAAAGGATTTATCACAATTTTATCTCACTTATATGTTATACCTTTACGGAGAAGATGTGAGAAAGGATGGATCTTGTCTGAAAATTGTGCTATTAACCTCCTAATAGATTGTAACCTTCCTTGTAGCCCTCTCATATGTTCCAGTGTTTGTGGTGGCTCCATGTCTAAGATTTCTTTCACCTTTGTTGGATCTATCTCTATCCCTCTTTGTGATACAATGTAGCCAAGAAGCTTTCTTGATGTAACCCCAAAGACGCATTTTTTGGATTCAGTCTTATCTTATAATCTTCAAGCCTATCTAAGATTGGTCCCAATACCTCCATGTGCTCCTTTCTTATCTTTGATTTTTCCAAAATATTGTCCACATAATCTTCAACTATTTTATGGATCATATCATGAAAGATTAGGGTCATTACCCTTTGATAGGTTGCTCCAACATTTTTTAGCCCAAATGACATCATGTTCCAACAATATGTTCCCCATGGACAAGTGAATGCAGTTTTATGTTGGTCCTCCTTAGCGATCATGGTTTGGTTATAGCCTAAAAATCCATCCATGACCGACAAAATTTCATGTCCTACTATTAAATCGATAATTATGTCAATGTTGGGAAGAGGGAAATCATCTTTTGAAATGTTTATTCAAGTCCCTAAAATATTTGCATAATCTAATGTCCACGGTGGGTTTGGAGACTAGTACCAGGTTGGAAACCCACTTAGGATAGTCAATTGGTTGTTTAAATCCAATGTCGAGGAGCTTTTGTAACTCTAGTTTAACCAATAATGCAATTTGGGGGTGCATTTTTCTCAATTTTTGTTTCACTAGTTTGGCTTCACAATAGACTGTTAAGTGATGTACCACCACTTCAGGATCAAGCCCCGGCATATCTGTGTATGACCATGCAAATTTTTTCCTTCTTTCTTTCAGGAATGCTAATAAGTTTTTCTATTCTTCATCCAACAATGATTTGACATAGAAGGTTATCTTAGGTGCCCCTTTTATTCCTACATTCACTAGAGTATCCTTCCTTTGCTAGTATTGTTGACTTTTCTTGATGCATTGCACTAAGGGAGAGATTGAATCCCTCATCCTTGGGCACCTCAGCGAGGTTTTCACCTTTGGATACATCCTTTCTTTTTACTATTTTGTGATCTGAAAGTGCCACGATGTGGTTTTCATTTAGAGATATGCATGTTATTCTCATGTCATAAATTTTGTGATTGAGGGATTCAATCATCTCCCCATAGTACACTTGTGTGTCTAGCTCTATATCAAATCCTACTTTGTGATCCCCACATGGCAGGTTGTCATGGAGTCCCATGAATTCTAAGATCGCTTCATCATTTTGGAATATTTTTAGATTGGTGGTCCTCATTGGTCCTAGTTAATGAGTTGAGGGTATACTAGGCTTAATTGAGTGGTTTGGTTGTTTGGGGTGAAATATGTTGTGGATATCATAAAGAGAGATTTATCCTCAAATAGTTCAGTGACTTTGAGGGTAAATTCATCTAGGGTAGTATCACATGATGTTGGTAACCAAGAGGAAGCCTCAGCCCATTTATTAGAAGTACCCTTTCCAAGAAGGGTTACCTTACTAGTAGTACATCCTAAGCCAAGATTCTTTGGACGTCTCTCAAGAATGATGGGTTCTAGCAAACCGTTATCATTTTATCCCATCTTTTCATTCTTATTGTATCCCCATCCCATCATTAGCTGTAAAATTTTATTATCATCTTCAATGGGAAGAACGAGCATGGGTAGGTTGTCTTGATAGAGCAATTTGGATACATCTTCCTCATTGAAATATTCTTTGTTCAATTCCCCCACTTGGTGAAGGTGGTAGATGCAAGCTTCAATTTTTCAGTCACTTTGTTGATAGGTGTGGGTTTTCCATGAGATTTGGGGGAAAGAGGTAACTCACCCAACAAAAAAGTGTCCTTCTTTAGATTATAATCTCCACAACCATTATCCTTGATAATTGCCTTGATATCGGGGATATTCTACACAAGGGGTGTTTTGGATTCTGAGGTAGATGTTGATAGGTTGTCATTAGGTCCTACTACTTTAGAATAATTGAATGTCAATTGTCGACCGGGCAGTGTCCAAGGCAGTTTGCAAAAGGAGATTATTTGAACAACCCATTTTATATTTTTAGTTTTTCTTCAAACTGCAGAAATCAAGTCTAATCTAAAGCCATTACCTCTTAACTCGAAATAATCTTACTCTAATAAAATCCAGGAATACCAAATTAAAAAGAATAAGACAACTAATTTAGAAAGCATTATGACTAAACTAGAAAGCATAGAAACAAGCAAACTAAACAACTGGTGTATTACAGAAATAGAAAAGTAAGGAAATAGACAATTAAACATCTCTTAAACAGGTAAGGGAATATTATCAACTACAGAAGATAACTTATACAAATTAAAAATAGTGGTGCTCCGAAACAACAAACTCGACTCTTTAACAACTTGTTACTTCCTACAGAACAGTGATTTACCTTTAACAAAGAAAATAACTTAACAATAAAATACTTATCTATTTAGGCTAACTCCCCTTGACTGGCCAGCTCATGGGCTACTACTTCGTCTTTAACTCACATAAACTATAGATTCTCAAATCCTCTTATTACAAACAATCACCGTCATTCGAATTCAACAGTTACCAATATACAGAAATCAGATAACTCATTTTAACAATGATTTGCAAAACCATGTGAACAACATAACGATACTTCCTCTCTATCTTATTCAATACTTAGGAAATTACAGTTTTATTGATAACTTCTTAACTAAATCCTAAATTTAAGATGGCATGGATAGCCATTGAAAAAGTTTTCCTTAACTAAAAACTAACTTGATGTCTTTAAAGCTTTAAAACATGTAGAAGGCTCGAGAAGAGCCATAAAGTTTTTAACAACAGAATTTTAAAGAACTGAAACTGAATCTTTGGCGCATCATCCAGGCATCTAGGAATGGGTTCGCAGCATTACTCTTGAGGCACGTGCTGGCTAAACTTCTACAATAGCCACATGATGACCTGTTAATCCCTACAAAAACGCTCAAATCAACCCATTAAACCTTCTTTGGACAATTTCCTCAATTGATCAAAAGAAGGAAAGAAAGCATATTTTTCCTAAAAATAAGTAATTACTTCGCCTAAAGTTTAATAAGTTGGCACAGGCTTAGGATTGAATTAGCAAAAGTAAGCTTTCTAGATTTCATTATAATGAGGTTATTTTTATCTCATCATTTCCTCCCCTACCTAATTTATGGCAGGTCCTCCTGCTCCATGGTTAAACCCCTGAGTTCCATTCCATTCTTCATAAAGAGTACTGAGATCATGTGTTTCCCTGGCTGATGCATTGAAAGTTTCAGGGTTATGAATGAACCCTCTATGGAACATCACACTCTCTCTCCACTCATTAAAGAGTCTATCATTCTGATATGTGGAAATATTAAAGGTCAGGGGTGGATTAAGTAGCAAGGGGGGCTTGTATTTCATTCCTATCCATTTTGTTCTCAAGGTTTTTAGGATTTTAACTAGAGTATCAGCCCTTTTGAATGACCATCTGATGTTTAGAGGAGAAATACCTTCTTTTTTCTTTAAATAAGCTAGAAGAGGGGTGAACCTTTCCTTGCATGCATGCCATAATTTTCCAATTAATTTTTGTCCATTTTCCATGAAATTTTTATAACACAGCTTGGGGTTGTTGTCATACCTTTCCTTCATCTTTTCATTAACAAGAAGAGACAAAAATGTAGCTTTGAACCCATCAGGCCTTGAATTTGGGAACCTGATCTGGAGACCCATTGTTTTCTCTGCTTGTGCAAATTCTTTTGTTTGATTTTTCCAATGAATTTTATTTCTCATGGTTGAGAGAAATGCCCTCAATTCTACCTCTCCCACAAACAAATTAATGAAGAAATCTGTATGATTTTCTAATAAAAAATCATGCAGAAAGAATTCACAAATTAAATCCTTGTCTTCAAGAGTCGATTCTACAAATATTTTTACAAACTCTTTGTCATTAGGCTCATAAGGTTGATCATTATAGATCCTAAATAGTTTCCATCTCAGCCATTGTTCATTCAAAAACATTGAGTAGATTCTCGATGGCCTTCTATAATTCAGAAAACAGTCCACAAGTTGACAGGCATCCTGCTTCCCTCTGTAGGCTTTGTGAAATGACTCCTTCAGGAGCACCAGTTCTTTCTTCAACCTATGATTTTCAATTTGGACATTTATGAGGAAGTAACACTGTTCCATCCATTTTGTTAGCAGAGGCGGATGCGGACCTGGAACCAATCAGTTACAACTGGTTCAGTTTGAATTGCTTTGGACTCAGTTTGAGGTTTCATAGTGCATTCCTTCAAATCATGTTCTAGTTCAACTACTCTGCTGATGGAAGTATTCAATTTTCTAGTCTTTATTTTCCTGTCTTCCTCGAAAGCTGAGAGCATGAGCACAAAATTTTGTTTTATTTTCTCCATTTCTGTTTATTTTTGTGCAATGTTCTCACTATAAGTTTTATGCTTTTCATATTGCTCTTGCATTTGTTCCTAAAACTTATAGATGTTTGAGTCTTTTTCCTGCAATTGTAGCTTCAAGCCTTTTATTTCCTGATCCCTTTTATTTATTATAGCAATTTGTACAGCCAACTCCTCTTTCTGCAATTCTATAAATTCATTATTTTCAGACAGTTGTCTTTGTAAATCATCAATTTCTACTTTATACTTTTCTAATTCAGCACTGGCACAACTGGTTTCAACTGTTTCAACAATTTTATCTACAATGGGTGACAATTTTTCAAGCATTTTGTCTTGAATTCTATCATTGAAAATTTCCTCTATATGTGCAGAATGGAAAGGAAATACTTCACCTGAATCCTCTTTATTTAGGGGTATCTTGTCTTCACTGGCTTGCCCTGAAATTTCTATGGGCTCTTGTTGTCGCTTAGGCTTTTTCTTTTGTGAACTTCCCTCTTTACCCTTTATTGGGGTTTCGGAGAATTCAGAAGCCAACCGCTTACTCCTTCTAAGTGGAGGTGATTACTGGAAAATGACAGGTGTTTTATTTTTCCTCACTTTCTTTTTTCTTGGTTTACTTAAGTCAGAATAACCAATATCAACCTGTTTTTGCTGGTCAGAGGTTTTGAATTTATCACTGCAGAGGTCTGGCAAATCCTCACCAGGAGTGGTGGGATTAAGAGCTTCCAGAGCCAGAGAGCCCTTAGGGGAAGTTGCTCTGGATGATGGAATAGCCTGTTGGGATGGTTCCCCTAATTCTATGGATCTTGCAATTGTAGGCTTCTCCATTTTCTCTAAAAATTTCTCCCATTTCCCCTCGAGTTTCTTACAGAAGTGGTACTTGCAGATTAGTTGAATTAACCCGTGATGTTTCAAGGGTCCAAACCCTGTTTTATACCTCTCCATGGAAGTATTTAAGGAATCACACAAGAATTCAAGCATATTAACCCTAAGAGTTGGGTCCTCCTTTTCGTGACGTAAATGGGTCAACATACGAAAGGCAGGCCCTACAACTATGGTAAGTTGACCTTCACAAGTAAAGTACTTTATAATCCATGCAACAACAGTACCCCAAGGTTCTAATATGGAAGTTCTCTAGAATCCCTTATTTTGTCCCCTGGTACTTATTACTACCATTGGATATGGGTCTCCCTCTCTAACAAATAATTCAACTAATTTATGATACGTTATTTGAGAGGTTTATTTTATATTTATGTCTGCATTCTCTAATCCAGATAAGCAAGAAATAATCTTAGAGCTTACCTTGAAATGCTTCCCTTGAAGTACCACTTTGCCATTTGTGTAGTTCTCAGCAAAATATCTTACCAGCTTTTCATTATGCCCTTCAAATTTTTTGATGAAGCTTAACCACCCTGCTTCCTCAAACAATCTGGAGATATTGCTCAATCCCAATAATTTTTCTATTGAATTTGGTTCTGCCTTTCTTTTACCACCCCCTATTTCCTGATTTCACACTCTGCAAGAGATTTCAATTCTAGCACAGAGCTCCCACATAGGTACCTTTTGAAAATATTATCTTTGAAATTACTTATTTGTTTTATTTGTAGCTTACGCTTCAATGATTTCCAATCTGCATGGAGGTTTGCGAAAGGTTTTGTCGTACAAGTAGTTGATCGTCGGGTGGCATAAATTGCTAAATTGGAAGTGAGGTTTGTGCCAATTAATTATTCTTTATTTGAAAATAACTACCTATTTAAAGCGAAAATTAATACTTACCCTCGTTCCATGATCATTCAAAGATTTTAGACCTCACATATTTGACAGGATGACATGAAGGTATTGGTTGAAGTGACGGCGGAGTTATTATGATATGGTGCAGAATTCTATGGGGGACGAAGCTGTCAGTGAGGAGTACGGAGTTGGGTGGCTTACCTATAACTAAAGCAAAAATAGAAAGACAGAGGTATTGGATATTCTAATGGAATAATCACGAAAATTTTGAAATTTTGAAAAAGGTGGCGGAAAACAAGCGAACGAGTTCCAGAGCACGTAATTTGGTCAACGAGCTCGAAATGAGTGCTTAAGTTCCAAAGCATTGGTGTATGGTGCGACCAAAACAAGAACGAAAAGAAGGTTCTAGAGCATCGCTGAAAGATGCAGCCGAAACAAGAATGAAATGGAGGTTCCGGAGCATCGCTGAAAGATGCAGTCGAAACAAGAATGAAATGGAGGTTCTGGAGCATCACTGAAAGATGTAGCCGGAGTAGCAACAGAATGAAAGGTTCCAGAGCATCGCTGAAAGATGCAGCCGGAGCAACAACGGAATGAAAGGTTGGAGTGATATGGAAAAGAATTTTTGAACTTCACGATTTTGAAGTTCTAGAGCATCGGCCTTGAAAACGTCAAGTTCTGGAGCATCGGTATCATAACATTCTGGAGCATCTTTGGAGGGTGCTCCGGAAGTTATTTTCTGCTTCTTAAGAAGTCCTGCAAAAATATGAAAAATATTTAGCTAAGTCCAAAAACGACAAAAGATTAAGAAGGAAAATATCTCAGCATACATGTCCATTTATTATATATATATATATTTTTTTTTTTTTTTGAGATAGCATAACATTATTACGAGATAGAGTTTATTGTGGCAGAGTCAACACATTGGACGTCACCTTGCATTTCAACCGCAAGCGATGTCCATTAACCAATAGAGTTCACGTGTCACCATCAATTGGTTTTAACCGAACAATTTTGTTCGAAAAGACATCCTCAACTTCATAAGGTCCCAGCCAGTGAGTCTAGAGCTTTCCCTTATGATCCTTGTATCTAGAATCAAATACAAGGCCCAGTCCCCATTGTGAAACTCTTTTCCCTTAATATGTTTATCGTGCCATACCTTTCATCGATGTTGAATTAGTTCAGTTTGATGGATGGCATCTAAATGAAGTTCATCCAACTCACTCAGTTGCAGAACTCGTTCAACTTGGGCTCTTTTTAAATCTACACCTAATTCCATAGCCATTCGTAGAGTTTGTAACTCAAATTCAATGGGAAGAAAAGGCTTGTTCCCAAAAATGAGCTCATATGGACTGAATCCAGTCGTAGATTTATAGGTTGTGTTGTATGCCCATACAGCTTCAGGGAGCTTCCTGGCCTAGTCTTTTCTTCCAGAAGAGATTGTTTTTGTTAGAATATTTTCCAGTTCTCTATTAGTTACTTCTACCTGGTCGTTCGCTTGAGGGTGGTAAGGGGATGAATTTTTATGGCTTACCTAAAAATGATTGGTAAATGCCAAGAGCACTCGAGACATGAATTGGGGTCCCTGATCAGTTATGATGGTTTGAGGGGCTCCGAATTTCAAGAAAATTTTACTATAAAGGAAGTTTGCAACCTGCTCTTCCCTAGCTATTCTTAAGGCTTGAACTTCAGCCCATTTTGTCAGGTAGTCAGTGCAAACCAGTATATACTCTTTCCCTTGAGAGGAAGGATCTATGGATCCAATGAAATCTAAACCCCATTTTTCAAATGGTTCAAGGACTACCTAAGGCAGCAACGACATTTCCGAAGAAGCAATTGGTCTTCCTACCCTCTAACATTCATCACAATGATGAACATAGTTCTTAATGTCTTTGTGCATTGATGGCCAATAGTATCTAGCACCTAGGACTTTGTGGGAAGTTCTCTTTGCTAAGTAATGTCCTCTCGACGGGTCATCGTGACAGGCCCTTAGAATGCTATAGGTTTCATCAACTCTTACACATCTCCTCAAAATCATGTCAGGACCACAAGGAAATAACATTCCATGAATCCACTTGAATGGGGCACTTTCCCTGATTAGTCACTTCTTTTGTTTAGACGTGAATCCAGGAGGTATCTCAGATGCAACTAAATAGTTAGCGATATTTGCGAACCAAGGTGATTTTACAGAAACCACAAACAAAATTTCATCTGGAAAATCATCCTGTACAGGGGTAATGTCATCTTCTTCATGTTTGATTCATGATAGAAAATTGGCTACCACATTATATTTCCCTGGTTTATCAAGAATCGTGGCATTAAACTCCTGAAGGATCAATAGCCATCTCATGATTCGACCATTAACCCCAGGTTTATTCATTAGGTACTTCATCGCTGAGTGATCTGTATAAACTGTGACCTTATACCTCGTAATATAATGAAAAAATTTCTTGATAGCGGAAACAACAGCCAGAAATTCTTTTTCTGTTGTATAATTCTTTTCTATCAGAGTAATATTTTTGTTGATAAAATATATAGCATACTTCCCCCCGTTCTCATCTTCTTGACCCGGAACTGCACCGATAGCATCGTTAGAAGCATCAGCATAGATATGAAAGGGAATACTCCAGTTTGGCCCTCTTAGAACAGGAGCAGAGACAAGTTTTTCTTTGATTGCTTTGAATGATTGTTGACACTCAGATGTCCAGACAAACTCTACTTCTTTCTATAAAAGAAAGAACATAGGAGCTGCAATTTTACTAAAGCCTTCAATGAACCTTTTGTAGTAACCAGCATGTCCAAGAAAACTTCTTACATCTGTCTGAGTTTGAGGGATTTTCAATTGTTGGATGACTTCAATTTTCTTAGCATCAACATTTATTCCTTCAGAGGAAATATGATGACCCAAGACTATTCCTTGCTCCACCATTATTAAACATTTCTCATGGCTAAGGGATAGTTTATTTTCCTCAAAAACTTGCAGAACTCGATCTAGGTTCTGAAGAGCTTCATCATAGGTTGACCCATAGACTATAAAATTGTCCATGTAAACTTTGACACAGTCATTAACGAGAGCAGCAAATATAGCAAGAACGACTCTCTGGAAGGTTGTTGGAGTGTTGAATAATCCAAAAGGAAGCACTTTATATGAAAATGTGCCCCAAGGGCAGGTAAATGTGGTTTTGTCCTGGTCTTCTGGAGCAACCTATATCTAGTTATAACCACTAAATCCATCGAGAAAAGAAAAATACTTCCTCCCAGCCAAGTTGTCCAGGACCTAATCGACGAATGGTAAGGGAAAATAATCTCTATAAGTGGCTTTATTGAGTTCTCGATAATCTACATAGATTCTCCACTTCCCATTTTTCTTTGGGACTACCACCATAGGTGATACCCATTTACTATCAGATATTGGATAAATAAATCTAGCACGAAGGAGTTTCTCAATCTCAATTTTGACCAAATCCTTTAATGCAGGATTGAGTCTCCTTTGTGACTGGCGAACAAGCCTTATACTGATGTCAGTGTAAATGTGATGAGTAAAAACACTTGGGTGAATTCCCCACATGTCCGTATAATCCCAAGCAAAAGCTTTCGATCTTTGTACCAACACATTAAACAACTTATCCTCCTGAGTTTCTATCAACCAGCTATTGATATTCAAGGTTTTTCCTGGTAATAGCATTATCGATTTTGTTTCAGGATGAACCGAAGTCACAGCATACATAGGTCACAACATATTAAGAGGACAACTATGAGGTACCAGTTGGTGAAACCTTGTGATATCCTCATAGAAATGATGTGTTATGGGAATCATATTTGCTAAGGGACACGACATTCCCATTGTAGCATAACTGTGCTCCATTCCACTTATATCAATTGGCTGCCTAAAAAATCCTTGGAGCATCCATCATTTCTTCCTCATTCGGGGTTGTAGCAAGGCGTGCTATCTTATTTACCAACTCTTCCTCTAGTTCTTCCCTGTGTTGTGTAATTACCACCATGGCTAGGGAGGCTAAACTATCTGAACCATTCGATTCCTCAGGTTCATCAACCCAGACTTTTTCATGCTCAGTAGGCTTAGCAGGGGGATATAAGAACAAGCATTTGCTATCCTGGCCATGCGAAATGGTCATTCCCCCTTCCCTACAATCAATCTTAGCAACAACCGTGGCTAGCCAAGGTCTTCCAAGAATTATAGGATAGCTATCCTTAGGCGTAAGTGACTGAATTACCTGGAAATCAACTAGATAATACCATCCATCAACTTTGACAAGGACATTTTTAATGATGCCCTTCGGGATGGCTATAGACTGATTTGCCATTTGTAAAACTGTGGTTGTAGGACGTAAATTAGTTAGACCTAATTTTTCCATTACATCCATAGTCATCACGTTAATGGTTGCTCCTATATCCACCAGTGCATTTGGTATTGTTACCTCATTGACTGTAATAGTTATAAGTGGACTTCCAGGATCATCATATTTCAAAGCAATAGCCTTTCCAGACAAAACATCAGCTAAATAACCATCAATCTGAACGGTGTTTATTGTTTTTGGCTTTCTCCCTGGTGTTTTGATACATAACTGCTTGATTAACTGGTTTAATTCAAGTATTTTTTTTATTGCTTGCAATAAAGGAACTTCAATTTGCAACTGCTTAATCTCCTGAATTAACATAGTTTCTGTAGCCAAAGATACTTCTGGAGTATCTTCCAGAGTTGTGGACTTTAAACGTTCTAGATACAGTGCCATCCTTTTCTTTCTTGGAATAGGATCCTCCTTTTGTTGGCTTAAGGCCTGACCTTCCTCCCCCTGAGACAAGTCAGCAACTCCTGCCGCTGAAAAAGGCTCTTTGTCTTGAGGAGTATTATCCTGTTTAAACGACGTGTCTTTTGTTGGACTTTTAGGCTCAGTTTCCTCCACTATTTCTTCAATGGTTGGTGGTTGTAGAGTTCGACCAGAACGCAACTTCATATTTCTGAAGTGTATCGCATTAAGCCCAGTAACATTTTCATGTTCGGTAAAATAGACTGGTGTGTTCTGGCGATTATTTTTAGGATTGGAAAGCGGTTGCGGTGGAAGCTGAGGTTGGTTTACTTGCTCATTTTGAGGAGGGTTCTGAGCTGGAGGTAACAGGTTTTGTTGTTGATTCCTCCTTGGTTCAGTATAAAACTGATTTTGAGCCTGATTCCATTGGGGTACTGCATGTTGTTGGTACCACTATTGTTGGGGTTGATTTGGCCATTGTTGATTGCCCCATCTATGGTTTGTCCACTCAGATGACCCCCAATAAGGATTTCCCCAATTAGGTTGAGGTGGACGCGACTAATTCCAAGATGGAGTCCATTGATTATGAGCCCAATTATTTTGTGGTCTCCACGTAGGATTAGTATTTTGTCCATAAGGGAAATTACCTCCTTGACGTTGGTTTAAATCATGTATTTCTTCTTCAACCTGAATGGTTTTTTTCTTAGTATTCTTAATATCTGACAAAAGCTTGCACTGGTTTGTAGGATGATTTTTCTCACACAGTTGACAAACATTGAATTATCCAAAGGACACTCATGCAATAAGTGTTTATTCCGACACCTTGGACAATAAATTGACAAGGTCTCAGGGTTGCAGGTTTTAGCTTGTATACCATCTAGGGTGGTATTCAACTGCACGAGAATATCCATTTTTAGATTTGCTATTTCTTCGTGGAGCTTACCTATCTCATTAGTCCCTTTAAAAAAATTAGTTTTGCAGATTCCTCCCCTAGTATGGGAGAAATTCCGACAAAACTCACATATTTCTTCAAGAGTTAATCGAGATACATCACCTTTCCCCATTAAATCCAGATTCCTTCTAGTGTCATCATCAAGACCTTTAAGAATTTTTTTTTTGAGAATCTCAATGCTAATAGCCGTTTCTCCACATCTTTTGGAGAGGAAGAGGAACCTATCAAGATAATACTCTAAGATTTCATCCTCATTTTGCCTTAGCTTAAATAGCTCCTCCTTGCGATCACTTACCCTATAGTAACTCTAGTATTTTTGCAAGAAAACAGTCTCCATTTCTTCCCAGGATGTTATACTACCAGAACCCAATCCCATGAACCAGTGCATTGTTGAGTCCTTCAAAGTTGGCAGAAAAAGCTTCAACTTTTGGTTTTCATTCTTATAATCATAAGTCTGACATAGGAATTTAAATTCAAAGAGAAATTGGTCAGGATCTTCCGAAGGCAAGCCACGGAAGGTTGGAAGGAAAGCTAGAGAAATGTTCTTCATGACAGAATCATCATCAGCATCCAACATAATAGGATAGGTAAACGTTCTGGGAGGCTAGGGTTCATTGTGGTTAGGTTCAGCTCTATGATCTCCCATGATGTTCAAAAGAGTTTGTTCCTCAAAAACAATTTCGTCAATAACTGGTTGTTCTACCAGTTGCTCGACAAGTAAATAATGGAAAGCCTCAGGTGGAGTAGTCTCAAATAATTCTTTAGAAGTGTGGTCATCTGAGCCTTGGGCTTCCCTATGTATGATAGGTACGTATTTTGGGGGGGCTATGGTATAAAACATCCGTGAGGGCCTCTTTTTTGGACCATGCAAAAAAGGAAACCACTTGAGAAATTTTTGGCATAAAACTTCATATTCAAACCGCCTCCTACTAACACTTATGTTGTCCCTGAAAACGGCACCAAAAAGTGATAGGTTGTCATTAGGTCCTACTACTTTAGAATAATTGAATGTCAATTGTCGACCGGGCAGTGTCCAAGGCAATTTGTAGAAGGAAATTATTTGAACAACCCATTTTATATTTTTAGTTTTTCTTCAAACTACAGAAGTCAAGTCTAATCTAAAGCCATTACCTCTTAACTCGAAAATAATCTTACTCTAAGAAAATTCAGGAATACTAAATTAAAAAATCATAAGACAACTAATTTAGAAAGCATTACGACTAAACTAGAAAGCATAGAAACAAGCAAACTAAACAACTGGTGTATTACAGAAACAGAAAAGTAAGGAAATAGACAATTAAACATCTCTTAAACAGTAAAGGAATATTATCAACTATACAAGATAACTTATACAAATTAAAAATAGTGGTGCTCCGGAACAACAGACTCGACTCTTTAACAACTTGTTACTTCCTACAGAACAATGATTTACCTTTAACAAAGAAAATAACTTAACAATAAAATACTTATCGATTTAGGCTAACTCCCCTCGAATGGCCAGCTCGCGAGCTACAAGTTCGTCTTTAACTCACATAAACTACAAATTCTCAAATCCTCTTATTACAAGCAATCACCATCATTCGAATTCAACAGTTACCAATAGACATAAATCAGATAACTCATTTTAACAGTGATTTGCAAAACCATGTGAACAGCATAACGATACTTCCTCTTTGCCTTATTCACTACTTAGGAAATTACAGTTTTATAGATAAATTCTTAATTAAATCCTAAATTTAAGATGGCATGGATAGCCATTGAAAAATTCTTCCTTAAATAAAAACTAACTTGATGTCTTTAAAGCTTTAAAACATGTAGAAGGCTCGAGAAGAGCCATAAAGTTTTTAACAACAGAATTTTAAAGAACTAAAACTGAATCTTCAGTGCATCATCCAGGCATCTAGGAATGGGTTTGCAGCATTACTCTTGAGGCACATGCTTGCTAAACTTCTGCAACAGTCGCATGATGACTTGTTAATCCCTACAAAAATGCTCAAATCAATCCATTAAACCTGCTTTGGATAATTTCCTCAATTGATCAAAAGAAGGAAAGAAAGCATATTTTTCCTAAAAATAAGTAATTACTTCACCTAAAGTTTAATAAATTGGCACAGGTTTAGGATTGAATTAGAAAAAGTAAGATTTCTAGATTTCATTATGATGAGGTTATTTTTACCTCATCAAATGCAATGGAAGATGGGTCAACAAATGAGGATGAGGATGTAGGGCCTTCATCATTCTTAGGTATTTGGGGGATCTTGTAGAACTTAGTCTCAAGGTTCTTGCAATAGTATAAAGGCTCAAGATCTCCATGGATAGTAACTTATTTATCCTCAAAATGAAACTTGACACATTGGTCATAGGTGGAATCTACAGCTTTCATGGCATGAATCCATGGTCAACCAAGAAATATGTTATATGGGAGATCAATATTTAGCACTTGGTATGTGGTCTCAACAATGATAGGTCCCACTTGGATAGGTAGCTTGATGATGCATTGCGACACTCGTTCTTGATCGTCATATGCCCTTATGGTTGTACTCTTTATCTTTTCGATAGCATCCTCTAAATAACCTAATTTCTTGACCAACTGAAGGGTGCAAATGTTTAGACCAACACCTCTATCTACTAAGACTCTCTTAACTTTATTATTATGAACAATGACCTCAAGGTCTAAAGCGTGATTGTGAGATGATTATGTTGGGAGATCTTGTTTTGAGAAGGTGAGAATATGCGGGGTAGTGATATGCCCTACCATAGCTTTAAACTGCTTGGTATCAATATTCTCAAGGATAGAGGAAGTTGATAAAGCCTTTTCTAATATATCCCAATGGGAAGGAGATAGCTTCAATAGTTCCAGAATAGATATTTGTGCAGGGGTCCTCTTTAGTTGGTCTAGGAAATTATAGTTGCTAGGGTTTGACATTGCCAAGGTTGTGCCCTAGGTTGAGATGAAGCTCCTTGGATTGTAACTTTTCCACGTTGTGTGGTGACTCCACACTCCACATTAGGTCCTCGGATGGTGACAACTGTTACAACATTATCACAAGAGGCAACTACATTGGAATAGACATGTCCCACGTTAGTGTAATTTTTCCCTTTTCCATTGTCATTCCCTTTGTTATGATCTAGCAGTGGGGTCTTGTATATCTTGAGGTCCTGGTTACCTGCTAGTATTTTGATAGTTATGTCTCCATTTTCGATGAGGTCTTGGATAACATTCTTTAATTTCATACAGTTTGACGTTTTATGTCCTTTGATCTTGTGAAAGTCACAAAGATCCTTTTCATTATACCAAGGTGGTTTATCTTGAGGTTCTTGATAGTTCTAAAAATTGGGGAGTGTAATCAAGTTGGACTATACCAATTTTTGCATTACAGATTCAATAGGTTCCCCCAATGGTGCGTATTTGCATTTGGGGTAGTTATTCCTATTGGGGGGTCCTCTTTGTTGCGTGTTGGTGTTATTGATTTGGTTATTCTATGATGGTGGGGTTGTTTTTTGTATAGTTTATTATGTGTTGGTTGGTTGATTGGTGTTTTGCCTAGGATAACTTATGATGACTTTAGCATCCACAACGACATCATTTTTCACATTCTTGTTCTTAGCCCACAGGTGGAGCTTGTCATTTGAACTGGTAGATGGGTGGTTTTCTTTATATGCTTGTGTGTTTCCCCATGAGATTAGGGCTCTCTCAATATTGAGGGCCCTAGTGACAAGCTCATCATAAGTGGTGATACATTGCATCTTTAAATGGAAGTATAGCTCTAGATCAACATTTTCTATGATAATCCCCACTTATTGCTCATCGGGAATGGGCCACTTGCTCTTACTAGCTCTTTACCTCCACCTTTAGAGGAAATTAGTGAAGGATTCTCCTTTGTTCTGCTTGAGAGTGTACAAATCTTCTAATCTTACATCCATGTCTAGGTTAAAGGAGAAATGGTCTATGAATTTATCAATAATTTCTTGAAAGTTCTTAATCCCTAGAGGCAATTGTGAAAACCAATCGATTGTTTGGCCCACCAAACTTTGTGGGAAGAGGTGCTTCAAGTAGGAATCATTGTAGGAAACCTCTATACACATGATGTGAAATTATTTGATATGATCCATAGGATTTCGCCTCCCTTTGTATTTATCAAACATAGGGACCTCAAAATCGGGTGGGAAAGGTACCATTGTGATGTTCCTATCGAATGGGTATGGACACAAGTTTTGTTGTGCATGTGGCTTCCTTGTTTTTCTCATTTTAATTTCTTAGATCTATTGTGTTATCACCTTGAGTTGTGATGACATATCTATTGATGCCAAAAAATGACAAGGTAACAGTCCTTTTTGGGAAACTCAGTTAAAGGGGGGATCTATTGCGCTAAACTGAGTAACCTCCATATTTTAAAGAAGTTGGATTCTTCTATAATTGGGTTTTTGAATGGGAAAAGGAAGCAAATATAAAATAAAAGGATCTAACTAGGGTGATGCGCCAAGATCTAGATGTAAGGCATGATAGATCTATCTTGTAGATGTGATCTAAGGGCTTGTTCAACAATCTGCTATGTTCCATAATGACAAAAAATAAAGATAGACACCTAAATGATTCACCCAATGACATAAAATAATATTCATGTGTATTTACCGAAAAGAGGAGTCAAAGACATGATCTAAACCAATAAACTTTCATTAAATTTATAGAAGTTCTACAAATGAAACATTTAGTACCAGAATGGCACAGTAAAACTTTATCAAAAATCTTTAAGAAAATAGAAAGGTCGAACAATGGCACAGTCTGTAAGTATTTACAATAATCTAAAAATGGTAAAGGCCTAGTTATTTTACCAATTTTTCCTATCAAAATCTGAACCCTTGCTTCAAAAGAAGAAGCAGTATTTATAATGAAAACCCAGCTCGGTGAGCCAATAATAGAAAAGATCCTTCGATCATGAGCAATGATGCATTTAGCAATGATTTTCCCTCGTCGTTGCAACTGAAAATATTTGAGCCATGAACAAGGATGCCCTAGAGTCAGATGCATCCCCTATGAATGATGGTAGTGGTCCCAGTAGACCAGAGCGTCGACATGTGCTATCCACTCATGGTGGCAGTTACAAAACATGGCAGGTGGTGTGAGGTTGTCGCCTGCTTAACTCTCCTTCATGATGAAGCCTTTAGAAGATCATGTGGAAAGAGGTAGAGGCCGACATTCATCCTTCCCCTTAAGCGATGAAAAATTTGCGCTGCGAAGACATGTGGAGGTCTCCAAGCATACTGCGCTGAGGGTGGGCCTGCCAAGAAATGTACGTGGAAAGATGCAACGTGGCACGCGGTCGGGGCCCGAAAGGAGAGCAATGGAAAGAGGCACTGAATATTGTCAACTGTTGACACGTGGAAGCATGGCGCAAGTTTTTGAAAAGGGAGAGAAGGAAACCTTGCGAGGAGTGCTCGGCTGACAAGTGGCAGTATTCGCATAAGCCTTTGTGAAAGGAGATTGATATAGTTTTTTTAAAGGGAGGGTGTGGCTAGTACATAAGCAAAATAAAATCACTCGAAGGGAGCTTGGGAATTTTATGTTCACAGCTTCTAACAACTTATCAGGAGCATTTCGCCTATGCAACGAGGAACCCAAAAAAATTTGGCTTGTAGACCAGAGACTTATCCATCGAATGACGCGATCAGAGCTTAGAGAGGGTGGTCTGAAGAGGCATCCATTCATCCTCAAATGGAGTCAATATGTTGCGTAGACCTTCTTACGCTCCATGCAAATTGATCACTTCTTTGTGAGACAACGCCGACAATATACTAGCCCAGGACTCGAGTTGAAAAAGAAGCCATGCAATCGGATGAGTGACACACTCAATATCTCCTACAACAAGGGATTGACTGAAACTCTAAAAGGTAGACGCATCTTGTTGCTTCTCCTCGATCTTTTCCACAATATGCTCCATCGTGGCCACTGATTCACCTTCAAGAAAAGGAGATGGTAATCCCATTTGAGTTAAGTGACAGAACCTGACTTGCATGCTATTCATGATCTGATCCAATTTGGTGGCACACTCGTCGGCATGAAAGATAGTTGTATGGCAATGGATGAACTTGTTAGTTGTTTTAGTAGTGACCTTTCAGTCTTCAATCCCCACACTTCCCAAGACTTCATCTAGGACCTCATATAGCCTGTCCAATAATATTCTGGCATTTGGAACTCTTTCAGTGATGGACTGAGGGAATTGCACGATCGCCTCACAAACCTCTATGCCCAAGCCTGTTGCTTCCACCATAAATCAGAGCATTGACTGTAGAGTTAGGCAGAAAGCCTTCACTCTCTCCCAATATGAAACATGTAACTATTGGGATATTTGAAGAAGCTCTATTTGATCGACAGGGGAGAAGGTGGAGCTCTTCAATAGGAAAATCTCCATGTTCCTTTTCTCTATATCATACGCGAGATTTGCAACCTTTTGGTTTATCGCGGTGAGTTGTCCCTGTAGGATCCATGATTTTGTGACCCAGCTAGCCTTGGCTCGCTCCTTGTTTGTTGCTTCTTGCTCTAAGGAATACTTTATTTTTGCAATCTCATTTTCTAATTGGACCCAACAGATCTCAAAATTCGTATCTTTTTGTTGCATTTGTTGCTCTAGTTGAGCACGTTGGTGATGAAACTCCTCATCTTTTTGTCGCACTTCTTGCCCCAATGGTGCTAATTGGTCTTGATATTCTTGGTTCTTATGTAGAACCTTAGTGACCAAGTTAGGATCAAGGGATTGAAATTTTACAAGTTCCTCTCTGAGCTTTGCTTGTTCCATCTCCTTTTGTTGGGATAAGCACTTAAATTCAACCTCCCTAGCTTTTTCCTTGGCAAACAAGACCTTGACTCTATCCTTTATGCTTTTTAGCTCTTCTTCCCTTTTCTTTAGCTGGCGACCAAAATTAAGAAAGCTAGTGGTCACCACCCATTGTGTTTCCTCCATGAGCTCCACCTTGTCTTCAAGCTGGGCTATGCTTATATCGAGCCCCATGGTGTACATGTTGTAGTCATCCGCCTACATTTCTTCTTGTGGCTTACTGATAGTCACAAAATGTAGCGACTGTTGAGCCTCATTAAAAATAGTTTGTACCCTTGGCTCTGTTGGCTTCTTAGCATTTTTAGCCTTTTTCCTTTGGGCTCTGATTGCTCGTGCCTGCCTAGTTTTTTTACCTTCTAATAAGAATTCAGAGGGTAACCTGATGAGTTAGCCTGCGAAAGGTGCACCAGGAGGAAAGGAAAAAGGGAATGAAAGGGTGGCAGTACCGGGAGACTTCTTCTTTGGTACACTAACTTTCTAAGGTGAGAAAGAGGGATACTCCAATACTCTACTCTAATTGTGAACCAGTAGGAGGACTCAAAGGAAGCAGAGTCGTGATAGTTTCTATCGACTGGGAAGAGTGGATCGGCTCCAAAATTGCGGTGGCAGGGGATGTATCAATGAAGGTAGCAGAGGCAAACTGTGAGGTTTTGGGACGCGGAATGGGCCAAGGCGAATGGTGTGAGGTTCCATAGAGAAGTAAGGGCAAATGGGATCACGTGAGAAAACTATGCGAAACCCCCCACGATCATTGAAGCAGAGGCCAAAATGCATTGGTCGGTGCATGAACCAAGAGGTGTTGTAGACACAACATGGGAAACTAAGGTTTGTGAAACTAGAGAAGAGGGAGAGAAAGATACTTGCAGTGCAGATGATTGTGGTCCTTGGTCTGTTGTTGGCTCTTCGCTTACCTCAGGGTCCTACGAACACTCTCCAGATGGTGCCTCGGTTCGCTATCGCCGATAACCCTCCTGCTGATGGAGGAAATGCTCACGCTGATGAAGATAATGCTCATGCTCCTACAACTTGAAGGTTACCACACCTTTTCCCCTTTTGTATATATATACCTGAAAGAGGGCTTTCATATACATATATATAAGGAAGCCGTATATATAGTCACAATTTTGAGCACATGGCCACAAATCCATTTTGTCAATGTTTCTATCAAAACGTATATATAATGAATATACTTGCTATCTTCAACTCTTTGCCTTCATTCTTGTGCTCTCAGCAACTTTTATTGAATTTCTCGCATATGAACTTAATTTCTGCAATGAGTAGTATAGCCTTTCTATGTTCTTGTAATAATGGGTCTCATGAATTTTCCTGCTTCCTATATCCATGAAAATGTTGGAAAGAACCGACCGATAAAAGATGAAAGGGAAAATAATTACATTAATCACATATTTACACCTATATGAAGTATCTGAAGCTTAATTGAACAACTTTAGGTGAGTTCCATTAACCAGAATTCCCAGTACTTCTTGTTCCATGTTTTCTAATTTGAATACATTATTTTGTTTGCACTGAATTATTTTGAAAGGGCCTTCCCATAGTTTGTTGAATTTTCCATGTTGGCCAGGCTTTGCGGCTCTTTCATTGAACTTTAGTACTAGGTCGCCGCATTTTTGACCTTGGTCTAAAGCTTTCTTGTTGAACCACCTTTTAACCACCTATAGGCGGTTAGTCATGGCTTTTAGGGCTTTCTCCCTTTTTTCTTGTACCTCCAGCAATTCGGCCAACTGAACTTCCATAGCTCTATTCTCTTCAATCTATAGAGACTTGAGTAGGTGTAACGCAGGTATCTCTATAGAGATTGGTAATAGCACCTCCTTCCCATATACTAGCTCGTATGGTGAATTCTTCAGGGCTTTCTTAGGAGTTATGCGGTCAGCCCATAACATTGTTCGAAGATTCTTATGCCATTCCTTCTCATGATCAGATCTGGTCCTTTTAATGATTCAGACCAGATTCTTGTTAGTTGACTCAGCTAGGTCGTTTCCTTGCAGGTAGTAGTTTGAGGATGTTTTCAAGAATATGTCATGTTCTAATGCGAATTGACATACCTTGGAACCTAAGAAATATTTGGCGTTGTCTGAGATGATAGTCTTTGGCATGCCGAATCTCATTACCAGACCTTCGAGAAAATCTACAATTTTTTCCTTTGTCACATTCTTCATGGGTAGGGCTTCGGTCCATCTTGTGAAGTAGTCTATGGCTATTAGGATCCACTTGTGACTGGCGCTGGAGGCAGGGTTGATCATCCTGATGAAATCTAGCCCCCATTGCACAAATGGTTCATCCACTACTATCAGATTGAGAGGCATGGCGCAATTCTTTCTTCTCCCTATGTAGAATTGGCATTCTTTGTAGGCTTTTATCATTTCATAGGAATTGTTGAACAATATAGGCTAGAAGTACCTAGCATGCAAAATTTTGATGGCGGTGGTCTTCACAAAGAAGTGTCCACCTTCCGGGCTGTTGTGGAAGGTGTTGAGAATTTTCTTTGCTTGCTCTATGGTGATGCATCACAATAAGACACCATTGAAATTCCTTTTAAAAAGAATCCCTTCAATAAGTGAGTACCCACTATTTTGCAACTGGTAGAATCTTCTTCTTTGAGAAAAAAAATTTGATGGATACTTGTTGGTGTGCATAAATCTTACCCTATTTGCCAACCAACAGCCTTCAGGTTCAAGCTCATTTGTTAGGACTATCTCCTCTTTCTCTTCCTCAATTTCCATTTCTTCGTCGTGTGCCAAATATTTGCACAACCCTCTTCCTTTGACATTCTTTGTAGGCTTGACTTCAATGTCATATTCTAGGATCTTAGTTATCCACTTGGCCCTTTTGTCGATGATTTCACCTTCCATGATGTACTCATGAACACTGGAATGTGCAACATAAATGATCACCTTAGTGCAAGCTATAAGATGTCATAACTTCTTGAGTCCCTTTAAAATTGTGAAAGCTTGCCTTTCGATGAATTTATAGTTCATCTCGTACTCCTTCAAGGTTCAGGAATGGAATGCTATAGGATTCTCTGCCTTTCCTTCATCATCCTTCTGAATCAGAACAGTGGCGATACTTGTCTTACTGCTAAAAACATACATTATGAAGTCTTTTGACAAGTCAGGATTTTCCAACACAGGAGCCGAACAAATAGCATCCTTCACCTTCTCAAAGGCTTCCCTCGCTTCTTTTGTCCATTTGAACAATTGGTCCTTTTTTAGCATCAGGGTGATTGGTCTAATTATTCCTACAAAATCAGAAATAAACCTGCTTACCAAGTTAACCTTTCCCAAAAAAAATTGTACTCCTTTCTTGTTTATCGAAAGAGGAAACTCTCTAATTTATTTTACCCTTTCAGGATCAATAGAGATCCCTTCTTGAGACACTACATGACCCAACAATTTGCCTTGTGATACTCCGAAAACACATTTTTTTGAGTTCAAGGATACCCCAAACTCTCGGCATTTTTTGAAAACCATCTTTAGATGATCAAAATGGTCATCTTTAGATTTGGAAAATAAGTCCAGATCATCTAAGTAGATGAGGATGATTTTGTTGATCAATTCGCTGAATGTGATATCCATTGCCTACTGGAAGGTAGCCCCAGTGTTTGATAGGTCGAAAGGCATTTTGGCATATGCAAATGCTCCCCACTTGGTGGTGAACATGGTCTTGTGTTGATCTTCCTCTTTAACCTAAACCTGATTATAGCTCGAGAAACCATCTAATAGAGAAAACATCTCTGAACTTGCCACAATCTATAAGATTGATTCCATGGAAGGCAACGGGTAATGGTATTTCAGTGATGCCCTTTTTAGGTTGTGAAGTCAACACAGAGAAGAATGTCTCCATTTTTTTTTTGAACTGGAATGAGGTTGGATACCCACATACTGTGCTTGATTCAAAAGACAATATTGGACTGGATCATCTTTTCTAGCTATTGTTCCATTAAGACTTCAATCTTTGGGTTGACGGGCCTTTGTTTTTGTCGGATAGGTTTAGCACCTTTCGTTAGTTCGATGGTGTGTTGGATGATATCAGGATCATACCCCCTGAGGTCATCATAAGACCTATTATGCCTTGCATAACCACCCCATCTTTTTCCTTGGTCAAAATGGGTCCCCCTTTATGTTTTTATCCTTGGTTGTTTTCCAAACAAAGTTTGGAGTCTTGCTTTTCCAATACTTTGTTTTTCTTTAGTTTATTCTGTTGGAATCGGAATGAAAACTGAATCGGGTTTTGAAACTTCTTTCAAAACTCATTATGATCCCCATCCTGACAGTCTTTCTTTTGAACTTTCATTTTGTCTTTGTCGGAGTCGGAGCCGGAGTGGAAGTTTGGTTGTAATTTATTCAAAGTTTCAAAATCAAATTTCATCCCGCCCCCACCTCCACTTTTTGGTCTTTTGTTTTAAAATAGGTTTTTGCGTTAAGTTTTCTTGTTTCGGTCTTTTTATTTTGATGTTTGGTTTTGTTTTATTCTTTGTTGGCAGAACCGGACCCGGAAACGGGAACCAAGTTGGAAAGTTTAAAAAGTTTCTGAAATAGTTTTCATTCTGATTCCACTCCCATCATTTCTAGGTTGTTGACTTTTCCTGAGGTCGCATTGCAGTAGTGTGCCAGTTCCTTCTACAGTTCTAGTTCTGATCTACTGCATTTATTGCATTAATGACAGGTGCCATGCACGCATGAAACTTTGAGTTTTTACCTTAATTACGAATTAATGCATAGTTACCAATATTGTTAAGAGATTGAAGAGTGAACTAGAGCTGCAGTGGAGCTTTTGTGTGAGTGAAGTGATTGAAAGTGAGATTGTTGCACGCAGATTGCTTCAGGAGGTTAGCTTATTTATTTGCGTTCGAGGTAGGGTTTTCTATTCTCGTTCTTCTTTTTATTTTTGAGTTTTTCATTTCGGTTCATCTCGGTTTGTTTGGTTTCATGCGAATTTCTCTGTAAGTTCATATGTTTTATTTATTTCACTTTTGTTTGCTTGGATTTTCTTATTTTCATTTTGGTTTTGTTTCTAGTCTATTTGTTTTAAGGCACGGTCATTTTCATGTTTTAGTTGTGACTGAATCGTCGTGCCCTAGTTTTTAAATGTGTAGGTTAAATTACGGTTCCACAGTGAGTACGGTTTTGTAATTCTTGTTTTTAATTAGGAATACATTTGTGCATTCAGTTTGGTTAAGTTAAATAGGGTTAAAATTTGTGCCCTAGTTTTTATATATCGTAGATTTTTAGTTTAGGGTTTTTAAGCATTTCTCTATTCGTGTTTTAATTTAAATATGATACCCTAAAAGGTATAGTTTCCTCTCGGTCCTATGGAGATGGTCTTATTAGGTTATGTTTAAGCTCCTTTCGTGTTAATATGACCTGGCCTTTAAATCATGAAGTTACCTATCAAACTGTTAAAAACACTTATGACGTCATGGTTGTTTTAGGCGGGAGCGGGATCGGAATCAATCTAGACTCTGAACCATATTTTCTAGTGAGTATCGATTCCATTTTCATCCTGTCTCCGACTCCGCTTATAGTAAGAAGCATTCTTTCAAAATATCAATAACCTAGGCAAATGCGGAACCAAAATGGAATATGAAATTAGAAAATCTGAAAGAGACCAAATCAGTTTCCATTCCAGTTCCGATTCCGGTTACCATTCCAGTTTCGACTCCGGTCCTACTTATCTCAATAATGATTTTGGCTCCGAGCCTGATAGTGTTTCAAAAGAAAGATTATTTAGAATTTTTTTCTGCTTGGTTCCGCCTCTAGTAGATGTATGAAGGGTAATATTTTAAAGCATATTGTGGGATGTTTATTCAAAGATCTAATTAGAGGTTTTGTTGTAGGAAATTTAAAATGTCAGGAACATCAAGAGAAGCTTCCCAAAGGCAGCAATCAAGCCTAAAAAGATTAAGGCGAAGCAGTTACCCTATACTTTAAGGTATAACCATAGGGGTTATGTTGCCACTGCAAGCAAAGTGGAATCTGGTTGGTCTTATATCACTTACACCAATCTGGGCCCATTCAATTTTTAGGAGTTGCACTCATAAACCATTACTAAGGATGGATCAAGGAGAACTCAAAGAATACTTGAGTCTGGCTTGGCTCACATCACCTTATTTCCCATATCTATCCAATGCCCAGAATTAATCATGACAGCAGCAAGAGCTTACAATCAGGCTACTAGGCAATGCATGGATTCACAAGACAATGTGATCATTGATTTAACTCCTCAGATGTTTCAACACATGTTTAGTGTCCCAAATCCAAAGAACCTGGTACAATTGAAAGAGGCAGATGCTTTAGGGATGTATAACAAATGCAAGGAATCCAAAAAGGCTCATTTGAACAATAAGTGGTTGAAAACACAGAAGAAGTCCTTGACCAAGCTCTCAGATCAACCAAAGAGGGCATATTTTTAAAAGGAAGTATCAGAGTTGATAATGATGTTGTCTAGAGCTTTTGGGAAGAGGGATGCATTTCATTTTAAAGAATGGATGTTTCCCTTTATTCAGACAATCTTTGATGGTACACAATAGTTTGACTGGCCTATGATTGTCTCAGATGCCATTCATGACCAATTAACCAGGATAAGGCAAACCAAAAGCTTTTATTTGACTTCCTATGTTTTTTATGCAGCAGTTAGAGGAGGCATCTTTCCAGGATTGAATAGAGTGGGTATATTGGGAGAAGTTGATGGACAAAGGAAAGTATGGGACCATTATAATTAGTTATCTCTACAAGTATCTGAAACATAATTTAGAAGGTTTAATGATGCATTTCTATATGTAACCATTAACCAGCTTAATGGGGATGCAAGATATAGACTGGGCCAAGAAGCTATGGCATTTATCACATAATGGGGATGTTGGTATATCCAATACCCCAAGTTCACTTATTTTAGACTGGTTGGATTTGAAGGGCATCCACACTTGCTCCCAGGATGTTCTGGCAATAGGATAGTTCTAATGGAATTTGTATATCAAGCTCTAGGGGTTAATGCCTGGTTTGGATTGAAGCATAAAATAGGATGTCATAAGCTTCCCATGCAATTGGGTGAATATAGTTGTCAACATTTGGTGGGAGCTAAGGTAGTGTGTAGTGAGTTGATACATCTGAAACTAGGTTTGTACATAGCTCAGAAGTACTTTGACCCGAGGAAGAAAATGAATGCCTTGCTTCCTTTAGTTTTTGATAAACATTTCAACTTGTTGGAAGATTTTTGGAGTGACCGTCAGGATGAGTACGACCTCAAGAAGAAGAATTATGAGAGGTTACCCATCTCACTCATGGTAGAACTTGGGATCAAAGAAGACATCCCAGATACATTATTATATGATGGGGTGGTATTAGATCCATCATATGAAGCATTAAATGTTGCAACTAAACGCTTGGATCCGGTGGACTGGGATGGTGAGGAGACCATTGATATCAAGCAGATAGGGAGGCCAGTCTTGGATAGAAGTATTCGATGGGCTGTCCAAAGAACCAAAGCTTCTCAAGGACCGTCTCCTAAAAAGGGAAAGGCATACAAAAGAATCCAGAGGAATTTGCCTTCCAGGGAGCCTTTGGAGTTCTTCCCTCCTAACATTGAAGAGATTGAGCTTGAGGCCTCTACTCAAGATTTACCTGGAGCACAAGAGGAGGATTCCTAAACAGGACCTATGGCTTCAACACCAACATTAGGTGAGTCCTCAACTCAAGTTATTCTTCAAGAGCAACCAAGTGTCAATATGCCTGAAGGGAATCTTCATGATATTGCTGAATCATTAAAGGGAAAAGGAGTGGAGCATGACATTTTTGATGTTGGAACCAACTCTGATGAGACTTTGTCTGAGAAAGATGCACAAGAACATATGCCTCTAGAAGAGGATACTGAACAGGTGATGACACAAGAGGATCAGTGGGCACTATTTGAGGAAGCAAAGAGGGCTTCAGATGCTCAAGCACATGCAGAAGCGACGAAAAACAAAAAGGCCATTGATGCTAAGATACAATTTGATACCTTGCTTCGGCAACAACAAATAGAAGCCAAACAAAGAGCTGATGAGATAGAAAAGAAGCAAAGGCAAAAAGAGAAGGAGCTCAAAATGAAAGAAGAGAATGATAAGCTTGCATTGGTACAGAAGATTCATGATTTAGAGGAGGAAAAGGAAAAACAAAGAAGAGAAAGAGAATCCCTTGTGGCCAACTTAAAGCTTGTTGAAGAGGCCTACAAAAAGAAAGAGGAAGCAGAACAAATGCAAAAGGAAAAAAATGTTGAGGAAATATAAAAGTAGCTGCAGGAAGAAAAAGGGGTCTCAGATAGGCTTAAAGCTTTAAAAGAAGAGAGGGATAGGTTAATGGAAGAGAAAAGAGTTGAAGAAGAACAGATGAAGAAGGAGCAAGAAAATAAAAGGATTCAAAAAGAGAAAGATGTCAAGGATTTGATTAACCAATTGCAAAAAGAAAAGGAAGATACAAAGAAGCTTAAGGCATTGGAAGAAGAAATAAACCGGGAATTTGAGAAGAAGAGGTTAGAAGAAGAGAAAATTAAAAAGGAAGAAGAAGACAACAGGATTCAGGAGCAAAAAGATAAAGAGGAAGCTGAAAAACTTGCATAGATAAACATGGAACAAGAACAACAAACGGTCCAAGGGGTTGATTCTCAACCTAGGGTTCATGAGCAACAGCCCTCTACTACTGCTATGCCTTCTTCAAGTATAATGACCACTTCTCCAAGTGCTCCCACTTGGTTGAAATTCGATTTTCAAAAGAGATCAATAACACCTTCACAGCCTCTTAATTGGGAAAATATGATGAAGGAGATTGAAAAGGAAAGGCCTAAAAAGAAGGCAGAGATCCTACATTCTACTAGACTTACAAAAGCAGGGGAGATTATTGCTGAATCCACCATACCAATGGTAGACAAGGATGTAGGAGACATGCAACTAACCGATTACCAATTGGGTACAGTTAACTTGGGAAGACCTACCAGGGATCAGTAGATGAACTTGATAGATGTGGTAGCATCATCCACTAAGTCAAGGATAATGAAGGATAAGCAAAGAAAGGATGAGCTTAAGGCTTAATTAGATCAGTTGCATACTTTCTTGAAGAGTGTTTCTTCTCCAAGGTCAAATCAAATTTCTACCATTGAGACACCAATTTTGTTGAGCAAGAAAGAGGTAGATGATTTAGTGCAGATAAGGAGTAAGGCAGAAATGTTGGATAGCTGGACTAAAAAACTAAATCAGTAAATAGGTGAGGTATTGGCTAATAGTTTCGAGGTTCACAGGATGACCGAGGATTTATTAGAAGAAATGAATCAATATGTCAAGGAATTGGGAGAACGGGAGGAGGAGTATAAAGGATATAGCCAAAAATTGAAAGAAATCAGTAAATTGGAAAAGTCTACTCTTCTAGAACAATCAATACTAGAAGAGGATAGTAAAGATTTCTTGGAAAAGACCTCCAGTATAATCCGGTTTAGATCTGACCTTCTATGTAAGCATAAAAATGAGGTTCAATATTCTACTAAGGATATGAATGAACAATTTGAAGAATTAGAAGCAGTCATTGCTATTATAGTGAATGTTGATATACCGGTAAAGGAGGGTTTACCTTTACATCAGATAAAGGAGAAGTGGGATGATAGATTTAAAGGTATTATGCAAAAAGGAGGTGATGGAGAGGATTTGTTGCTAGATCACTTGATGGATATTAAAGAAGAAATAAGGGTTGCTCGAAGAGAATTGACAAAGCTAAAAGACATGAGGGGATTTGTTGTTGCGGAGTTAGAAAGAATCAAATTTGAAGACAGCTGGGTTGACGGGCCTGATTTGGACATGCTTCAACAATTCTTCTCCAGTTATGACGAGTATATTGCAGATCCAGCTTCTCATTTATAAATTGATAAACTTATGCATGCATGACTGGCAATTGTGTAGGCGCATGGTTTTTCTTCTCTCCTCTATTTTTGTTCTCTCCAGTTGAACTAGAATATCCAAATGGGAACTAGAGATCAAATTGATCTAAGTTTCCAAGAAGACCTAAATTCCTAAAAGGGTGGATCAACTTAAGATAGAAGGGACTTCAAATTTTTGTACATCTATAAATACCTTTTGGGTATAGTAAGGTTCGGCCGATAAGAATAAGATTAGCCACCTGATAGTAGGAGATAGAATTTTTCATAGCTTTTATAGAGATACTTTGTTACTTTATCTATAGTTGAATATAATTACAGGTTTTTTTTAAGCAATATGGTGTTGGAATTAAGTTTTATTGGATAAGGTTTATGAATTATAGTCTATTTGTATGCCAGTGATTGTGCTAAAGCATGAGTGTTTCTTATGTGATGAAAATCATTAGAAGGAACTAGATTTAAAGATTATTTCATTAGATTATTTGTGAATTGAATTTTTTGAAAATTTGTTGATCGATGATCTTGGCAATGAATGAGAGTGTTCTTTTGGAATCTTTGAGATGTTTATGATGTGTGATTGTGATGTTGAATTAAGCACTTTAAATGCATGCAATAGTATGGATTGTTTTGTAAATTGCATCATGTTATGGTTTCCTTGATCTGTTGGAAGAACATTCATTGTTGAAGATATATGTCTGGATACTAGATAAGTTTTATTCATGTTTTACTAATGTACGCCCTGATCTATCTTTTTCTTTTATTTAAAACCCCTTTTCTTTTGAGAATAGTTCGATGAATAATTCATTGCTTGCATTTCTTATTACCAGCAAAGGCCCCTTGAATATTACAGTTGCATGGACCAATTGAGTGACACCAGACAGTTGAGAACCAACTACCAAGACCTTTGGAGTTAGGCTACTATATGTTGTCTTCCTTTTTTAGGAGAAATAGGATAGAGATATTTTGTTTAACGTTGTTTGTGTCATTTTCACCATCAACAGATCTGGCGCTAGAAGGAGGGCCTTGAAAAAGCAAGTTGGCTCGCATTGTGTCATTCTCATCGGAGAAATACAGGAAGATTCTTAGATCCTCTACTGATCCTGAACCATTACAAGAACTCCAAACCCCGGTTAGACCTAGACCCCATGCTTGTAGGATATTGATACCTACATCGCCACCACCACTTACTCCACCTGGATTTCCACCAAATCCACCTACACCACCACCAATTCAACCTACATCACCACCATTGGCTCGGCCAGTATCGCCCCCCACCAGTTAGGCCTGTGTCACCACCAATTCAGCCTATATCACCACCACCTGCTCAACCAATCCTACCCATGGCTTATTTTGTGAATAACCCCTCTCCGTTAGGGACTATTCCAAAAGGAATACATGATTTATCGAAGAACCCAGAAAATTTTTGTCCTAAGTACATGCATGGTGAATCAAGAAGTGTTGAGGAGCATATACAGGCATTCAAAGATGCTTGTACTCATGCTCAAGTTGATCATCAGGATGTGGTATGTAGATTGTTTCCTTATTGTTTGGGTGACATGGCATATAATTGGTATCTAAATCTGCCCCGAGGATCTATTCTGGTTGGACAGACTTAGAAAATTCATTCATTAATCAATTTTGGGTTTATGTGGACCCTGGCATCTTGTATCACCAGTTTGCCACCATAAGGAAGGAACATCATGAGCTGCTACCTCTATTCAACACTAGATTCCAAAGGATGTTTCGTAGGCTGCAAGATCCTTACTTAGTGGCTGAGAACATTGCCATTCAGGCATATTTAAGAGCGCTTGATCCTTTAATTGGCCTATTCCTACAGAGAACTTATGCTGCCAATGAAATAGACTCTTTATCTAAGGTGCATCACTTAGCCATCAAATTGCACTCGCAGATAAGTCTGCAACCAGGAGGTTTAGGAGCAGCTCTTCCTCCCATGAATTATCAGATGCCTAACCTACCGTTATAAAATATTGTCCCAAGGATGTCTTACTCTCAATATGGACCTATGTTTGAATTACAAGCCCCACCCACCATGCCCTTTTTTGGCAATGGCATGCAAGATTCTTCCCAACAACCTCAAAATCAACAACAACAAGTAGGAGGATCAACCCATGTTCATTCCCCATCCATAGTGCAAAATGTGCAAAATGAACAAATTGTTCAATTGACCAGTGAGCTAGAAACTCTCAAGAAGACTCTATCTCAAATGTCTAATGGTATGGCATAGCTTAGGCAAAACCCTCCCCACAACCAAAACCAGAATTATTAGAACCAAGGAGGTTACAACAACCAGGGGAATTATTCCAATCAAAGTGGGAATCAAAACACCAACCAGAACTTTCAGAATCAGAATTCCTCTAACCAAAATTACCAAAATCAGAACAGAGGATATAACCAGAGGTCTAACAACAACAATAGGCAATGGAATACTGGACCTAACAATGGGGGAGTTTCTCATAATTATCAGTCAGGTGAGGAGAGGCCACATACTGTTGATGTGGTTGACCTTAATTTTATGACTAATTGGTGTAGGCTACATGACACTACAGCACATTCTGAGGTTAATTGCCCAGAGATGGAGAAAATCGTAAAGATTGTGCAAGCTGATGCCCATCCTCCAGAAGGAAATTCCAATCAGGATAATGGGCCACTAAGTACTACTATGACTTATGAGACTATTGAAGAGAAATACCAATTTCCCATGGAGGGAGATAATGAGCCAGAGGAGGATGTGTATGATGCCCAAGCTTTTCAATCCAAAGGTGGTCATTTTCTAAGAAATCAGAATAAGGGCCCATTTACTACATCTGCACCTCCAAACAATATGGTCCCACCTAACCAGAATGCAGATAATAACCCACCACCACCAAAGGGACCTTCTGATTCTCAGAATAGAGGTAATCCGCCTCCTTTTCCTAAATATCAAGTGAGGAATGATTCAGAATTTGATTTTATTGCAGAACTTCAGAGGCAGAAGACATCATTGTCATTCTTTCACATCATGAAGTGGTGCCCAGCTCAACAAGAAGTGGTATTGAAGGCTTTGGAGGAGGCAGGCCACTTAAAAGGAAAAGGTAAAGTGACTCCAATAAAGGAGACAAATGCAGTCATCTATAAAGGTAAGACCAGTACCCCACCTTTCCTTTTGAGTTTAAGGATTTTTGGAAAGAATTTGCATAACTGTTTATTAGACTCTGGAGCATCAGGTAATGTCATGCCCTTTTCAATATGCAAAAATTTAGGATTAAGTCCCATCCCGACCAATGAGAAAGTGATCCAGTTAGACAAAACTGAGGTCAATGTTGTAGGAGAACTAAAAAACATGCATGTACAGGTTGGATCAGATCCAAGGATCTAGACCTACATAGATATCCAAGTGGTTGATATCCTAGAGACATATGGTATACTCCTAAGTCGAGAGCTAATGAAAAGTATTGGGGGATATTTGTCCTTGGATTTCTCTCACATGTGACTACTCTGGAAGGGGGTTGCAACACAGATAAGGATTGAAAGTGAACCAAGACTCAAGCATATGATTACATAATATGATGCTTCCAATGAAGTAGCATATTTTGAGACTGATATGGGAGTTTACAAACAAGAGGAAGTCCTTACTTTATCTGTGCTCAATCTTGAGGATACATTGCCCCTAGAACATGGTAACCCAATGATATGCATCAACCAGCAGGTTCTAATAAGGAAATTGTAGCAAGATAAGTTGGTTTTAGGAGAAGGAACTAATTTGAGTAGTTTGTTACTTCCTAATTGGTGTAGGATTCATTATTAAAATCATTCGGAGTTAACATTCCAATCATGCCTAGATATCTTAAGTCATGTAGATCAGCCTCAACAAATATGTCAAGAGAAACCCCAAATCCCTATCAGTGAGTTTTCTTTTCAAGTTAAGGATGCTACTATTCTCACTAGGGCTAGTCTTTCTCAAGAGGAGCGTTCTTCACCAGTAGAGCAGACTCAGGTTTTAGGCTCTAAAATTCAAGAAAAGGTTGAGGTGTCTCAATTCCTATTCAATACACCTGCCCCAGATGTTGTGCCAATGCCCAAGGCATTGATGAAAGATGATTTGGATTGTAATTTAACCCAATAAGTTGTTCAGGAAGTCATTTCTGAGCAAGTGGAAAACATAGAAAAATCTTCAAGTGAGCTTTGTCCCAAGTCAATTTCTGATGACAAGCAAAAGTCTGAGCCGCCACACATCCCAATTAAGTCATCCCCTGTTGTCCCTAAAAAGAAAGAACTCCCAGCCAAAGACCAATTGTGGACTCTTAAATTTGATGGTTCCAAATCTAAAGCAGGAAGTGGAGCAAGGATTGAATTAACCAACCCGAAAGGGAAAACTTACTTTGCATCTTACAAATTGTAGTTTGGATGCACAAACAACGTGGTTGAATATGAAGCACTTGTTCGAGGTCTTATGTTTGCTCATAGAAAAGAAGGTTACTTGTCTCACAGTTATGGGGGATTTTGAAGTGATTGTAAAATAGGTACGTAGCCAATATACATGTCATAACAAAATATTGGTTGTGTACAGAAATAGATTTTGGAACTTAATCAAAGACTTTGATGCTTTTGGGATTACTTTGATCCCTAGAAAAGCTAATCAAATTGCAGATGCACTTGTTGTTGCTGCTAGCACATTGGAACCCATGCAAGATTCTAATCTAAAGAGGTTTTTTGTGGAACTAATTTAAGTCCCAGTTTTTCTTGATAGTGTTTGACATTTTCAAGTATTTGATGACGATCAGCATATATTGGCCTTTTTGGAAAGTTCAGGTGTTTTTCAAGGACAGATAATAGATTAGTCTAAAAGAGATCAGGGAGATTGGGATTCGGAGAAGCAGAGTAAAGAAGGGATATTAAATTTGAAAAGTAATAGCATTCTAAAAGCGATGGTAGCCTTGGAGAGAATATTTGATTCTGACCCACGGGCTCGTCAAAGGGTGCCCACAGAGAGTGAAGGAGGGAAGTATGAATCTGTCAATCTGACTCACTTGGGCCCTGAAAGGAATATTCTTATAGGAAAGACTTGTCTTCAAGAAATGAAGGAAAAGATAGTTAAAGTTTTGGAGAAGAACATTGCAGCCATTGCTTGGAGTTATGATGACCTTAAAACCTTTGACACTTCTGTGATCACTCATACAATACCACTTAAGCCAGAAGCTAAGCCCTTCCATCAGAAACAGCTCCCGGTCAATGCTTTAATTGAGCCCTTGATCCAAAAAGAGGTGCAAAAGCTTCTATCTGCAAGGATAATCTTTTCTGTTAGACATTCTACTTGGGTGGAAAATTTAGTTCTTGTACACAAAAAGAATGGTGAAATCAGATTATGTGTTGATTTCAGGAATCTAAATAAAGCATCTGAGAAAGACGATTATCCACTGCCCTCTCTTGATGAAGTATTACAAAAGGTTAATGGATCTCAGATGATGACATTTTTGGATGGTTATTTTGGGTACAATCAGGTTCTTGTCAGTCAGGAGGATAGAATGAAGACAACTTTCACCACCAAATGGGGCACATTTGCCTATAGGAGGATGTTGTTTGGTCTTATCAATGTTGGAGTAACCTTTCAATGAGCAATGGATGTAGCCTTCAAGGATTTAATAGGGAAGTGCATTATTATTTATGTGGATGATTTAACTATCTTCTCCAAAAATAGAGAAGACCATGCTGCTGACTTGGAAAAATTTCTCAAGAAATGTATAAGCTATGGTGTATCTCTCAACCCAAAGAAGTGTGTGTTTAGAGTATCTAAAGGGAAACTCTTAGGACACATCATATCAGAAGAAGGGATTTCCATAGACCCTGATTGAGTAGAAGCTATCTTGAAATTGACAAGGCCAGGTAGCAAGAAAGAAATGAGATCCTTCTTTGGTAGGATCAATTTTGTTAGAAAATTTATAATAGGGTTTGCAGAGATTGTCAAACCTCTAAATGAAATGATGAAGAAAGACGCAAATATTGAGTGGAGTGAAGAGGATAAATCTACTTTCATGAAGATCAAACAGTCTATATCTGAGGCACCTATTTTGACAAGCCCGGATTATTTGAAACCTTTTTATATCTATTCCTTTGCATATGACCATTCATGTGCAGCTGTGTTAATGCAACGAAGAGGAGAGGGAGAAGAAAGACCTATTGCCTTTATGAGCTCTCCATTTAAGAATGCAGAACTGAGATACCCACCACTAGAAAAACAAGCCTTTGCATTAGTACGAGCGGTAAAGAAGTTCAGGCATTACATTCTGCGAAGTCAAGTAATGGCTATAGTTCCAGATCCAGCTGTAAAGTCTCTTCTGATGCAAAGTGAATTAGGAGAGCGAAGAGGAAAGTGGATGGAAATTCTACAAGAATTTGGCTTAGAGATTCATCCGATGAAACTTGTCTAAGGATAGGGTTTATCAAAAGCAATGACAGATGTGGACAAAAACATCACTTGTTAGCAGTACACCTTCCAGTCATTTACTAAGGATCCCTGGTACACAGACTTGATTTTCTTCCTCCTCAATAACAGATGTCTAGATGGAATGAATGCTACTAAGAGGAGAGCATTGAGGATGAAGAGTGCTCACTACATGCTTAAAGGGGGATCCATCTATAGAAATAATTTTCAAGGGATTTATTTGCGTTGTTTAGATCAGCAAGAGGCTAAGCATGCTATTTCTGAGTTTCATGGAAGACATGGAACAGGACATGGATTTGCGGATGCTTTGGCCCATCAGATTCTTAGATCAGGCTATTATTGGTCTTATCTATTTCGGGATGCACACCAACACGTCAGGACCTATCATGTATGCTAAACTGTTGCACCCAGGGAAAGAAACCCTGCAATGCCTTTGCAACCAGTGTATGAGGTAAGGTTGTTTGCTCAATGGGCCTTGGATTTTGTAGGTGTTATTAATCCCAATTATTCTACAAGACATAAATTCATCTTGACTACAACTGACTACTGTACACGCTGGACTGAGGCCCAACCCTACAAAAATAACACCACAGAGGTGGTCATCAAGTTTTTGACTGAGAACATCACAACCAGGTTTGGAGTTCCATTTTCTCTGGTATGTGATATTGGCCCTACTTTTTCTTCTGTTGAATTTATTCAATGGGAATATGAGCATAAAATCATTCTAAAATATTCATCCAATTACTACCCTCAAGGAAATGGAGTGGTTGAGTCCACTAATAAAAACTTGTTGGAAGTAATAAGAAAATTACTAGAAAACAATCCTAGAGACTAGCACACTCAGTTGAGATTTGCCTTATGGGCAGATCAAACCAGAATCAAAGCAGCTCTAGGAAATTCACCTTTTAAGTTATTCTATGGCCAAGACCATGTCTTCCCGATCCATTTACAGATACCTATTCTTAAGTTCATGCAGGAATTTCATACCAAGGATGATAGGATTGAAGTTAGATTACTTAATTTGCTTAACATGGAAGAGCAAAGGGATGCTACTTTGCAGCAATTCTCTAAGCATCAGGTTGTCGTCAAACGTTGGTTTGACAAAAGAGCCAAGATCAAATCTTTTAGGATATCAGATCTTGTATTACTGTGGGATAAAGCCAGAGAAAGAAAAGGAGATCACAAGAAGTTTGATAGACTCTGGTTAGGTCCTTATCAAGTGGTTGAGATATTAGGCGAGAATGCTTTTCATTTAAGTACCTTAACATGAGAACCTGTTCCATTACTAGTTAATGGTCAGTTTCTCAAGCACTATTTTGGTGCATAGAAGGTCTGATGTTTTTGAAGAAAATGTATTATATTGTATCATATGTAATTAAGTTTTTTTTTGGTTGCTTTCAGTTTTTGTTTTATTATTTTTGTGTTTTGTTTTGTTCTTTTTATTTTTTTGTTTGTTTTGTTTTGTCTTGTTTTGTTGGGGATCTTCTTTTTCATCTCAAGACAAGGGGTTGTTATTCAAAGTATACTACTGGTACTAGGAGAGAAGTTGGTTTAGGTATTTTCATTATCACTATTGAAAAGGATTTCGTTCTGAAACTTATGTTTTATGATCATTCTAGTTTGGGTTTGAAAATTTATTAAGGATAGAAGATACATTGTGAATATCTCATGAATTAGAATCAAAAATCCGTCACCCAAATTACAAAAATATTTGCCTAAGTAAATGCCTATCTATTTTAGAATGGTTCTGCTTTTGATTCCAGTGAAAAATTCGATTCCAAGACTATCATGAAATCCACTGTAGTTCTCAACCCACATTTTAGATATATTGTGTTTGAGTATTGAGAAAGGTGCACAAAAGATTTCCACAAGAGAAGCTTGAGTAAAATGAATGAATGATAATGAAAAGAAAGAAACTTCAAAGGCAAACTCAATATCAAATGGGTAATCAAGTATCTCTATCGGGGCTATGGACACCTAGCTGGCAGTAGAGCAATGCTTTGAGAGAACTAGAGGTATCTCCGTCAGGGCTATGGACACTTTTCTGGCAACGAAGCAATACCCAAGATTTTATTGCACAATGGTTAGAGGACTCAACTTATGTAGCTTGAATCTTAGGTATAGTTGTTTAGGAATAGAGAAAGTATCTATAAAGAATGATGCACAATATATGCACACACTCAGATTCAGAAATAACTCATGAGCACATACATCTGAGATTCCAGCTCAACCTTATTCTAGATATATCTGATCTTATTCAAATTAGCATGTTTCATAAACCAAGTATTTTTAGGGTGACTGAAATTTTCTTTGGGTATCTTGAAAATGGGTAAACCATTTTCCCAGCCGAGTCGCCATTTATTATGCCTTGCATAACCACCCCATCTTTTTCCTTGGTCAAAATGGGTCCCCCTTTATGTTTTTATCCTTGGTTTTTTTCCAAACAAAGTTTGGAGTCTTGCTTTTCCAATACTTTGTTTTTCTTTAGTTTATTCTGTTGGAATCGGAATGAAAACTGAATTGGGTTTTGAAACTTCTTTCAAAACTCATTCTGATCCCCATCCTGACAGTCTTTATTTTGAACTTTTGTTTTGTCTTTGTCAGAGCCAGAGCCGAAGTGGAAGTTTGGTCGTAATTTATTCAAAGTTTCAAAATCAAATTTCATCTCACCCTCGCCTTCGCTTTTTGGTCTTTTGTTTTAAAATAGGTTTTTGTGTTAAGTTTTCTTGTTTTGGTCTTTTTATTTTGATGTTTGGTTTTGTTTTATTCTTTGTTGGCAGAACCGAACCCGGAATGAGAACCAAGTTGGAAAGTTTTAAAAAAAATCGAAACAGTTTTCATTCTGATTTCGCTCCTGCCGTTTTTGGGTCATTGACTTTTCCTGAGGTCGCACTATAGTAGTGTGCCAGTTCTTTCTACAGTTCTGGTTCTGATCTACTGCATTTATTGCATTAATGATAGGTGCCATGCACGCGTGAAACTTTGAGTTTTTACCTTAATTAGGCATTAACGCGTAGTTACCATTATGGTTAAGAGATTAAAGAGTGAACTAGAGTTGCAGTGGAGCTTTTGTGCGAGTGAAGTGATTGAAAGTGAGACTGTTGCGCGTAGATTGCTTCAGGAGGTTAGCTTATTTATTTGCGTTCGAGGTAGGGTTTTCTATTCTCGTTCTTCTTTTTATTTTTCCAGTTTTTCCTTTCGGTTCATCTCGGTTTGTTTGGTTTCGTGAGAATTTCTCTGTAAGTTCGTATGTTTTATTTATTTCACTTTTGTTTGCTTGGATTTTCTTATTTTCGTTTTGGTTTTGTTTCCTATTTGTTTGTTTTAAGGCATGGTCATTTTCATGTTTTAGTCGTGACCAAATCGTGGTGCCCTAGTTTTTAAATGCGTAGGTTAAATTATGGTTCCACAGTGAGTAGGGTTTTGTAAATCTTGTTCTTACTTAGGAATCTATTTGCGCATTCAATCTGGTTGAGTTAAATAGGGTTAAAATTCATGCCCTAGTTTTTATATATTGTGGGTTTTTAGTTTAGGGTTTTTATGCATTTAAATATTCATGTTTTAATTTAAATATGATGCCCTAAAAGGTACAGTCGCCTCTCGGTCCTCTGGAGATGGTCCTATTAGGTTATGTTTAAGCTCCTTTTGTGTTAATATGACCTGGCCTTTAAATCATGAAGTTACCTATCAAACTGTTAAAAACACTTATGACGTCATGGTTGTTTTAGGCGGGAGCGGGATCAGAATCACTCTAGACTTTGAACCATATTTTCTAATGAGTATTGATTCCATTTTCATCCCATCTCCAACTCCACTTATAGTAAGAAGCATTCTTTCAAAATATCGATAACCTAGGCGGAAGCAGAACCAAAACAGAATATGAAATTAGAAAATATGAAACAGACCAAATCAGTTTCCATTTCGGTTGCCATTCTAGTTTCGACTCCGGTCCTGCTTATCTCAATAATGATTTTGGGTCTGAGCCTGGCAGTGTTTCAAAAGAAAGATTATTTAGAATGATTTTCTGCTTGGTTCCGCCTCTGGTAGATGTATGAAGGGTAATATTTTAAAGCATATTGTGAGATGTTTACTCAAGGATCTAATTAGAGGTTTTGTTGCGGGAAAGTTAAAATGTCAGGAACATCAGGAGAAGCTTCCCAAAGGAATCGGCCTGTAGAAACATCAAAGGCATCAATCAAGCCTAAAAAGATTAAGCTAGAGCAGTTACCCTATACTTTGAGGTATAACCATAGGGGTTCTATTGTCACTGCAAGCAAAGTGGAATCTGATTGGTCTAATATCACTGACACCAATCTGGGCCAATTCAATTTTGAGGAGTTGCACTCAAAAAACTTTACTGAGGAAGGATCAAGGAGAACTCAAAGAATACTTGAGTCTGGCTTGGCTAACATCACCTTATTTCCCATATATATCCAATGCTCATAATTAATCATGATAGCAGTAGGAGCTTACAATCAGGCTACTAGGCAATGCATGGATTTACAAGACAATGTGATCATTGATTTAACTCCTCAGATGTTTCAACACATGTTTAGTGTCCGAGATCCAAAGAACCTGGTACAGTTGAAAGAGGCGAATGCTTTAGGGATGTATAGCAAATGCAAGGAATCCAACAAGGCTCATTTGAACAATAAGTGGTTGAAAACATAGAAGAATTCCTTAACCAAGCTCTCATATCAACCAAAGAGGGCATATTTTTACAAGGAAGTATCAGAGCTGATAATGATGTTGTCTAGAGCTTTTGGGAAGAGGGATGCATTTCATTTTAAAGAATGGATGTTTCCCTTTATTCAAATAATATTTGATGGTACACAACAATTTGACTAGCCTATGATTATCTCAGATGCCATTCATGACCAATTAACCGAGATAAGGGAAACCAAAAGCTTTTATTTGATTTCCTATGTTGTTTATGCAACAACTAGAGGAGGCATCTTTCCAAGATTGAATAGAGTGGGTATATTGGGAGAAGCTGATGGACAAAGGAAAGTATGGGACCATTATAATTAGTTATCTCTACAAGTATCTGAAACACAATTTAGAAGGGTTTATGATGCATTTCTATATGTAACCATTAACCAGCTTAATGGGGATGTAGGATATAGACTAAGCCAAGAAGCTATGGCGTTTATCACAAAATGGGTATGTTGGTATATCCAATACCCCAAGTTAACTTATTTTAGACTGGCTAGATTTGAAGGGCATCCCCACTTGCTCCCAAGATGTTGTGGCAATAGGATATTTCTCATGGAATTTGTATATCAAGCTCTAGGGGTTAATGCCCGGTTTGGATTGAAGCATAAAACAGGATGTCATAAGTTTCCCATGCAATTGGGTGAATACAACTGTCAACATCTTGTGGGAGCTAAGGTAGTGTGCAGTGAGTTGATACATCTGAAACTAGGTTTGTACACAGCTCGGAAGTACTTTGACCCGAGGAAGAAAATGAATGGCTTGTTGCCTTCAGTTTTTGATAAACATTTCAACTTGTTGGAAGATTTCTGGAGTGACCGTCATGATGAGTACGACCTCAGGAAGAAGAATTATGAGAGGTTACCCGTCTCACTCATGGTAGAACTTGGGATCAAAGAAAACATCCCGAATACATTAGTAGATGATGGGGTGGTATTAGATCCATCATATGAAGCATTAAATATTGGCACTAAAATCTTGGATCCGGTGGACTGGGATGGTGAGGAGACCATTGATATCAAGTAGATAGGGAGGCCAGTCTTGGATAGAAGTATCCATTGGGTTGTCCTTAGAACCAAAGCTCCTCAAGGACCGGCTCCTAAAAAGGGAAAGGCATACAAAAGAATCAAGAGGAAGTTGCCTTCCAAGGATCCTTTGGAGTTCCTCCCTCCTGAAATTGAAGAGATTGAGCTTGAGGCCTCTACTCAAGATTTACCTCAAGCACAAGAGGAGGATGCCCAAACAAGACCTGTGGCTTCAACACCAACATTAGGTGAGTCCTCTACTCAAGTCCTTCTTACAAATCAACCAAGAGACAATATGCCTGAAGGGACTCTTCATGATATTGTTGAATCATTAAAGGGAAAAGGAGTGGAGCAAAAGATTCTTGATGTTGGAACCAACTCTGATGAGACTTTGTCTGAGAAAGATGCACAAGAACATATGCCTCTAGAAGAGGATACTAAACAGGTGATGATAGAGGAGGATCAGTGGGCATTGTTTGAGGAAGCAAAGAGGGCTTCAGATGCTCAAGCACATGCAGAAGTGATGGAAAAACAAAAGGCCATTGATGCTAAGATACAAGCTGATACCTTGCTTTGGCAACAACAAATAGAAGCCAAACGAAGAGTTGATGAGATAGAAAAGCAACAAAGGAAAAAAGAGCAGGAGCTCAAAATGAAAGAAGAGAATGATAAGCTAGCATTGGTATAGAAGATTCATGATTTAGAGGAGGAAAAGGCAAAACAAAGAAGAGAAAGAGAAGCCCTTGTGGCCAAATTAAAGCTTGTTGAAGAGGCCTACAAAAAGAAAGAGGAAGCAGAACAAATGCAAAAGGAAAAGAATGCTGAAGAAATAGCAAAGCACCTGCAGGAAGAAAAAGAGGTCTCAAGTAGGCTTAAAGCATTAAAAGAAGAGAGGGATATTTTATTGGAAGAGAAAAGAGTTGAAGAAGAACATATGAAGAAGGAGCAAGAAAATAAAAGGATTCAAAAAGAGAAAGATGTTGAGGAGTTGACTAAGCAATTGCAAAAAGAAAAGGAAGATACAAAGAAGCTTAAGGCATTGGAAGAAGAAAGAAACCAAGAATTTGAGAAGAAGAGGTTAGAAGAAGATAAATTAAAAAAGGAAGAAGAAGACAAGAGGATGCAGGAGAAAAACGATAAAGAGGAAGCTGAAAAACTTGCATAGATAAACATGGAACAAGAACAACAAACGATCCAAGGGGTTGATTCTCAACCTAAGGTTCATGAAAAACAACCCTCTACTAATGCTATGCCTTCTTCAATTATAATGACCACTACTCCAAGTGCTCCCACTTGGTTGAAATTGGATTTTCAAAAGTGATCAGTAACACCTTCATAGCCTCTTAATTGGGAAAATATGATGAAGGAGATTGAAAAGGAAAGGCCCAAAAAGAAGGCGAAGATCCTACATTCTACTAGACTTACAGAAGCAAGGGAGATTCTTGTTGAATGTGCCATAATAATGGTAGACAAGGATGTAGGAGACATGCAACTAACCGATTACCAATTGGGTACGGTTAACTTGGGAAGACCTACCAGGGGTCAGCAGATGAACTTGATAGATGTGGTAGCATCATCCACTAAGTCAAGGATAATGAAGGATAAGCAAAGAAAGGATGAGCTTAAGGCTCAATTATATAAGTTGCATACTTTCTTGAAGAGTGTTTCTTCTCCAAGGTCAAATCAAATTTCTACCATTGAGACACCAATTTTGTTGAGCAAGAAAGAGGTAGATGATTTAGTGCAGATAAGGAGTAAGGCGGAAATGTTGGATAGCTAGACTAAAAAGCTAAATTAGGAAATAGGTGAGGTATTGGCTAATAGTTTTGAGGTTCACAAGATGACTGAGGATTTATTAGAAGAAATGAATCAATATGTCAAGGAATTGGGAGAACAGGAGGAGGAGTATAAAGGATATAGCCAAAAATTGAAAGAAATCAGTAAATTGCCAAAATCTACTCTTCTAGAACAATCAATATTGGAAGAGGATAGTAAAGATTTCTTGGAAAAGACCTCCAGTATAATCCGGTTTAGATCTGACCTTCTATGTAAGCATAAAAATGAGGTTCAAGATTCTACTAAGGATATGAATGAACAATTTGAAGCGGTCATTGCTATTATAGTGAATGTTGATATACCGGTAAAGGAGGGTTTATCTTTAGATCAGATAAAGGAAAAGTGGGATGATAGATTTAAAGGTATTATGAAAAAAGGAGATGATGGAGAGGATCTGCTACTAGATCGCTCGATGGATATTATAGAAGAAATGAGGGTTGCTCAAAGAGAATTGACAAAGCTAAAAGACATGAGGGGATTTGCTACTGCGGAGTTAGAAAGAATCAAATTTGAAGACAGCTGGGTTGACGGGCCTGATTTGGACATGCTTCAACAATTCTTCTCCAGTTATGACGAGTATATTGTAGATCCAGCTTCTCATTTATAAATTGATAAACTTATGCATGCATGACTAGCAGTTGTGTAGGCGCATGGTTTTTCTTCTCTCCTCTATTTTTGTTCTCTCCAGTTGAACTAGAAGATCCAAATGGGAACTAGAAATCAAATTGATCTAAGTTTCCAAGAAGACCTAAATTCCTAAAAGGGTGGATCAACTTAAGATAGAAGGGACTTCGAATTTTTGTACCTCTATAAATACCTTTTGGGTATCATATTGTAAGGGTCGGCTGATAAGAATAAGATTAGCCACCTGATAGTAGGAGATATAATTTTTCATAGCTTTTACAGAGATACTTTGTTACTTTATTTACAGTTGAATATAATTACAGGTTTTTTTTACGCAATATGGTGTTGGAATTAAGTTTTATTGGATAAGGTTGATGAATTATAGTCTATCTGTATGCCAGTGATTGTGCTAAAGCATGAGTGTTTCTTATGTGATGAAAATCATTAGAAGGAACTAGATTTAAAGATTATTTCATTAGATTATTTGTGAATTGAATTTTTTGAAAATTTGTTGATCGATGATCTTGGCAATGAATGAGAGTGTGTTCTTTTGGAATCTTTGAGATGTTTATGATGTGTGATTGTGATGTTGAATTAAGCACTTTAAATGCATGCAATAGTATGGATTGTTTTGTAAATTGCATCATGTTATGGTTTCCTTGATCTGTTGGAAGAACATTCATTGTTGAAGATATATGTCTGGATACTAGATAAGTTTTATTCATGTTTTACTGATATACGCCTTGATCTATATTTTTCTTTTATTTAAAACCCCTTTTCTATTGAGAATAGTTCGATGAATAAGTCATTGCTTGCATTTCTTATTACCAGCAGTTTCTTCCCTACAATGAGAGTAAAAAAAAAGGGTTTAGGTTTCGATTTTTCCCCTTTGGCTTCGAGTGGAGCCTCCTCTGCAGTATTCGCAAGAACTTTGGCAGGAGGCAATGAGTCTGTTGCACTTTCGGGAGTTTGTCCCATTGACTGCACAACCATATCTTTTTGTATGGCTTTCTGTAGTAATGACTTCTACTCTAGAATGGTTAAGATCTCCCAAAGGGATACATTAGCAAAATATTTCTTCAATTGTTCCACCACATTGGAGGGCAGTAAATTTGGAGGCTTTTGCTCCTTGGACTTGGTGATGATAATCTCCCTGTGCAGTTGCGGTTGCAGAGTGATTGTGGAAGGGCCAGGGGGTTGGTCCAGGACATTTCTGGGTTGTGGAGTGATCGATTCGCCTATGAATATCCTCTTCGACAGAGTGTTGTAGTTGGATTGTACCTACAGGTTCACTAATGTAGATGCTTCATAAGTGAACATTGCCTCCTCCCCTTCCATCCATGAGAGGAGGGCATGGTTAGGAGCCATGCCATTTTTCTTGCTCCAAGGGCATTCCTTGTATCTGTGCGGTGAGAACCGCATTATTCATTTGGGGAGATGTGTATGTATATCTTGAATTCATCGCCATGCCTTGGTTGTGCTGCTCCACAACGTTTTGCTGCAAATTGCCACGCAGACAATTTTTTTGACCGCAGGGCAGAACAAACTCGCCGAAGATAGCACCAGGGATTGAATTTTTTGGTGAGATTGTTCTACCCTGCTGTCAACTCTCTGCTTGTACTAGTTTCAGCAACCCCCAGTGGAGTCGGTACCGACAACATTTGGTTATTTGTTTAAGCCAACAGATTTGTGCGTGCAACTCCTTGATATTGGTTTTGTTGGTAGGATGGTCTCGGAGGAGCAGCCTGGTTACGCTTGATAGTGGTTACTTTGTTTTTGTAACATCTCCCTTATGTCGCTTATCTCCTCCTTTGAGGCACTAGATTTAGAAGCAGCATTTTGTGGCACACTTGGATATGTATACACAGATGAGGGCGAGGCAGGTGTTCTTGTAGATGACATCTCTTGAGCAGAAGTCGATATTTTGGGGAATATCAGTATAATGGGTCGAGGTGGCAACTTCTCGGTGTCAATTAGGTTGTTCTCTACCTTAACTGCTATGTTGTATGCATTTGGTAATTTGGTTCCATCGTGTGACTGGATCATCATGGAGATACCGGCGTTGATGGATCTTAAGTAAAACATAAATGCTAACTTAAGCAGTGGTCAAATGGAATTTTGGATCCTCTGCCAATGTGTATGGAATCAGGTGTTCAAATCGTTCATGGATTCATATGGGGCCCATTTGATTGTTGATAGCTGGTGATATAGCGAAGACCTATCTCCGTTATTAGAAAAAATTTGATAAAAAGGATCCCCAAGCTCATCCCAAGTACCAATAACATTAGCTAGCAGAGTGCGATACCAATCTAATGCTCTTCCTCGCAAAGAAGCAGTAAGCAATCTCATCGCTATGTTCTGATTTGTAACTTTGTGCACCAGAAACACGTCTGCAACATCTTACAGATGTTTGGATGGTGTTCTCGAGCCATCTCTGGTAAACTTTGGAATAGCTTTGAGAGCATAGATCGGGATAGGGGCCCATATGGCAGGTGCAATTGGGGCTACAAGGGGACTTTCGATGTCCCAAGCCACATAATTTCAGTTTGTGATCAACATTATGGCTGGGATCCGAAAGCTGTACTGGGCGAGTTTGGGTATGCGTTGTTACTAGTGGAGGTGCTAACAAGCCAGGATTATTTGTGGTTCGTGACCTAGTAACAATTTGATGACTTATACACCCTTTTGATTTGGTATATATATTTAAGTGGTCCCACTGGGTGTGCTAGGAAAAAAAACTGTTGATACCAAAAAATTAAAAGGTAACAACCCTTTATGGGAAACTCAGTTAAAGGGGGGGCCTATTGCGCTAAACTAAGTAACCTTCGAATTTTAAAGAAGTTGACTTTTTCTATAATTGGGGTTTTGAATGGGAAAAAGAAGCAAATATAAAATAAAAGGATCTAACTAGGGCGATGCACTAAGATCTAGATGTAAGGCGCGATAGATCTATCTTGTAGATGTGATCTAAGGGCCCATTCAGCAATCTGCTATGTTCCAAAATGACAGAAAATAAAGATAGAAACCTAAATGATTCACCCAATGACATAAAATAATATTCATGCACATTTACCGAAAAGAGGAGTCAAAGACATGATCTAAACCAGCAAACTTGCATTAAATTTATAGAACTTCTGCAAATGAAACATTTGGTACCACAATGGCACAGTAAAACTTTATCAAAAATCTTTAAGAAAATAGAAAGGTTGAACAATGGCACAGTCTGCAAGTCTTTACAATAATCTAAAAGCAGTAAAGGCCTGGTTATTTTACCAATTTTTCCTACCAAAATCTGAACCCTTGCTTTGAAAGAAGAAGCAGTATTTATAATGAAAACCCAGCTTGGTGAGCCAATAACAAAAAAGAACCTCTGATCAGGAGCAATGATGCATTTATCAATGATTTCCATTTTCCATTGCAATCGAAAAGATTCGAGCCATGAATGAGGATGCCCTAGAGTCGAATGCATCCCCTGCGGATGATGGTAGTGGTTCCAGTAAACCAGAGCGTCAACACGTGCTATCCACTCATGGTGGAAATTAAAAACATGGCAATGTTGGCCTTGTCATTGCACCAAAAGATCAACCTGTTAATGCCCAATACAAGCTTCAATTAAGATCCACGGGAGGTGGTTAAACCATGTCACAAACCCGAAGGGAGATGCTGGCAGTTAGTCCAACAATCCCCCCTCAGCGTCACCTGAGGAGTTCGAACCTGTGACCTACTCTGATACCAATTGTTGGCCTTGTCATTGCACCAAAAGATTGACCTGTTAATGCCCTATACAAGCTTCAGTTAAGATCCATGGGAGGCGGTTAAACCATGTCGCGAACCCGAAGGGAGATTCTGGTGGTTAGTCCAACAGGCAGTTGGTGTGAGGTTGTCACCTGCTTAACTCTCCTTCGTGATGAATCCTTTAGAAGATCACATGGCAAGCAGTCGGGGCCGACATTCATCCTTCCCCTTAAGCGATGAAAAACTTGCGTTGCGAAGACATGTGAAGGTCTCCAAGCATATTGCACTGAGGGTGAGGCTGCCAAGAAATGTGCATGGATTGATGCAATGTGGCATGCGTTCGGGGCCCGAAAGGAGAGCGATGGAAAGAGGCATTGAAGATTGCGAACTGTTGACACGTGGAAGCATGGCGCAAGTTTTTGAAAAGAGAGAGAAGGAAATCTTGCGAGGAGCGCTCGACTGACAAGTGGTGATATTCGCATAAGCCTTTGTGAAAGGAGCCCGATATTGATTTTTAAAGGGAGGGCGTGGCCGGTACATAAGCAAAATAAAATCACCCGAAGGGAGCTTGGGAATTTTATGTTCACAATATCATCTTGCGGATTTGGTGGAGGAGCATATGTTGTGTATTGTGGGATGGTGGATGAATTATAAGAGGGATTTTGATATGATGAGGTGTTATATGGTGTGTAGGGTGGAGTTTGATACTATGAAGATGACGGTGGCAGAGGTTTATATGCTCCTAATGTATTTGGATTTATGATGTTTTGTTGGGCATTATAGTATAAACCTTGTTGTTGGGTGTATTGTTGTGTTAGCAATTCTTATTGTTGTTGTTGTATGACTAAGTCTTGTTGTTGAGATTGTTTTTGTTGTTGTGTGATTAAGGCTTTTTGTTGAGATTTTTGTTGTTGTGGTGGTACTAAGGCTTGTTGTTGAGCTTGTTGTTGTTGCAAGGCTTTTGCTTGGGCTTGTTGATAAGTTTGTTGTTGTTGCAAAGCTTGAGATTCAGCTTGTTGTGCTTGTAGGGCTTGAGCTTGAGCTTGTTGTTGTTGCAATGCTTGTTGATAAGCCTATTGTTCTTGTTGCAAATCTAGAGTGTGAACTTTTTGTGCTTGCAATGTGGAAGTGTTTTGTTGTTGGGATACATGAGATGGGTTTTGGTTGATCATGGTGTGAATGAATTATGGGTTGTTTTGTGCTACCATTCCTTGTAATATTGTCAACTAGGAGGGAGGAATGTAGGTTTGGGACCCCATTTGATTTTGAATGATTTGGGGGACTAATGGTAAAAATGATGATGGCACCATTTGGTATTGCGATGTTAATGGCACATTCTGACCTTAGATCAATTGATTAGAAGGGTTCCCTTGACCGATGTGTTGAGGGCTCCCTTGTGTTTGATGTGGGACTAAGGCAATACCTTGGTTGATGGGGTTTTTGATCAATGTGTTTCTTTGATTCAGATTGGCGATAGATGGGGTTGATGTGGATGGTGGATTGACTTGAATAGTTTGGGTATCCACTTGTTTCGATGTGTCAATGGGGTTGTTGGAACCACTTGTTAAGGTTTATCCTTGTGTGAGGTTGTTAACTTTCCCTTGTTTTCCTATTAGAGGCACTTGGTTCACATTACCTTATGTAATGTTGGGCACACTTTGGGTATTTGTGATGATGGATGAGGAGGGTTGCACTCAAAATATCGAGGTCATCATGGTGTGAGAGAATGTAAGTGGTTTGTATGGATGAAGGGGATGCTCAAGAACGATGGTGGAAGAATGATATGGGGCACCAAATATTGGTGTCCAAGTTGTGTCTTGGGGAAGATCGGTGTGTTGGGTACCCAAAAGTGTGTTGCCTCCTAAAGGGAGAGTGTGACCAATATCTTTGGTAATCCTAGTTGCAAGAATAGGATTTAATTTTTGACTTGGAACAAGGGATGGAGTTGGTTGATTCATAGATTAGGTTAACCCTTGTGTCAAGGTTTATGTGAGAAAATTTGGAGCCACATTTTCTAAGGTTTGATGATCGTGTTTATACTCAAGGATTTCTTCCTTGGTGAGCTCAAGTGGGGTTGTTTGTCGCATCTTCTACCTCATACCCTAAAGGATTTGGTGGTTGTTTTGAGGGGGTAGAATGGCTCCTTGGATCAAATTCTTGTGGGATAGTACCACTTGTGGTAGATGTTTCTTTGGTTTGTTCCATGATTCTCTTGTGTTGTGATCTTTTTGTAACCATAAATTGTGGGTCAACTATGGGAGAAGTGTGTTGAGATTTATAATGTTGAAACTCTCTAGTTGACTCAAATTTTAGTAAAAGGGACCCTCTAAGTTGTTTTGGACTAATGGTGTGAATGGATGATGAAAAGGGGTGAATGATATGGGGGATGAAATTTCTAAACTTTTGGACAACACTTTTAGACAAAAAGGTTTTATGTTTTGATGTCTTAGATAAGATGTGCTTAATGAACTTGGAAATATTTAAGGTAGAATTGTGACCTTTAAGATAAACTAGTTCAAAAATGTGATGACTAACTCAACTAAGTGTATGGAAAAGGATCCATTTCACACACAACATAGTTAAGTTAGGGGATTGGTTTGATAATTGCCTAAGTCTAAAGAGTGTTGATGTGTCCAAAAGTTTCTAAAGTTTTTGGTGAAATGGAATGTAAAATGTGTGAAGATGGATGAAATTTATTGACCCAAAATGTTAACCTAAAAAGGACCTTTGTTTTGCAATACCAAGATGGTGAGAAACATGTTATACCTCTAAAGTGATAAAACCCTAAGAACTCAATGATTTTGACAATAGAACTTGGACTCAATGTTTGCAATACTTTCCTTGTCTCAATTTGCTTGTGTTTGGGAAGTCAATGTGTCTCAACCATAAGATCACTATGTGGTTTGTTCATTTGGTTCTTTAATCTTTGATTAAGTGAGATTGTTTCATTACCACATCAAGAAAGTCTTAATTAATGTTCAAACTAAAATGTCTATTTCTAAGCAACCTTCTTTTCACAAAGTCCATTATGTGAAAATCATGAAGCTAAGGCTATAGTTCCCTATGTTAACTTTGGAAAGTGTGGATTTAGATATGTCCAAATATTTAGAAGCCTCTAAGGATAAAATACACAGGGACAAGTAGTAATATTAGGACTTTTCAAAAGGTATCCATACTTGATCCAAAGGGTTTAAAATTTGATAAACTTGTAGATGTATGTTTAAGTTGTTTTGGAACCAAACAATGTATCAAATTGACTCACAAACAATAACAATCCTAGTTGAAGTGGGTACGTATTTCTTGGTAGGCTTACCATCATCCCCTAAGAGATGATTAATCTGTGAAGATGGAATGGACAAATGCTATGCTAAGGAAATGTATCATCTTGATACACCAACAAAAAGATTCCCTTCCCTATTTTCTTTATTGCCTCAACCAAAAACTGAACATGGTAAGTAACATCTTGGAATGTTACTATTCCAATGCACTATATTAAAATACGCTTCAAAAATGGACTTCGTTGGCCACTATTAAACAAGGGTTCTTAATGACAACAAACCATGAATAGAAAATTGACATGCATATAATTGACCACTTAAGGCTCTTTACCTATTACCATTCCACTTAAGGCATGGGATTAGGTACAAAAGTTGTAAGCCCGGATTAAAGCTACTTTCTCACGGTTTTGCTTCCTTTAATATAGCCTGTTGGTAAATGTGCTTGCAAGAACTTAACTATGAGATCTCTATTGCGGGATGTATCTCATAGCAAGTCCTCTCATAAGGGTGACTCAAATAATGAAAGTACACTTGAGTATTTATCTTCACCCAAGATCACACAAAACACAAGGGGAGTGGATACATACTACAAATGTACACAAGTAACGAAAGTACACTTGAGTGTTTCTCTTCCCCCAAGATCGCACGAAGTGCAAGGGGAGTGGATATGCACTACAAGTGTATTCAAGCAAAGCAAGAACTCATTCATTTTAACCCCATAAAACAAAATGACTTCATTTTAAGCACCAATGGAAGTGGTTGTTTGTTTTGTCCAATTTTAGCCAATATTGCAAAGTAAGGTTGTTTCCAATTTTAACCAACTTTGAAAGTAAATTTTAAACCCAATGGAAGTTTAGTGGTCCTAAAACATAAAGAAAAGCAGCATATGATGGGTTATAATTGCCCCATGAGTGTAAAAACACTTTTTACAATGTATGGTCAAACAATAGCATGCTCCTTCACTTCAAATGTTTTCAAATCTGCAAAATCAATTAGCCTCAAAAATAAAAACCAGATGTCAATAAAATATAAGAGAGTGTATGAAACTGAAAATTTAAAGCACATGCAAAAATTTACTCTCTATTTTCTTTACAATAAAAAGTGTCACTGAAATCAATTGTGTCACCATAATTGACAAATGCGTTGCTCTGGTGAATTTTTCAAAGCGTTGCTCTATAGAAAAACAGTGACGACAAATGCATCACTATATCAATAGCGTCACCATTTTTAAAATTTATGATAAATCCAAAAAGTAATATGTGTCATTAAAGTTAAATGCATCACTGAATTTAATATGTGTTGCTATAATGCAGTCAAAGGCATCGCTATATGGTGACCCACATCAATAGCATCGTCGAATCCTCCAGAAGCGTCAATGTATTTGCAAACTTAAAAAGATGAGAATCTAAAGAGAAATTCATCATATTCGATTAGTATCGCCCTTCTTCTAGTGCCAAAATGTGACCATAGACATAGTATGAATTAAACACACAAGATCCAAATGAATTTAAACTATATTTAATCCCCGAAGCCATGATCCCAATGAGATATTTGAAAGCATCAAAGAACAAGAACCCATTAAACTAAACATGAAATACATACAAAAAGATAAAGGAAACCTATTCTAAGACTTCAAAACTTATCCCATTAGGGGAGTGGTGTCACATTGATGTGGAATGGTGACCCTTTCCCAATCCCTTGGATAATATAAGTTGTTCTAATCAATTTTATTGATGAAAACCAATGAAACCAATGAAATATGAAGGAAACATGGATGAAAAACTAGTTTAACATGATGAAAATGAGTGTTAAATGCTAAAAAAAATGATGGACATGGATGTAAGCTATGCTAAATGGAAACAAAGCTCAAAGATGTGAGCCATGGACGTAAACTTATGCTAAAATGGAAGCCATTAATGGATGCTTAAGCTAATATGGATGAAGATAAAGCTAAAATGATAACAAATGCTAAATGTGGATGCAAGTGAGTATGGGTTTCAACAGCATAACTTTTCTTTGAAAAGGTGGATCCATTTCTCTTCAAATGGTGAAGTATTTTTTAGGAGAGCAAATGAAGATTCAAGGGATCGGATTGATTTGATCAATCAATGATAAATATTCAATGAAGGGTGAAACATGGATCAAGTATTCTCATCAATGGATGAGAATCAAAGATCACATGGATCAAGGAAAACATCAATGGATGAGAATGATTCAAACAAACACACTTAGTAACAACTTTGAAATTTTGTTACAAAGTTTGTTTGAAAATGATCATTCCCTTTTTGGAGCCAAATAGGGGAATATTCCCTATGCAAGTGGATGAGTGACGAAAATTAGTAATTAGTAATTAAAACAATTTTAATTGTGCAACTTGAAGAATATGAGGATATCCATTAAATAATTGATTTATTTAATGAGAGGAGGGTGCAAATGAAATTTAATTAAATAATTTAGGATTATTTAATTTAAACGAGAGGACTTAGGGGGTTTTAATTAAATAATTTGATTTATTCAATTAAACAAGATGAGAGATGAAGATGAAAGGGGGTGAATTAACCTAATTAAATCAATTAGATTAATAGATGAAAATGGTGTCTTTAATTAAATAACTAGGCTTATTTAATCAAACAAGGAAAAAGAAGATGAAATTCAAGACGAAACGATGTTAGTGATCAAATTCAAGTGTGTAATACCATTCAGGACAATTTTAAGTGTCTACACTAATGTCCTCTTTCCTCTATAATTAAATAAATTTTATTTATTTAATTCTTGTCCTTTTCTCCCACTTTTTGAATTAAATCAATTATTTAATTGAAAAGTCGACTTGCCTTCTTCTTTTATAATTAAATCATTGTTTTAATTATTTAATTATTCACTTTCCCTCCCAAATTAAATAATTTTTAGAATTATTTAGTTTCCTCCAACAACCTTTTTTTTGTGCTTTTCTCTTTATTGTGTCATTCTTATCTCTTTACATCTCAATTAATTTCCACCCTTGATTAAATTATTTTATAATTTAATCTTCACTGTCCATCCATAACTAAGTCCTATCTTTGCTCTAATTATTTCCTAACCTTATTTCATACTACATCTTTCAATATTGGTAATTGATTGTCATTTCATATTGGCTTTTAATCCTAGCCCTTCATTCACATTTGGTTTTCTATAAAAGACAACCCATCATTGTCATTTCAACCTACCTAGTTTATGTTTCCTAGTTCATCCTACCTAGACTATTGCTATCTAAGGAGACAAGTACAATCTTCAATATTTTGCTATCATTGTCATTAGGTTGTTATTGCACAATCAAGCATATTAAGCAAAATAGAGAAGGACAATGGAGGTGAATCAACCATGGCATAGAGATTTTTGGTAATATTATTTCATTATTTTGTGTTTCTATATTGGTTTGTGCTTCATTGTTGGTTTAGGGCTTTAGGGTTTTAGTTTTGATGTTTTATAACCTTAACCTTGATTTTTCCCTAATCTACAGTTCTATCATGTCAAACTTAGAATCTAACTTAATTGCAAGGTTTAAAGGATTTAATATGACAAATTCATCTTTATTTGGTGTTTTCATTACCCTAGGTCATAAGACTTGAGTCTAGAACCATTTTATGAGCATAATTTTAATTCTACATGTTATTTGAACCCATTTTTGGAGCTATTTAGCATTGTGATGAAAATTGAGTTTGTTTTAATCAAGTTGTGAATAAGCATGCTTGAGAAGCCACAAGAGGTGGTACTATAAATCCTTCACACCAAGAGCGTGCAAGGTTGAAGTAGTGAGTTGGAGGCTACTTGTCACCTTCACAATTGAAGATTAAGGGATTAAGGTTCCATTTTGGGTTTCCCTTTTGTGTGTGGAGAAAGCCTTGGGATAAATTCATTCTCACTTTCTTAATTTTGTCTTTTAGTAGAAAGAAGTGCTTGGTGTGAAGAAAAATATTGGAGAGTTTTCTTGTGGAAGCCTCCCTCAATTTCCTTCCAAATTGTTGAAGAATAAACTGGTTGGTACTTTATTTTATTGTCTAACTTTGTGGAATTCGTGTGTGAATGTGTTTGGTGGTAAAATTTCACGTTGATGTTGTAAAATTTATTTTGTGTGATGTATTTTATTGTGTAATAGAAGAGTATTCTCACTATTTGATGAGAATACCCTTTACGTGGGGTTGAGTGAGAGAGATGTCCTTGAAGGGATGAAATAGATGGGTAAGAGTATCTATATATAGATATCTCATGGATGATTCATTACAAACTTGTGTGTGTGGGAAATTTGGTATGAAAATTATATTATTTTTCTTGATTCAATATCAAAAAAATTGGTATGAAAATTGAATTATGGAAGGGATTATAAGTGGAAAAACTTTGGAGGAAGGGATGTTGAGTACACATGTCCTTATTATTTTCTTCTCTCAAGTTGATGTCCTTGCTCCCCCCCTATGATTTTCTTGGAGAAGAACCTTAGTTTAGTGATTCCCTTGGAGCTATTGGGTAAATTTTTCATGACAATGTGTAAACAAAAAGTGATAATTATGAGTGCAATTTTGAATGAAAATCTTATCTAAATGATTGAAACACACCCTAATGCAAGCTATGATGCAATATGGATGATTTTTTTTTTAATTTTTATGAATTTTTAATGATGCAAATATGAAACCCTAAGTGAGAAATACAAGACAAAATGATGCAAAACCTAGATCTAGGGTTTGAAAGACTTCCAATTTCAAAAAGGTTATGATTTCATACGTCGGGTTTACCAAAATGAAACAAAGGGAAAAGGGGATACCTAAGTTTAGTGCATAAAACCTAAGATTAATGGCCTCGTTTTTTGAGGTTTCATTATGATGCAAATCAAAAAGGTGCATGGATTGACTTTCAACCCTCAAGGTGAGTCAATCAGACCTAGATTTGATCCTTTTGTGCCTTAGGAATGGATTGGAAATGATTTGAAATGATTGACCTAATTATACAATATGACCTAATATAAAAAAATGCACTTGAGATTCCAAAAGAACACACTGAAACAATAATTAGCAGACAGATCTAAGAAGCATTTACAAAAATATTTATTTTCATGATGTTACTTGAATTTGTATTAGTAGCTTGGATAATTATGACTTTTCAATTTGTTTATAATCCCCACTTAGTTCTACTCACCATGTCATAGTTCTAGAAAGTTAATTAAAAATAAGGTAGTGCTTTGTAACATTATGAACTTTCTTAGATTTATTTGTTGTCTTAATATAAAATTGTGGATAGATAATAGCTTGTAAATAGTAAATAGTTTCAACCTATTATTTTTGAGCTCAATGTTAAATGTGGGAAAAATTAGTTAGTGACATGTTTGTTTAAAAGAATCATAAAATTGTGTAGACGTTATCTATTTGTAGTTAGGAACCATAGTGAGGATATTCTCTTTATATCTCACTCAATATTCTTATGATGTTGCAATTTTCCTTGGTCTGTATGCATGCTTTGCACCTTGATTAACTTTGATATAGTATGAATGGGTCAACAAGTTGTGAGAGTAGAAGAAAAACCCTCTAATATATTAGGTTTTAGGTTGGCCTTTCTATTGTTGTCATAAATATAATATATATTACAAAGTTGAAATTTGAGGGAGAGCTAAGAGAATATATGGATAAAGAGACAAAGCTTTCTTTTCTTAAGTAAAGAATCTCCATTGTCTAAAAATTATCTTTTACATTTGTAATAACTAAATAGAAAATTTGTATTTTGGAGCAAGGAAAAATATTAGTGTCCATAGCACAGAAAATAAAACATGATGCCAAAGAAGTAGACTGTAGTAAAGCAAAATAATCAAGTACCATTCAGAAGGATAAAAGTCCCAAAAATGAAAAAATAGTAATACATACCATTTATCCATAGTTTCAACCACTACATAATAAGTTGGATTTACAATTTTACAATCAAATTTGAGGATATTCAAGATGCTAAATCTAACACTAGATAAGTGTGGAATAAAGGTGTGAAAACATATTTTTCACGCTTATGCAATTATTTGATGAGAACGATACTAAAACAAAATATTGACATATAGAATGTTGTCAAATGTAATGTCTTGTATGCCATAATGTCAAAGAAAACTCCTTTTAATTCCTTAAAAATCATAGAGAGCCAGTTTGAACCTATGTAATATTTTGGTAATAATTATGAATAACATGGTCCTTCTAGTGTGTATTAAATACATGGTTTGCCTATTACTTTATATCATATTATATTCTTGCCTGAAAAATGTTTGGTGCAAAGGTTTGTATCCTAATGAATCCAAAGGCAATTTTTCTTAATAGAAACAGCCAAGTTCTTCTAGATTTTGAAGACATTAATTTATTTTTTAATACTGAAAAGAGAAACTCCATAAATGGCATTGACATATATTCAATTCTATTTTGAATGTAAATGTGTGCCAACTTACAATGGAGTTCCTTTGGACCTTGGATCTATAAATTATCTCTATCATGGGAAGGGAAACCAAATTGAAATGACAAAAATAAATTTTCATACAACTGAATAATCATCCCCTCTAAATGGAGCACATGTGCATACAAGGCATAGTTATTGCAATTGGATAAACAGGATTCCACTAGTTGCTTTTTTATTGATTTGCCAGGTTATGTTTCGTTCATTGTGCTATAGTTGAAGTATTAAAATTGAATGAGTATGCTTCCATTAGTTGGTTTTTATTGATTATATGCTTCTATTTGATTACACACTAGCATAAGATTTATCTTTGTTGAGATAGATTCAAAGAATTGATTGACAACATCTGTGTTTATTAGAAATATTAATGGCCATGCCATGCTACAAAGGGAAGTCAGTGTGCAGAGGCAGATGTTTCAGGCGCTACGAATGCTTGAGGTGTAGATTTTTCTTAGAGCAGGTGGGACACATTGCAGCTAATTGTCCAAACAATAAAACCTAGGAAAAAAAGGAAGCTACATGGTGGAAAGAAGCTTCCCCCAAACACTACACTGTAGAATGTTCACCCAGGAAGGAAGTATCTTCTCCAAAAACTAATGCAAGGTTGGAGAAAATCTCGCAAGTGGTGCCTGGAATCTTAGCTACACCAATGGTTAGTGTTGCCTCCATTACAGAGAATTCTCAAGCAACTATGATAAATACATTAGTTATCCATACTTCGAAATCCCCTGAGTGTGTATTGGGCCCTCGCACCTCAAGTGATGGGTTCACATTCATTCAATATTCCCTTCAACTTTCAGATGCGTAGAACAATGGGGAGGGTAAAGCATGACACATTGTGCAGAGAAGGAAAAATAAAATCCACAACATCAAAAAAATCAAGAACAAATTACAGCAGATATCTCAGTCTAGATCAAGCACCAAAATTGCAAATAAAGTTATATGATCACGAGAGACAACTACCATGGTTTTAGTTGCTAACATCACAAATAGGCAGCCAAAACCTCTTGTTTGATGCTTTGGGGGCTGGTTTGATAATTTAAAAAATTCAACATTGTTTTTTCTAAGGGTAGATTTGGTTGTTTTTAGTGATATCAAGCAACAATAGGTTGTGTTTTGAATGGTCTGGTATGATCATGACTGAATAAAATAGATGTATGTATGAATTTGTGGGGATGAGATCCCTCCTCTGTGATCTCACGTGGTGTGGGCCAGGCTGAATTCTTGTAAGACTATAAAACTCACCTCTTATTTAGATCGAAAAAATCTCAACTAGAAATTTAGACTACTTTTAATATATATTATATATTAAATTAGCATCTAATATATATAATTTAATATATTTAATATATGTATTATTTTTACATACTATAATATATATTATATAATATCTAATATATAGTTTAATATAATTATATAAGAACTGTTAATTTAATATATACACCATTTAGATTAATCTAAAATATATTATAATAATATATATTAAAAAATCTAATAATATAATATATTAAAACATGTGTTAAATTATTGAAAATATTTAATATACTAAAATATAATATTATAATTTTATTTATACTAATAATAAATTATATATTAAAATCATATTATAGGGTAAAACAAAAAGTTGTGTCACACTTTTATAAAGGAGTTGACTAACATTGAACTTAATTTTTAACTTAATCACTAAAAAGTGGAAAGTGTGTTTTGAATTTTGAAATGATGCAAACTAATAAAATGTTCAATTTTTAGTTTATTTTATGTTTATATTATAAATTTTATTTTTTTCCTTTAATTTTGTGTGTATATTTATAAGTTAAAACTTTAGTGCATGGATTTTTTTTTCATTTTTTATCAATACATGTTTTAAATAAAATATAAAATGAATGCATGTTAAAAAATAATTGTTTTATGGGACGTCATCATTTGTTTTATATATTTATCTAAAATGAAAAAAACAAATGGTGACGTCCCATAAAATAATTGTTTTTTAATACGTTTTCATTTTAATATTTATTAAAAAAATGAAAAAATTATACCATGTTAACATAGATTCTTTTATGGGGCAACCAAGGGTAACCCTGGTCCTGCTAGTTGTGGGGGGGTGTTGAGGAATGAGGATGACAGGCTCTTGGGCACAATGGCACTCCCATTGGGAAATCGGACAAATGACTGTGCCAAGGTGAGGCTGTGTTTATAAGTATTAAATTTTCCTTGGACAAGAGCTACTCTAAACTATGGGTGGAAGGAGACTCTTTAAACATCATCCACTATCTACGTGGAATAAAAAAGCCTAGCTAGAGTATCGATCAGTTGATTAAGGATGCTATTATGATGTTGAGATCTTGTGAGGAAACTCGTGTTTCTCACATATATCGAGAGGGTAATTCATTGGTGGATTTTTTCGCTAATGAGACTGTCATAATTAATGGGTATAGGGTGTGGGAGGAGTACTCCCTCCTTCCTGAGGCTACTAAGATTTTAATGTGAAATTATGGATTTGGCTGAGATTATGTGTTGGCTTTATTTTACCATTAGTATTGGCATTATACTTGCACATTTTGTGGGTATCACTTGGCTTGTTGGCTCTTAGTTGAATGCTTCTTACTAGGGTTTTTTGCTACTGGTTTTTGTGAATATGGGGGGTGACTGAAGTAGAATTCAACCCCATTCTTATGCTAGTTTGAGGAAGAAGAAGAAAATTTGGAGGATTCTCGAACATGGTAACTTTATGCCTTTCCTGGAAAGGCTTCATGGACATGACCCCAACGCTTCGGCAGAATTTGTTTCATATTGGCACAATCATAAGCTCTAGATCAAGGGAATGGTTTTTGACATCAATGAGGAGCTTATAGTTGTTGTGATTGGAATGCCTATGGTTGGCTGCAAATTCTTCAAAGATAAGAAGATAAATGAGGAAATGGCTCAATTCTTTAAGGATGATGAATGGAAAAAACTCATCAAGATGTAGTCTTGGGGCTATGAGTGGACATCTCTCAAGAAAATATGGGCAGATATCACAAAAATTATCATGCGATATGTGACTCTGGAAGGTAGGTTTACTGCAATCATAGACCACCATTTTACTCTTTTAAATTATTTTAGGCATGGGTTGTTTATTTTGTTTCCTTTCTTTCTCTTGTCCTCGATGGAGGTTTCTGTGTATGCGCATTTGAAAAATAGGAGGGTGTCGGTCCTACACGAGGGCCTCATCTTGTTAATTATGGAACATGTGAAATCCCTCATTCCTACCACATCAATTAAGGGCAAGGAAAATAATTTAAGTGATAACTCTAGCTTGTCTGGTTCATATACCATCATGGTTGAGGAGGAGGAGTGGAATGAGGAGGGCGAGGATGGGTCTCACTCCCTTGCGGCCACCCCTTCTAAGAAGAGAAAGAAGGGAAACCCTAAAGGAGAGGCTTATTCTTTAGGAGTTGGAGCCCCATTTTGCTGGAAATGATATAGAGGTGGGTTTTGGGGATTCCAGGTTCAAGGACGATGATGTGGTTATCAGATAGGTTTATGTTGAGGCAGAAGGTAAGGAGGAGGGTTTACAGGAGAATGTTGTGATCATGGAGACCAAGGAAAAGCCCAGAAGGACTTCTAAGCACATTGCCAAGATGAGGAACCATGCCAAAAAATATGTTGTAAAGGACACCACGGAGCATTACAAGGATAAGAATCTAGAGGAGAAGACAGTTGAGATTGATCACTCTCCGGTTCAAAACACACCAAGTGTGGAACTCGTTGGTGAAAAACCTATGCAAGAAGAGGATGTTAATCAGAAGCCTGGGAAGCCATAACCTCTTAAGGTTAACCCCCTGTTGGAGGACTTCTCCTACCTTAATGATGACTCCACCTCAATGTTTGAACTCCTTAACATTGTGAGGGTGGGAGCCACTGGTACTTTCAAATTGGAAAAGTGGACTCTATAGGAATTCAATTGGGTTAACATTAAAATCAGGGGATTGAAAGAGAATGTGCAGAATATTCCAAAAGGAACTACCTCAGATATTTTGATTGATAGAATTGTTGATCTTGAGTGTTCGTTCTTTGATTTCAAGTCCTTATGTGAACATCACCTAGCTAATTTAGAGGCCAAGGTTTTGGATACGAACACGAACATCAAAAAGTTGTCACATGCCTGTCATATTTCTTTTAAAAATAGTGCAGATTATTTGTAGGTCTTGTTCTTCAAGATCAATGAGCTAAGAGAAGACCAAATGTATTTTTCTGAGTTGATGGAGAAGGATCAGGTGTCTAAAGGAAAAGGGAAAAAAATTGGTAAGGATGATGTTAAACGCCCTGCTGCTAGAGGGGTGGGTAATATAAGGAAGACATTTGAGGAAGAGAAAAAAGAACCGTTGGACATGATTGGCCTTCATAGGAACCAAGAACTTGAGGTGGCTAACACCTTAAGAAACATGAAGTAGTGTCTTGTTCTGTGTTTTTATTTGTTAGTTTCTTTGTTGTTGGGTCTCTGTTTGTTACCTGTTATTTTACTACTTTTTTGCTGATGATTGTTGTTGATAGTTTATTGTTATATATTTAGAGTAGCATTTTGTATCTACAGTTTTAAAGGGTTTCGAGTCCCTTCAAAACCTATTTTCCCCATATAATCAAAACATAGATTCTTTTATCTACTCCACCATATTTTTTTCATTTTTTATTATTAAAGTTTAGTGTTTTTTCTTCACAAAATAATCAACCTTATGTTTTGGTTTTGATAACCTATTTTTAATAAAAATAAAAAATAATTAAATACACACACACATATAACTAATAGATCTATAAAAGAGTTTTTTAATATTTAAAAAAAATAACATTTACATGAGTAGTAGTTGTTGAAACATCAAGTTTTTAAATAATTTTTTTGTTTTGTAAATTGATCTCATAGTGGTGCTAAAACACTTTTATTTGGAAAAGTGTGTCCATATCTAAATTAACTACAATGAATCGAGCTAGATCATATGTTTGACAAAAAATATTTTTTAATTAGAAACTTAAATGTTGGAGTACGGGAAACACTGAGAGGGGGGATGAATTAGTGTTTCAATAATCAATTTCAACTTAATGATTCTTCAAAACACTTAAACTCTTTGAAAACAATAGATGTTTAGTTTTAAGAATATAATCATATGTGATAACCAACCTTCAGATTCTTAACCAATATGTAAATTCAAATGTTGAAATGTAAATAAAGGAAACAACAAGACCAAAATGCATCCACAAAAAAATCATAACACAATATTTGTTCATGAGTGAAAAACCCTCATAGGGATGAAAAAACACTCGTAAAATGCCTCACTGGCTTATCAAAATGCCTCACTGGAAAAGCTTCATTGGCTAGAAAATGCCTCACTAGCTACAGAATGCCTCACTGGAAAAGCTTCATTGGCTAGAAAATGCCTCACTAGCTACAGAATGCCTCACTGGCTATAGAATGCCTCACTAGAAAAGCCTCACTTGCTATAGAATGCCTCACTGACTACAAAATGCCTCAATGGCAAAGCCTCACTAGCAAACACAACTGCCTCACTAGCAAAACACAACTGCCTCACTGGAAAAACACAGCCTCACTAGCCAAAGATCAAACTTGTCTCACTGACATGATCTTTTACAACATTTTTTGAATCATGAATAAAAAAATTACATAGGGTTACTCTATTTCACTGCATAACATTTCTACTTTCCATCTTAACATATTCAATGTCCTAAAGATTCATTAAATTGGAATCTTCAAAACACAAAATGTATTAGATTATACACTTCACTATTTTGCATACAGTTTTGCAAAACAATATTTCAAAATTTTGCTCATAAACTCAATATGATATCTCTGTGAAAGCACCCAACCAATAACAGTAATATATCATTGTTTTTATAACAATCAAAGGATACCATTTGTTGCACATTGCCTTTGAATAAAACTATCAAATATAACCTGCATAACTATTTTTCAAAACCCCACATGGTGCAGCATTGTTCATGCTTTTACTGTTGTAAATTAAATATAGACTTCTTACAATATAAACTCTTTGTATCATGCATATGTAACTCGACAAGACAAGTATGCAGTCTAAAGACAAAATCTATACAATTGCAACAAGAACCCTTTTCAAGACATTAGGGACAACAATGTATTTGATAAAAAAACTCATGCCCTAGCAATGGGTAATACAAATGCCAAAACAATGAACCTATTTGTCAATGCAAATAAAAACCCTTGTGAAATTTTATTGACACATAAACAACAATAAAACCATGGTGTAAACCCCCATTCAAACAACATCAACCAAACTAAGAAATGATCACGATATGCCCAAGAGATTGGGTTTTGAAAACACAAAACTATAAGCCCATGTGCCAAAAGATAAGCAACACTTTCAAACTCCATGATGAATATGAAATCAAGGTCGATAGCATACACTATGGAACAAGAGAACCTGAATACTATCTACATGAAGAACTCGACTATAAGCAAAAAGAACGACCTTATTCTCTTAACCATTTCCAGATTAACCAATAACCAAGGAGAGAAAGGATAGGGGTTACCAATACACTCATCATTGAAAACCATAATTTCCATTTAAGCATGGAAACCAATTTTTGAACAGCCAACCGCAAAACCACACTCTCCTCCATGTTTTTCTTCCTTCACCAAGTTTCTATACCACCATTTTCATCAAGCTCTCCAAGCCCTAAATCGACTATGGATAAATTGCCTTGTATTTACCAAAATGATAACTTGTAGGGAACAATCATTGTGTCGAATATACACAATAATGTTTTCACTTTGAGACAAAACCATTTTGTCGATGTTTATACCTCAATGCTACCAAAAACTCATGACATTGAAATGATATATGTCGGTGTTAAAAATGAAACTTTTATTCATATGAGTACAATATTCATCACAATGCCTTATATCGGTCTAGTGATGCAAATGTGCCAAGGTAAATGCATAAGACCCATGTGATGGTCTATAACAAAATGATAAGTGTATCCCAAATCTAAACCTTAATACCAAAGCATGTCTTAACACAAAATATGTCAAGAGTAGACACAACCACCATATGTATACCAAGTATGATGTCTCAATAACCTTTCATTGTCAAAATCACCCATAAACACAAAAATATATACTGCCTTTGTGACCAAAGAGCATTGCCATCCCAATGGCATTCAACCTTAATCAAATAGAATTGAACCTTCAATGCATACCAAACATGTATATATATACCAATGTGTATTACTTGAAAATGTGCCAAATTGAACATTCAACCAAAACCAAATTGTCTCATGTCTTTCATTGAAGAGTGAAAGTAACAAGAATATATGAATGTATGCCACCTCTGCATATGCCAAGATAAACACTTGACATCAATGCCAAAACCAATGTCAAAGAGGTCAACATTAAATTCATGATAAGTTGACCAAAAATGTGACACAACTTTATGCTTTTATCCTATACTATTTAGATGTTATATATTATATAATAACATTATAATCTGATATATAATATAATATATACTATAATAAAATATAATGTAATACACTAAAATATCTATATATTAATATAATATAATATAAAATAATCATATAATAATATAATATAATATATTTTAAAATAATTATTTATCATTATGAATTAATTAATTTTCATATGATATTGACATAGAAAACACATTTTTTTACAATTATAAATTTTAATATTAACATTTATTAGTTATGTCATGCCAACTCTTCTTCAACTAGATACCACATTCTTAGCAATACTAAAAAAATACTCATATCACTTGTTTATTTTTCTTCTTGAATTCGTCATATAATTTTAATTTTAACCAAAAAAAAATTGTGATTAGTCAACATTTAAATCACTTTAATGACACCAAATGAATCTTCACCATACATCTTTGGAAAGTTTAAGCTTCAAATTTATCCTTATTTTGTTTGGCATAGACACATCAACTTTGCTAGCATCATAATTTTTGATGTAATTTGATTTCTTTTTCATCTTTTATCTAATAAAAAAACTTAGGCATTAACTATTAATTTGCATGGAGAAAACATGTTAAGATTGCACGCTACCCCGCTTTTGACTGAAGCTATGAACCAGTGAGATCACAAACGGGGGACCTCATCCCCAATTTAAACATTCAACAATAACACCCCTGTGGGGTTTGAACTTTGATGGCAAAACCGACACCATAACAAATTAACCATCACACCATGCCATTATTGGCTATTAAAATATTTGACTTATATTTATTATTATTATTTTTTTAGAAGGTAAGAATTTTAATGCATCCATGAGATACAATTTATTTTACTTATTTAATCTAATCAATAGAATTAAAAATTTGAGAGACAATTTTAAGTCTATAATTAATTTCTTATTTAATAATTTTGAAATATCATTTATCTATTTTTCTACATGTTCATGAAAATTATTATTTAAATTTTATTATATATTCAATGCATTAAATTCTTGGATTAAAATTTCAACTATATCAAAAAGAAAGAATTGCATCCCGAGAAGTGTAATATGTTAGTTGATTTAAAACAATGTTATTAGAATCTTACGAAATAGTCTGGCAATCTTAACATGGAAGTAAAATCTATATTTAGAAAGCTTGGAGAACACTGCTCCAAGTAAAATTGGTTGGAGAATGTAACAAAATACCCTTTACAATTGATTTTTCTAAGTAAACTAATATGATCATATCTAATCATTTTGAACTAATTTATCAAGAGAATAATCTAAACAGCTTGCAACATGCAGCTAGCTTGAATGATCCTACCTCCTTAGTTTGAAGAGATTGTTTTGAAGATTGTTCCACATTCTCAACATCTTTTGAGGAGTCATTTGAATTGTTTAAATCCAAAAATTCACAATTGCATGACCATAAATTGTGTGCATTAAAGGAATTTTGCTGTCATCCTTTATGTGCCTTAAAAGTCCAGCCAAGTTTGAAAATTTTCTTTCACTTCTGTAAGAACTCAAGCAATGTCAAGTAGAAAGAATAAGTAAAATCTTAGTCAAACAATTTATCCAAATCATGTGATAATTCTAATACTATGATAATGTTTTGTACCAAGAAAAAATAATGCATACAAACCTATATTTAGAGGGAATACTTATAGAGATGACAAACTAAGGCATACAAGATAGTCAAACTCCCTGGACCCATCACGAGATTGATAAAGATGCCTCAAAAGAGGGCAATCTTTAAGAAGGTCCTAAAAAAAGGCAATTATTGATCTTTCTTCTTTACCATTTTGTTTGGCTGAGACTCTGCAGCTGGCACTTTTCCCTCATCCTTTTGAGTGCACTTTGTTGTGTCCCTCTTCAACAACTGGCAATGAAGACTCGTTTGAACTAGCTTTATGGATCTTTGCTAATACACTAGAAATTTGAGTTATAGATGCTCTTTGCTTCTCAATCATAAAAGAATCAGGCTCTTCAATTTGCTTAGTTGTAGCAGTATTTAGATTAAGCTTTTCATTAATAGTTTTGATGTAAGTAGACAAAGACTCTTGCTCATCATTAGAACCAAAAATGACAACTATTATTGTTGCATTAGCACTTAGATCCTTTTTTCTCCGATATCTTCTCATCCAATAAATCTTCATGCTCGGTAGGCTCAAAAACATCTTCCCCACCTAAAGGGACTAGCTTCACTTGTGCACTTATTTGTTTTGCTTTGAGATTATGCAATCGATAGTATTCATATGCCTGGGAAACCTGACCAAGAGGCCACTCTCTTTCTTTTTGCTTCCCATATATTACTATGGCACATGGGATTTTCCATGTCTCTTTGTGGAAACATTGACCTAGATCATTGATATGTAAACATTCTTCCATCCAGATAAACCAATTCCCCACCATAAGACCACCAAACCCAAAAGGCCATCTACTAGATTCTTGTTGATGCATGAAAGAATCTATTTATTTGAAAAATAATATTTAGAAAATCTATCTTTCTTGGTAGCTATAGAATGATCAAGCTCCCCCACCTCTTCTGCAAGCCTATTTAATCTCTGCCATTTTTGCAAGAACCCCCAAATCTATTGCAATCTCGTTTACTGAGGAACATAACATAGAGAAAGAGTTGCAATTGGTGCCCGTTACGAGAGAGAAAACAGAAGATTAAATGGTCAAGATGAGGAGATTAAGTTGTAAATAGAGAAGTATGTAGATAAGCTTCAAATTAGTGTGACATAAAGAAGAAGATATTATGACATAGCTAAGGAATCTGTACATGACAATGAAGTGGAACGATCATCATTTTCCCAAGGAAAGGAAACTTAAGGGAGAAGACTTAGGTAGTGGGAATTTTTTATATTAAATTATTTATTTTTAAAAAAATTTAAGAGAATATTTAGAATGCATCTTAAGGTACAAATATTTGAGAGAAGAGTGAGAAGAATAATTTACCAAAGAAAGAAAATATTATAAAGAACTAAGAAAAAAAATCATGTTTGGGACAATAAATGAATGCAATTATGTTATTTTTATAATAAAAATGAATTTGTATCTTCAATTGAGTACATATCATGTAGAATATGTATTTCATTTCACTAATAATTTCAAATCAAATATTATAATTATAAAGGCATCATGGTTACCTTTCCTATTGTAGGAGGTTGGTCATGAGGTCTAGTCTCCCCACCCCGTGGTACCGGAGGGCGTGTCACGCCAATGTCGTCGGTCACATCAAAAATTGTACTAGGCACACTGCAGTGTAAATAAGGGGTCGTGCTACCTGATTCCTGCTGTCTAAAAAAAAATTTTAAAAAAAAAGGCATCATGGTTATTTTCCATCTCGATATTTTAAATTGTTGTACAATTAAAAATTAAAGGAAATATAAGAGTGGGATATAGCATAATTATTTTTTGGCCAATAAGTAATTAACAATTACTATAGACAATGTAGTGTTTAATAATTTCTCATTTCCAAGTAAGCTATTTATATTTAGAATGCATGTTTAAATTGGTCATCTTTTGCAATTCAATGACATCAGCAACAAAATGAGCAAATTATGCATGACAAGAAATATAATTGTTGACACTGGCTATGATGAGATGATATTAATGGGATTTGTTATTTTGATAACAGAAATGTCGATACTCATTGCATTGCTTGTCTAAGTAAAAAAAACTTGTCATTTTTTAATCTTGGTCATGGGTAGTGTATTACTCATGTGCTACTTGTTTGGCATTTGACTATTATCAAAGAATTACAATCATCCAATAAGTAGTATGCAGATGCTACTTTGAACATTATAGACTTCTAAACAAATGAATTATGAACATATTATATTGTAATTTATTTAATGTTGTTATTTTTTGTGTGGCTTTTTTATGCTATTTTGTGAAAAATCTATTGCAGTTACTGATTATTAATCTCCTATCTATAAAGATTATTTGACTACCAAAAATTAATTCACAGCAAATACTGAAAAATAATACAACTGCAACTTCACAAATAAAACTCACAGGAATAGAGAAGAAAACATGCAAACTAATAAACACAATATTTTTGGACAAATTGTCCTTGGAAAAACCCCGGAAGGAAAACCAGTACTGCAGATGAGAAATTATATTAATCTTCAGCAAATCAAGAGATACAAAAGAAACTGCTTGCCTCTCACTGACAAAGCTTCAGCAATATTCTTCACCGGAAATTCTTCTCTCAATTTCTCCTGTTGAAATTCCACTACTGCTGCCTCCAATGCTATCACTGTGCCCTTGCTATCACTGCAAGACTATTTGCTATCACTGCAAATATTTCTACAACTTGTGTCTATTAGTGTGTGTTCTCCAGTGTTCTCCAAATGCCCAATGACCCCCTTTTAAACTATTCTCATTGGAAAACCAATGGCCAAGATTTAATCTCAATCAATGGCTAAGATTAATTAGACTCTAACAAACCCTAACTAACTAGTTTCTAGAAGTCTCTAGAGGAATCAATTATTTAATTAAATAATTAAATATCTAGACCTAACTAACTTCTATCTAGAAGTCTCAAGAATTAAATGTTAATTCTTGGAATTGGAGAAACAACTGTCTAAGCTACAATATTAAATTAACACTCCCTCTTAGCGAGGAAGGTGTTCTGCATAACACCCAACATATCTCTGAAGAAGATGAATTTTGCCTTCCCCAATGCCTTTGTCATAATGTCTGCTACCTGCTGATCTGTAGGTATATACTGTAGCTAAATAATCCCCCGTTGTACACAATCCCTGATGAAATGATACCTGATGTCTATATGCTTAGACCTATCATGAAACACTGGATTCTCAGACAACTTGATGCAACTCTGATTGTCACAGTGTATCATTGTAGTCTCAACCCTCTGACCTAACAAGGCTACCAGCAACTTTTGAAGCCATATCGCCTCACATGTCGCCATGCTAGCTGCTATGTATTTTGCATCTACAAAACTCAGGGCCACAGACTTCTGCTTCCTGTTGTACCAAGAGACAACTCCTGATCCCAAGCTAAAGCAACACCCTAAAGTGCTTTTCCTGTCCATTGTACTGCCTACCCAATCTATGTCTGTATAGCCTATCAACTTGATACCATCACCTCGAGTATATTTGATCCCATACTTGATTGTACCACGCAAATACCGCAACACATGCTTTGCCGCTATCCAATGCATTCTCTTCGGCTCAACCATGAACTGACTAAGAGAATTTATTGCAAAAGATATATCTGGTTTGGTGTTGACCAAATACATGAGAGACCCAATCAACTGTCTATATAAGGTGGGGTCTACATCCTTCTCCCTGGATGAGTCTACCTTCTTCCAATTCATGATCATAGGAGTAGACATGGTTCTGCAATCCTCCATCTCGAACCTCCTCAAGATTTCAATGTAGTATTTCCCTTGTCCAAGGAAAATCTCACCATCTGTCTGCCATACCTCTATGCCTAGAAAGTAGTGCATAAGCCCCAAATCCTTCATCTCGAACTCTGCTGCAAGGTCCCTCTTGCACTCCTCTATGAGCCCCAGTGAACCTGTTAAAAACAAGTCGTCCACATATAGAACAAGAATGAGAATCTCACCCCCAACTACCAAGTAGTAGAGATTAGCATCCGCCTCACTCTTCACAAAGCCCAATCCCTGCAAGTATTCATCAATGCGCTCATACCACGCCCTGGGAGCTTGCTTGAGTCTGTACAAAGCTCTCTTCAATTTGCACACGTGGGTTTCACTGTTGTGTGCTACAAAGCCCTCTGGTTGTTCTATGTATACTTCCTCTTTCAATTCACCATTAAGAAACGCTATCTTGACATCCATTTGATGGATCTGCCATCCCATCTGTGCTGCAAGAGAGATCACAGCTCATATAGAAGTATACCTAGCCACTGGAGCGAATGTCTCCTCATAGTCTATTCCCTCCTTCTGAGAGAAACCCTTGGCCACAAACCTTGATTTGTATTTCTCGATGCTACCATCTGCATTGTGCTTGATCTTATAGATCCAGCGTGATCCAACCACTGCCCTATCTGTTGGTCTAGGCACAACCTCCCACACATCATTCTGCACTATTGAGGTATATTCCTCAACCATCGCATCTCACCACACCTATTGTTGTGCAGCCTCCTGATAACTGGAAGGCTCACTATCTACCAACTGACTAACTAAAGCCATATAGTCATTATACCTAGTTGGTTGTCTCCGCTGCCTACTACTCATCCTAGGAGCTCCCACAAACTCCTGAGTATCCTGTTGGTTACTGCTACCAACTGTAGAGGATGAAATATCAACCCCCATGTGTTCTTGATGCATCTCTTGGATCTGCTGCATTTGTTGCTCCATACTTTGTGAACTCTCAGCACCTGAGCCTATGCTTGTACTAGTCACTATACTCGAGCTTCGCTGTCCCTGATCTGATTGCTCAATCCTTGGAGCTTCTATTGGCTGCTCACTCTGATCATCTGATGGAAAATCTCTAGACCTTCTAAATGCCTTGTCCTCCATGAACTTGACATCATGCCTAACTATAATCCTCCTGGCCCCTGGAATAAATATCTGATATGCCTTTGAGGTCTCGCTGTACCCCACAAAGTACCCTCTCTCTGCAGTCTGGTCTAACTTGGAACGTGTAGCACCTGGAATGTGACAATATGCCAAACTCCCAAATATCTTGAAGTGGCTGACATTTGGCTTCTTCCCTGAGAACGCCTCCTCTGGTGTCATCTTACTCAATACCTTATGTGGAACCCTGTTTTGTATGTATACTGCTGTACTGCATGCCTCTGCCCATAAGTAACATGGCATATCCTGGTCATACAACATAGCCCTTTCTACCTCTGATATAGACCGATTCTTCCTTTCAGCAACCCCATTTTGTTGTGGGTTGTAAGGAACAGTCCACTCTCTCTTGATTCCTTCCCTAGTACAGAACTCCTGGAACTCCTTCCCTTTGTACTCGCCTCCATTATCTGACCGAAGAACCTTTATCTTCCTGCCTGTCGAATTCTCCACAAGAGCTTTGAACTCTTGGAAATGACTGAAAACCTCATCCTTGGTCTTCAAGAAGTATATCCAGGTCTTGCCGGAAAAATCATCAATAAAAGTAACAAAGTACTCGTATCCTCTGAGAGATTTTGTCGACATTGGTCCACATATATCTGAATGTACTAGATCAAGAACACCCTTGGATCTGGTGTCACTCCTTGGAAAAGCTGCTTTCACAAACTTCCCCAACACACATCCCTTACATACATCATCATGCTCTGTGCTCACCTCTGGAACACCTGTCACTGTCTCACGAAGCAATTTGAGTGCTCCATGATGTATATGGCCCATCCTCCTATGCCATAGCTCTCCTTGATCTCTAGAATTTCCGCTGCTCATCAGTGCCTTATGAGTATCAAACTGCAACCTGTAAAGTCGGCCGCTCCTAACTCCAATAGCTATGGGTGATTTTCAATCCTTGTGCTTGATTAACACATTTGCCCCTCTAAAGAGTACATTATAGCCTTTATCCTGAAGGACAGATACATAAATAAGATTCATACTTGAGCCTGGCACATGCAACACATCATGAATGGGAATCGACTTGCCATTCTCCCTCTGAAATAGAGCAATCCTTTTTCCAACTGGATTTAGTTTGGACATGTTCCCCATAGAAATCTAGATTCTGATGTCCTCCTCCTTATAACTGGAGTTGTATTCTCTAACTCCTGTCATATGAAATGACACCCCACTATCTATATACCAAACCCCCTGTGAGGTTGAGCTAACCATACAAGCTATGAGTGTAAACTCATCTTCCATTCTGCTAGAGAGCTCATCTGCACTTGCTGAAGCTGCCGTCTACTTCTTGCCTTTCTTCTTTTGTGGGAAATTGCTGACATAGTGGCCAAACTCGTGACAGCCGTAGCACTTGACTTTAGACAATTCCTTCTTCTTCTCGCCTTTAGGATTTGATCCTTTGCTAGACCCCTTCTTTGCTTTACCTTTTCCTGCTAGGGCAATGTTTTCCTGTTCTGCCTCACTTTTCTGACTCTTACTACTGGTACCATTGACAAGGCTTAGTCTAAGCTCTTCCTGAGTGAAGTCACTCCATAGTCGATCCCAACTTGGTAAGGTGTTTTGTCCATTAATAACTTGAACAAAGATATCCCACTACTTAGTAAACCCATTTAGGGCTATCCGTACTAGCTCGTCATCATCTGGTTTATCTCCAACAACTGCCAACTCATCCTTGACAAGTCTAAGTCTGGTGAGGTAACTTGTAACGTCCTCTCCCTTGTTCATCCTGGTGTTCCTCAACTTTTCTCTAAGAATTAGCTTCCTGTTAGTGGTAGCATTCTGGTACATATTCAAAATGGTGTCCCACATCATCTTCGCTTTATCCAAATCTACGATATGTGGAACAATATGATCCTTAACACCATCAAGAATCAACCTCCTTGCCTTGGCATCTTCCTTCTTATATGCTAAGAACTGTGTTGGATCTGTAGGTATAGCTACAACACTGGTAACATATTCCTTGATACCATTCTCTTCTAGCAATAAAGAAATTCTGGCTTTCCAGACACCAAAATTTGAGGCTCCATCCAATCTGTCCTGATCTCTTAAGCCTGCTGAGGCCATCTCAAACAAAAAATAGTAATAACAAAAATAATAATACTGAAGAGGTAGAACTGGGTTTTATAAACCCTCTATTTTCTTTTTCTTCCTATGCCTGCGCTGAGCTCTTTCTGCCCTTAGATCTGCTCTGATACCATGTGAAAAATCTATTGCAGTTACCGATTAATAATCAGTAACTGCAATAGATTTTTCACATATTTATCTTGATTTGTTAATTTTTAATTGCAATTGATAGAAAATTAGAAATGGGGTAGTGCCAAAGGGAAAAATGTTTTAACAAAGTCTCAATTGTGGTCTAGAAAAGTAAACAAAGCAATAGAGAATAGATACAAAGGTGTTAGAAAATGGTAATCAGGTTGTTATGCTTCAGAAATCAGAAACACCAAGTTGAAGAAGCAACAATGGCTTGGAAACCTTTGACACAGTAGAAGAAGCAACATATTTTTATGATAAAGTTGTTATAGAAATTAGAAGCAAAAATACAATTACAAATTTTGTCCACATCAATTCTACACCATAAATCATCTTGTTCAAGGAACCCATCATTGAATTATCTCATCTAGAATCTAGATTACAAAAAAATAATCAAAGAACAAATTGCTCAAGCAATCTTCTTGTCATCAATGCAAAGAAATGATTCAAATAAGCCAAGACCTATGCTTAACTTCTAATAATTTTGAACAGTCTGCAAATGATAGGTCATATAGAGGTGTTAGAAAATGTGCATGGGATCACTATGTTGTAGAAATTTAGAATTCTTAATTGAAGAAACAACAATGGTTCAGAAGTTTTGATACAATAGAAGAAGCTACTTTTTCTGATGATATGGCTACAATATCTATAAACTTGGGCAATATGGTGACCACAAATTTCATCTATACCAATTCAAATCCAGAATATTTGCCACAATCCACCAAGTTGTTACAACATAGTTTGCCTAATAATAGCTCAAGAAATTTAAGAATAGAAAATTTAGGATCAAATTCTATGAGTGCTAACATTTTTTCTCACATGGACATGGTTCATGATATACAATGTTTTCCAAATATGATGGACAAGAATCAGTACCCACTTGGATATGATTCCAATAATTTGGAAACCCTCATCTCTAGGCCAAAAGATATTAGTGTCATTTGTAGTAGCAGTATTGGCACTATAATGCCTTTACAAAACTATAGCTTGCATGGTTCTTCAAATTTTGGTATGTCTCCTTCAACTACATTTGAATTGTTCAATTTTGAAACCTTTTGTCAAAATGCTGCTAGTAAAAATTTTGTTACTTCATCTTCATGTCCATGGTTCCAACCCTCTCTTAGCTATATTGATAACCATATTCTTGTTAATAGCACCAATAGTAATATAATTTCAATGGTAGATTCTGAAAATTTGGTTTTGTTGAATGAAATTGAAAGCCAGTATACTTGCAGTGACATGTTTTTTTTCAGTGGCTCCCCTCAAGTGGTTGTAGTGTTGGTGGGGGGTATTGGTTTCTTTCTTGCATGGTGTTGCATGTGTCTGTGGACATGCCAGTTAGTGCCTCTTCTCCTCCTAGAGTACATTTGTATTAATCAAATATGGTTAATCCTGGTGAAGGATCATTGAAGACTAGCATTTTTAGAATGTAAAAGATGAATGGTTGCATATTGAGATGTCAAGATCATCTGGTTTTGGTGATCCAACTAGACTCTATGGCTGAGGATGTGGAGTATTATAGCAACCATGTGTTGATCTGTAAGTTTATGGGTTATGGGTGTTACTTCCATTTTTGGAATTGTGGGTTTGCATGACTTGGAACCCTAAGGGTAACATTGATATAATGTTGGTAGCTAACAAAATTTTTATGGTGGATTTTCTTGTGTGGTTTATAGGAATGGGGCTTTTGAAGGTGAGCCTTATTTCTACAATCAAGAGGGTATTTTTATTAAACCTTTTCATGTTAGGTTTAATTCTATGAAGGAACTCCCCTCTAGGGTCCCTATTTGGGTGTGCCTACCTCACCTGCCTCTGGAGTGTTGGAGAAGTGATATACTGTAGATGGTTTCTCTTTTCTTGGGAAGCCTATTAGTCCTCAACAAAAATTGAATAAAAAGGTACTTTTTTTTCTTGTGTGTGTGTTGAAATTGACTTGAATAATCTGTTGTTGGACTCTAGATATTGGCATTGGATCATCTTCTTAGACTCAATAGTTGGACTATGAGGCATTGCCTTTTCGGTTTTGATTATGTCATGAATATAGTCACTTATAATGGAAGTGTCCTAGAGTTGCCCTTGCTTTTGGTTTGGTTAAATTCCCTTCTCAATCCACCTCGAAGTTGGATAAGGGTAAGGCTCCTATGTAGGGCATGGTGGTTGATAAAGAGGGTTTTGTTGCTAATAAGTCTCATAACAGAGGCATAGGTCAAAAGAGAATTCTCAAAGATAGGCAAGAAGAGGAGACCTTTAACAGGTTTGATGCCTTGGATGCTTTGTCTTAGGAAGAGGGTGTGCCCATTAACATGCAAGTGGTAGATGGATCCTTGGATGAGGTGCACCTTGGGAAGTATTCAAATGATAATTTCATCTCTACTTAGTCGAGGGTTTAAGAGGCTCAAATGACCACAGATATTCTTCCCTTTGCTCCTGAGGTGGGGATGGAAAGTATATTGATAAAGGTTATTGAGGGTTTTGATGTCCCTAGTTATAGACTTATTTCCAAGAAGGGTGTTTCTGATTTGGGTAAAACTAAAACATCCTATCATGTTCTAGGCCTGCAATAAAAGCCCCTTAAAAAGGGGGCTCCTGAAAAGCCCCTTAAGGCTAGCAGGAAGAAGGACCAGGAAAAGGTAAAGCTAATTGGTGAGACATTGGTGGAGTCTAGATCAATTAGAACCATTGATTCTCATTTCTCCCAACCTCAATGATGATTGTGCTATCTTGGAATGTAAGAGGTATGAATAGCATCCCTAGGCAAAAGGTTATTTGCAAGCTAATTCAAGTTCACTCTCTTGATTTGGTTTTTCTTCAAGAGACTAAGTTGTCTATTGAAAATATGTTGAATATGGCTTCTAATATCTGGGTTAGAGGTCAGTGTCAGTGTGTGGGTGCACAGGGCAGCTCTGGTGGGGTTTCTTGTTTGTGGGATCCGCGTAGAGTTATTCCAATATGGTGGATATCTTGTAGGTATTCTATTTCTTTGGATGCTTCCAGTCTAGAATCAAGTGAGATAATTCTTATTTCTAACATTTATGCTCCAACTGATCTCTATGGTAAGTCCCAATTGTGGTCTCACATTAGATATGTGTTCTCTCTTGATCCTTTTCTTCTCTAGATTTTGGTGGGAGATTTCAATTTTATCTTCTCACTTAAGGAGAAGAGGGGTGGTATTGGTCATCTGGATCCTTCCTCAAAGATGCTAAGGGACAATGATGCTCTCTTGAACTTGATTGATACTAAACCTTATAATGGATTGTTTACATGGAACAATAGGAGAAGTGGGGAAGCTTTTATCTCAGAAAGATTGGATAGGTTCTTGGTGTCTAGCTTTTGGGTGGGGGATAGGTGGGCGACTAGCTATAAGATTTTGGACTGGCGTGGATTTGATCATCGACTTATTAAATTCTTTGCTTTCTCTTCTAGATATTCTAAAAAGAAGTCTTTTGGATTTTAGCTCATGTGGCTTTGGGATTCGTCACTTAAGGATATTGTTCTTGTTTGGTGGTATTTTGGGAAGCCATCTCATGGCACTGCAATGTACTCCTCCAAGAGGATTTAATATGTTAAATATATGTTGAAATTATGGAATAGGCACCACTTTGGAAATTTCTTTTAGGTTAAAAGGTCAACTCAAGTCAACTTGGATTCCATTACTCGACAGATTTAGGATCATGGTCTTATTGAGTAAAATGGTAAGTTGGAAGCTATTGTTATGAAGGAGGTGAAGGAATGGGAGATACGGGAGGAATTTTTTTGGAAACAAAAATCTTACATTGATTGGCTCTAGGAGGGTGATAGGATCACTTCCTTTTTCACAATTTTGTTAAGGATAGGAGGTAGGGTAATATCATCTATTCTCTTAGGTCGTTTGAGGGGATTCAATTATCGATTCCTTTAGTGAGATTTCAAAAGAGTTTATATGGTTCTTTTCTTCTCTATTCACGGAGGATTCCCCTCCTTCCATTGAGGATGAGACTTTAATTCTAGATTGTATCCCTTCTTTAGTGACTAATGAGATGAATGACTCCTTGCTCAAACTGGTCTCTATTATTGAGCTAGAGGATATAGTGTTTCAGATGAAGAAGGGAAAAGTCCTAGGGCCTGATGGTTTCTGGTTGAGTTCTTTCAAGAGTTTTGGGAGGTTATAAAGTCTAATCTTCTTGAGGTTGTTCAAGAATATCAAAAGAAGTTATGAATGCCACTTTTCTTGCACTCATCCCAAAAAGAGATGGAGCTAATTCTTTGGATCTCTTTCAACCAATTTCTCTATGTAATTTTGTATATAAAACTATCACTAAGGAGATTGTGGAGCATCTTAAGCCATGGTTAAGCAAGTTAATCTCTAAGGAGCAGGGTGGATTTTTTGTTGGCAAACAAATTCTTGATGGATTTGTTATAGCAGTTGAGACTATCTACTCCATCACCTCCTCCAAGGAGAAGGCTATGTTTATTAATCTAGACATGGCCAAAGCTTATGACCATGTTAAGTGGGCTTTACTTACCAAGTTTCTAAGGGCTTTTGGGTTTGACAGTGCCTGGATTGAGTGGGTTATGAGTTGCATCACCTCCTCCTCTTTGTTTGTGCTTGTCAATGGTGAACCTTTTGAGATTTTTGGAGCATCTAGGGGCTTTCAGCAAGGTGACCCCTTGCCCCCTACTTATTTATCATAATGGCTGAGGGATTAGGGAGGTCTATTAAATCTTGTGTGGAGCTTGGTATTACTCAAGGATGGAGTTGGGGTAATAACTTACCCCCCAATCTCATCTTCTGTTTGTGGATGATACTTCTCTCATGGGTATTTCCATAGTTGAAGAAGTTGTCAATTTGAGAAAGGTTTTGGATAGTTACTTGGCTACTTCAGGAAAAAGTATCAATGAGGGTAAGTCCTTCATCTATTTGTTTAATACTCTAAGACTTATCCAGAGAAGAATTGCTAGAATTCTCAAATTCCAAACGGGCTCACTCCCCTTTGTCTATCTTGGTGTTCCTCTTATTGCCCATTCGCTCCCCAAGAAGGTTTGGTAGGATGTTATTGATAATTTTCACAAAAAGGTTATCCGTCGGACTTGTAGGTTTCTCTCTACTATTGAGAGAGTGACTCTTTTGAAGTCGATGATCCAGGCTCTCCCTTTATACAAGTTCTTTGTGTTGTCTACCCCTTTTTCCTTTATCAAAGAATTTGAGAATCTCTCCCGTCAATTTCTTTGGTCTAGTAACCTCCTCTTGAAGAAGTGGAGATTGGTTAAGTGGGATACTATTTTGTAGGCAAAAACAGGAAGGTGTTCTTGGGCTACGACGAGCTAATTTGAATGAACATGCTTTGGTAGCAAAGTTGTATTAGCAATAGTGCTCACAACAGCATCAGATTTGGGCCAAGATCCTCACCTCAAAATATTTGGGGGGAGTGAAGAGTGTTGAGGTGCCTAGATTCAGTCTTATGGGTAAGGGTTTTATGATTTGGGGTATTGTAACATGCCCATTTTTCTACACGGTAACTTTCCTAAGTTTTAACCTCAAGTAAATAGATTAAGCATCTAACCATTATGAGCAATAAAAAATTTCTTTTCAAAACTATAAAGATAGCATGCACATTTGAAATAATATCTTTCCAAACTTTTCCATTACATTATATCAAAGTATTACAACTTTCCAAAGTAATGATTTCATAGTACATGATAACATGGTATCATTTCTCTTTTTAAAAACATTTCCATCATAATGGATACAAAATACATAAACAAGGCTCCATGGAGCTTATTGGCAAAAGATGTACGAATAGTCCTGGAAATCCTCCATTCAAATCTTGGTCACATACTGATGAGCAGAAGCATCACTCAAGCACTTTTTTTCCAACCTTGGACTAACTACGGTCCCCGCACAACTACCAAACTGATAGATGGCCCTACCCTTCGATGAAGAGATTGGTTTGGTAACCTCATAATAAATATTGACCTTTCCTGAGCTTGGTGTTGTGTCCTACATATCTAGATCTATCACATAGTGGCTACAACCTACATATATGATATTCCTCTACCTAGTATGTAAATCTGGATCACAATGACTAATAGTGTAAATAATGGCAACTTACACTACTTTAGCCATTGAAGTATTCATCACCCAATACTTCGAGTGGATGTCATCTACTTCACCTGTGCCTTCCTAGCTCAATTTATATTGACCATTCATAATCTATGCATAGGCTATCCCTGTATAGGAGTGAATTTTCACCCCTTGTGTAAATTCCCCTTTTACATCCTCTCACCTTATAAAATCAAACTCGAATGCAAAATTCCACATCACCCATCTGCATTGAATCCACTTGGCGCTTGTCTTTTGTGTCGGTGGGGGAATTTTTGTTAGGGATGCGAGTGTGGCGTGTTGTCATCCTTGACAGATTCCTGCCCTTGGAGTCCACAGGGATGTTATGTTCTCCATTGGGCATGAAGCATAATGCCTCTATGTCGACCAACTAGCCCAAAAATGGCTCCTTCCCTCCTAATCTCCCTTCAAATGCATAATTTTCACTATCACTTCATCTCCTACACACTTCTAGCCATTCACTTGATCTCTTTAGCAATTCATACAATCCCTTGAGCATTACAACAACTTGTTGCTCCATCAACTTCACTTAGAACATGTTGTGCTACCATAAAAGTTGTGAGTTTGGTATCTTGTGAGACCTCCTTCGTCACCACTATGGTCGTGTCAACTTTTCCAAGCTTGTTTTCTTGCATCATTCCTTCAGTGGCCTTTAGTGCCTTTGGGTGGAGGTGGTATTGCTTCACTATCCTTCTTTCATTGTGGTATGATAAGTAGCATTATTTTTTTCATAGTGTTCATACTCTCTCTTTCTATTTCCTTTATCACATTTTCTATATTGTGGCTTTCTTGGCTAATTGTGGAGGAGGAAACACCAAAGCGAGGGTTTGACTAAGGCAAACCCCTATATAGCCCAACAATTTTCCCTATCTTGGCTAAGTGTAGGTGTACGTGTGTGTGGAGCTTGTTGGTGAGCTAGACTTTCAATGAGTTGGACTTCATCACCTTTGTTTCTATCATCTCCTTTACCATCTATTGCTATCATTTTTTGTATTTTTTATTCTTTTTAGTTCATTAAATCTCATTTACCAGGCTATTAGTAGGTTTTTTGCTTTCCATACTATACTTTTCACTTTCTGGTCATACGGACGTCAACACACTAGAGAGACGCCAGCGCGCCGCACTACCGTCCTCGAGTAGAGAGTTGTTTAAGTTGTAGTTCAGATTCTAGAAACTAGCTTGTCTAGTACCGTTCAAGTATTTGGATCAGTAGAGTGACAAAAGCACTTGAGAGTGCTCTTCATTCTCTATCCTTGACCTAAACACCTTCTTACCTTGAGGTAAGATAGGGCAACCCTCCACTCTCAGCTCTCCGTGACCTAGAGCCTTGGTGTGGTTGGTCCCCCTACCTTACAATCCCCTTTACTCGATTATTCTAACCCCAAGAATAACCTATTACCTCTATGTTTAACTAATACATCTACTATGTAAATCATAGTAACTCTAAGACTCAACTAGTTTAAAAATTAACTATGAAAGCTTTATCCCCAATATAGTATTTATTCCCACAATATCCAACCATTCCTTAATATGGAATATGTACGAACACTTCAAGCAATGTACATCTTTTCACTAAGTACAACAAGCAATCTTTCCATTTCACTTAAGAATATACCAATGTTTTCCTATAAAAAGATGATATAATCCTCTAATCAAAACAATCAATAACACACAATCATTCCAAACATAAAAGTATAAAAGAGAAGAAATCAACATGCATGTTTATGCAATGCTCCAATTGATCGAACTAGATTCCTATCTCAACCTTCTCTCAATTCAGTTTGCAATTTTTGAAATAAATCCTCTCACTTTCCACCAAAATCTCACTATCAAATTCTTCTCACAACTCTCAAATCTCACTCAACTCAGAAATTCGGATTGTAACCACTCAGAAAAACATAGCATGGATGCAGAAAATATTTGTTCCTACTGAGGTTGAGAGCACCTTTATTTACACAAAGATCAGTAACAAAAGGCTAGAAACATGGCATCAAGAATGACACTTCTCAGCTCAAGAGGTTCAACTCAACAATTAAAATAAAATGTGGTAACTAAATTCATTGCACAAAAAACACACATGCAACCAAGGTGAATGAGTCAATACCAAAATAGACATCAAGAATGATGATTAGCAATGCAATGTAATTACCTCCTAAAGGTCAACTTACTTGGCACAGTTGTGCTCTTGACCATTTCTACATATTTTAAAATGCTTCACCTTCTGGAAATTCATATTGTAAGATAGACTTCTAATCAATTCGTACCATTCTTAGTTGGCACCACATTATGCTATTTGCGCCTTATTCCAAGGGTCATTGTGGGCTATTTGACTTGGTCGATACTTTCCTGTACATGATCATTTACTGTAGTTTTGTTGTTGACAAAGTCTTGGCAGCTTTATTTACACATTGGAAAGCATTGGAAACTTAGTGCTTTCATATGACGTTGTCCATATTACATTATATAGCACTTTAAATTTTTTAAGCATTCACTTATAGTGTATGTGCTTCTTTATCTTAGTGCCTTTCCCTTATTACTATGTTGTGCGCAATACATAGCATAAGCTATGTTTAAAATTCTATACGTTTGTTAAACAATTCCACGCTAAGGAAAACATTATCATATATATAATATATATATGTATATACATTTATATGTATATGCATATACACATATATATATTTATATCTCAAATCTCAAGTTTATATGATACACTATTTGATATATGAATACACATTCACATATTAATGTATGCGTGTGTATATGTGTATATATATTAACATACTAGTATGGACGTATCTTTTTCATCAATACATACTTGTAAGTCAATATATGTGTGTGTATGTATACTCATATACTATATATACATATATACCACACCTTACATCTAAACACATATAATCACAGTCATATCAATCGACATATATACATGGTATGTATATATTTCTCCTTGTATGGATAATATTCTCATGCGTATGGGCAATTCATACATGAGCATACGTAGATATGTCTATCTACATATACTTATGCACATATTTACTCATGTGTATGAGTTTTTCATTGACACATACATATATACATATTATGTATATATATATTATCAATCAAGTATAAACACGTAGAGAAGATCCCACACATCTCAAAGAGAGTCAATACTTAGACTCCTAAGTAAGAACATTCACAAATATAAATGCAAGAAAGACTAAAGATAACTTACTAATCCCCAACTATTATCTCGACTTGACCAAACTAGAAGTGTGTGTGTGAAAGCTCAGTTTAGGTTTTTTATCAAAGGTTACCATACCAATTTCTTCTCCCTGAGTGATACTTCCCCTCTCTTCAGGAGGCTTGATACTTTTCCTACATTCAACTTTACACTTTGCAATAGTAGTTAGCTAAAAACAATACATCCACTTGCATCACATATTTTCATAATCAAGACATTTCATAACATCAAATTAAATCAACATTTACTCTTCATATTTCCAAAACACGTAAAGCATAAATACACTCTTCTAAAGCATTTTCACCAACTATGTAAAAGTAAATAAGTAGTAACACAACGGGGTGTAACAAGTACCCTTAAAAGGGGAGCCAAGCTGGTTCAACAAGGCTTGTTCAACAAGGCTTGTTTTGGGTCTATAACAGTGGCTCATAAGCTCTTTTCTAGTTTGATTCTTGGGATAGTCATCCTCCTATCATGTCAACACACCCTCATCTATAGGTTTTATGCAAGAATTTTCTTGGTGTTGGTAGGTGTAGAGTTGTTGATTTTAAATCCTCTCATGTTTTTGATCAAGCTACCGTGTACAGGTGGAAGGACCCACATGAATGGCCTTTGGGGGGATCAATGGAGGAGCATCAAGAGCTAACCAATATTTTGGGTGGAAGGATTTTTAACTCTCTTCTGGGGAGAGATGTTCTATCCTAGGGGCATGATCTGAAAGTAAAATTCTCTATTACCTCTAGCTATCAAGAATTGGATAAGCAAATTTTTGGGTGTACTAGGGTCCCTTGGTAGAAACAAGTGTGGAATAGATTCTCTTGGCCTAAGTATAATTTTTTCTCTTGGCTCGTGGTGCATAATAGATATCTCACTTAAGAGAATCTTTGGAAGCGTGGATTTAAGGGTCCCTCTATGTGTATTGTGTGCATCAGTAATGAAGAGTGTACCTCACACCTCTTTTTCCAGTGTTTGTTTACTATAATTATTTGGCATTCCCGGTGGGGAGTCTGGAACCAACTGTGTAGACATGCCTCTTCTTTTGTTGAATTTTGGATTGGGTTGGGGAACCCTTCAGCTAAGACCTCTTTCCTTCAAATTTCTTGGAATATTGGCCCCAATTTAATTATTTGGCATATCTGGTTGGAACATCATATGATCTTTTTGGATAAGAAGCTCTAGGTGTGATAGTTATGGTTGCGGCTCTTGGGGGTTATCTAGGAGACTCTGGCAGCTAAGTGTGATTCAGGCTTTGGGGATTTCTGATTGTGATAGGAGTGTCCCCCTATCTAGGTCAGGTCGATGTGTCAGAGGGAAGGTTCAAAGATGTGGTCATTGGAAACCCCCTCTTTCGAGGGTGTTGAAAATTAACACTAATCGATCTTCAAGAGGTAACCCTGGGAATGCTAGCATTGGTGGTATTAGCAATGATAGCTCAAGGTGGTTGAGTTCTTCTTCTTAGTTTTTAAAGTCCAACAAACTAACAACTTTATGGAGGCCTTATCTATTCTTTTGGCACTGAAATGGGCTTGTGCCCCTGGTTGGAAAAGGATAATTTGTGTTAGATTCTCAGATTGTGATTAAGATGTTGAACAAGCATAAATTAGGTGATGTGAATTATAAATTGGTTGTGGTAGTCAAGAAAATCATTTCTTTGAGTGAAGTTTTGGATTATATCACCTTTTTCCATATCCCACGAGAATGGAATAAGGTGGCCGATGGCTTGGGTAGATGGGCATCTGAGCAGATGGTAACTTGGATGGCTAGATGGGCATCTCAAGTGTTGGAAGACCTTTTTATGGAGGATATGAGATTCTTCTTGGTAGTTTCTTGATGGCTCTATTTTTGGATTTTGACCCCTGGTGGGTTTGATGTACTCTTTTGCTTTGTACTGATTTTTTGGCTCAATAAAGTTTTTACCCCTTTTATTTTAAAATCCAATAAACTTGCCCATTTTTGGAAGATCCTCTCTTTACACCTGAAAATGTTAACATAAACAAGGAAAATAATATCAATTATGATATTTGTAATCCATATCTGGCTATTACTACTTCTACATTTACTACTAGAATTGTTACATTTGATTTGACTATTGATGATGTATAAAATTCAATGTATATATCTTATCAATCTATGTACATTTATAATCAATAAAAATGCATTTGCATACATATACATTGGATGACAATTTTATTCTTCAATATCTTTTATAACAAACAACTACAAAGATACCTGATATTGCTACTTGGAAATTAGAAGTCATTCAAAGAAAATTGTATGATTTGTTCATAAAGTAATGTAAATTATATTAAAGAAAAATATCATTTCAGTTTATTGTATCTTGTTGTTACAAACTCCCCTTTCAATACGAATAGCTTGGGACAATATTTAGAGCATATATTTGTGCAATTATGATATAATGTTTATTTTACAAATATATGCATTCAAGAAAACTATTGCAATTGATAATAATATATATAATTATTTTATTGACTTAATTGTTGTTAATTTCGTATTTATCATCTCTTATTTTTTCAATTTTTATATTTCAGCCTTTCATCTTTTCATTCTATTAGAATAAGCAAGATGTCAATGAATAGGCGTATCCACATACCATGACAAAAATGGGAACTGCCAATTCTAGGTCCAATTGATTCCAACGTACTGGAGCACATTTTTTCTATAGACTACCCATGCCTTGAGGAGGCTAGTGAATTCATATTAAGTGAATATTTTTTTAAGGGTGGCAATAGTGTGGTTTACTACTCAGATGTAGTTTTGTGATTTCTATCAAATTGCATGGACTTGGTCTACAATTTACACTTCCTAGATAAGTTAGCATATGCATATATTAAAGATTATCTACTTCCACCAAAATTTTACACTAAAGTTGTTGTTGTTCATGATGAAACAATTAGTGATGTTCTTTTGGGGGGTTTATTCCCCCATGATATGTTAAAAGAATGTGAGGCAACTTATTGTGTTTACAATGCTATACAAATGGGTTTGACCAATTATTATGAAGTTATATTCACACATGCTTTGCATGCACATACTACCCACTTGGGTCAAAATCTATCAACTAGGATCTTTGAGGTCTTCATAGAATTGATATACCTATATAGACATGTTCCTCCTTGGGCCCCTACCACATCTCTAGCATCCACATCCACTAGATCCAATTTCTTTTGAGGAAGTTGTCAATGTTTCTTCTTATGGTAGCTCTTTCTAATTTGCACTTCTAGCTATACTTTTTGTTTGTTCTATTGGATTTTACAATTCTAAGTATTTTATCCTTTTGAGTAATTTCAGCTATACTTTTTGTTTGTGCTCTTTGATTTTGTAATTGTAAACATTTTTATCATCTTGAGTACTCAACTTTGTCACAAGAACAATAATTTTTAATTTATTATGTTTTCTACTTTAAATACATTTTACCATATGTGATGTATCACTTTTATAAAAAAATCCATGGCTAATTATGTATAACTTTCCATTGCATTACAATTCATAATTTACATTTGAAAATGATAAAAAATGCTTTCAATGGCATAAAATCTATGCTATATTTTGGAGTTGTGTAGAAAAAGATACATGTGTTGCAATAATTCAATGTAGTGGTTTGAATCTAGTTATTTGTATATCATACTCATCTTTTTAAAATTATACCAATGAACTACATAAATAGATTTAGTTGAAGTAATCAAGTTAGTATGTCATTCATGCAACCTATGAAGGAAATTTACAAAATGATAATTATTTCATCTCTATATAACGATGTGCTTACATAGTTTTATATATGGACTCTCAATTACATCTAAGATATTTAATGTCAAATCATTCATTAGATTCATATATGTAAATTATGAATTGCCAACTTCATACAAAGTTAATTCAAATATATTAATTAAAATGAAAATTACTCTTAAAAATAGTGAAAATTAGTAACAAAATATTTGACAATATAAAAAGTCTTAAAATTATATAGTAAAAATTAGGAACTTTGGTATCACTGCACATGAAAAATATTTGATATAGTCATTAGATCTCATTTTGTGATATTAAATTTGTTATGTGACAACTGCTATCTAGTACCAAGAACAAAAGTATTGAATATGACCAAAAACAATTTTTTTATCATCATATGTTAAAATTAAAATAGACACTAGTAGATATTTATACTACTTTTTGCATAATATAAGTAAAAATATATAATGTCAATAAGGTTCATATGTTTTAATTTCAATTCTATAAAAGTAACAATGACATTTTCATATTGCAGAACCTTAAGCAAGAAGAGAAGACAATCACAAAAAAATATTATTGTAGAGGTTAAATACAAGTACAAATTCAATAAGTATTTACTTCATATATATAGCAGGTACATTACACCTCTTTTCTTGTACTACTACACAATTCTTATTTTTTCCATAAAAATGTATCCTTGTCAAGTCCTAATAACAATGTGTAGCATGCTAAGCATATCATAATGTTAAAGTCAATCCACACAACAACCAAGGTAATACTCAAAATGGATAGTTTGAAATATATCACTACAAAAAAATTGATGGGATCATGAAGGACAAGAGCCATGCCTACAATTATTAAGTGAAATGGTGGAGCTGTGAGTTCAGAAGAAAATCCTAAGTAATTGAAGAACCGACTATATGACAAGATCAAGCAAAGAGTAAAGAATATATGCACATTCTATTTTAACGATGCTCTTGTCCTACTTGGATCACATAAGAATCAATTCTATGTTTATTCACAAAAAACTAATGGGTAATATGGAGCAAATAAGGATGAGAATTCTTATTTAAAGAGAAGGGATAAGAAGATACAATCATTTTTTTCTAAGAGCTTGACTACACATAAGGTCCATTCCTGTGGATAAATTAAAATAATTGAATAGTCAATGATGTTTATAAAATTGATTGGAAAATAGCCTCCTCCTACCTCTAACTCTCCCATGCAACCAAGGAATTGCAAGGATATCATGCCTCTCAATCAGAGGAGTGGTCTCATTACCACTATTGGGCCAACAATTTTGGCTAACATCACCAACTTGTCTAAAACTTAAATGCACTAGTACTTGTCATGACAAGTAAACTAAATGCAACTACCCTTTACATTTTTCAAAACAATGGAACCTACAAATAAATACTCAAATTAAATACATAATTTGCATGCAATACTCACCTCAAGACGTGTGAGGTAGTGCTTAAGGTGTTCATAATTGGGATCGACCTCTCTATGGCTTATGTGACACTTGTCAAGTACATATCGAAGTTCTCAACATCATAAAAATAAACAAGTTTAAATTGTAATAAATAACTCAATGTGATTTTAAATCATAATTATTTTTATATTGATTATAGTGGATATGGTACTACACAATTATTATAAATATTAATGATCACTTTAATAGTTATAGCACTTTCTAAAAAATATTCTAATTTTTTCTTGATTTCCATAAAAATTGCAATAAGATCTCAATTTTTTCTTCCAATAGTATTTGAGATGAATAATTTTATTATTAATTTTATTTAAGAAGTGTGATTTTTATTTATTTTATAAACATTGTGTCATGGGTATCAATAGATTGGGAAGAAAGGTATCCTAACTCATCTATTTTTTCTACATTTTATTCATGCTTTGAAGCTCCACTTTTTAGTCTTATTTTGATCAAGAATGAGGTTGGATAGTTTGGGGGATCCACATGCCCCCAACCCCCTCTCCTTGGAACTCCTAATACTCTCTTCAAAACTGTGAATACCACCTACATTTGTCCCTCTATTGTTTTTATAGTAGTGATTTAGAGAAATGGATAGATACCATCTTAGGTAGAGATCATGAGACCCATGTGACTAGTTTCTTGGATGTTATTCATGAGCTATTAATTTTTGAAGATGGAATAGCTATAAAGTTTCGAAACTCAAAATTGAACTGTTATATTTCATCCATTGACAATACTCTAGTGGGTAAGCTCTTTTCCTCATCCCAGTATTGGTATTGTTAGGAGATGGGCTTCAAAAAAATGGATACCTAAGGGAAATGTTTAAGTTAGCGCTATGTAGAGGGGGATGTACCTCTTCAAGTTTACCCTTCAGGAAGACCTTCTTCGAGTTCTTGTTGGAGGGCCATTACTTAATGGAAAAGGAAACCTTTATCTTTATAGATGGAAGCTAGGATTTGATCCCAACGTAGATTTAACCAAATTAGCTCTTGTTTGGGTGTGGCTTCCAAGTCTTCCTCTTGAATTTTAGGATGAGGAGGTTTTTGCTTGGATTATAAAATCCTTTTGTTTGTTTTATAAATGTGCATAAGGTGAAAAAGGAAAAATCTAGGTTGGTCTATGCTAGGTTCCGATTCAATGTGGATTTTTTTCAAAAAAATCCAACATCCATAACTTTGGTCTCTAAATTTGGAAAATGGGTTCAACCCATTTTTTATGATTTTTATTTTTCAAATTTTCAAATTTTAGACACCCGATAAGGCAATGTCTAGCATTAAGGAAAGTTGTTAATATTCATGTTGATAAGGGTAAGAAACTAATTGATAATCTTGAGGAACCTATTGATAAGTTTAAGGGACATTTGTCTCTTGTAAACCTTGATGGGTACCCTTTTGAAGAAGATCTCTTCAAGCTTATGATTTCCCCTCAAGAGAAGATTAAGGAATTATCCTTAGAATTTCCTCAAGAAAAGTTATTGGAATCAACAAGGAAAGCTAAAAGTGGGTTTTTATTTGAGTCATTGGACCCATCTGAACCTATCTTGGATAATTTTATGAGCAACTAGGTGAATTAGGTAGTTATTACTAATAAGGAGGAGCATCGTGGTAGTGGAACTGATGTTAAAAATGGGGAAGGCCTCTCTTCTCAACCTAATCAAAAAGAAATGAATCGATATGATAAATTATTTCTTCATCAAAGTAAGTTTTTATTTCCTATGTTGTTCAAGAGAAAAAAATATCTCTATTCTAATAAAAAGGATATTATGGAGATTGTAGTGGTGGAGGGATTCCCCCTTATGGAAGAAGACTAAAATCAAGATCAAGTTAACTTGGCATAAGATGCTCCTAAACTGATAGAAGAGAGTTGCATTCATGGCAATATTATTATTGACCAATAAGTTTGGTCAACGCCAAGAAAAAAAGAAAAAGGTCCCAATAAACACTAAATTAGGAAATAAGGATGAAGGTGTTGATGGAAAAAGATGAAGAAACTCACACAGAGAATCAAGATAAACTAAGATTTCTTGGGATATTGCTAATGAGAAACAAAAAACCTTGTAGGTTTCCTCTAGGAATACTCGTAAATGTGAATCTTATTATGGAATATAGGAGGATTTAACAATCACTATAAAGAAGTTTTGGTTAAAACTTGCGTCATTGACAACAAAATTCGTAGTTTACTTCTCCAAGAGGTGGAAAAGTCTTAAACAAGTTTCAATAACATTGATAGCAATATTTGGCATAATATTGAGTTTTTCATAAATCCAATGAAGCATTAGGCAGTATTGTCACTATGTGGAACCAAATAATTTTGAGTGGTAAATGTATTAACTACTCAAGAAATAGATTGGAAGTGATGTTTTTGTATTCAAGGATGAATTAGATTACTTCTAACATTTATGCCCTTGACTCTAGATTATCTAGAAAGGAGGTCTAGAATGCTACTTCCTCATTAATTAATAAATTCAATTATAATCCTTGGAAGGTGGATGGAGACTTCAATACCCCCTTTATCCCTTAGAAAAGCTTGGTGGTACAATTAATTATTCAAACAATATGGTGGACTTTGTTGCATTATCAAGTGTTGTTGGTTTTATGGATGTGGATATCAATGGCCAACTCTTCACTTGGTCATACAAGTGAATGGGGAACAACTCGTCTAGGTTAGAATTGATAGATTCTTCATTTCTTCCAATTGGGATATTATAGGAAAAATTAATCTATCTACTCTCCCTAAAGTTGGCTCTAATCATAACCCCTTCTTGCATAACTAGGTTGATTGAATTTTTAAAGGCCCTTGTTTCTTTAGACATGAAACATGTGGGCTTCCCATCTCAATTTTAGATATTGCATTAATACATGGTGGGAAATCTTGGAGTCCAAGTGTTAGCTATCTATAGAGTGGCCCAAAAATTTCTCAACAATAAGAATAAAGTTAAGGATTGGAATAACTAGTACTTCAGAATGTGTTTGAACACAAAAAGGTTATGGAATACAATTTAATGGAGGTTAAAAATTGTATGGATAAAGGTATCACTAATGAGGAAATCCTTCATAGGAAAAATATCTCTTAAAAGATTGGAATGATATTATGCAAAAGGAAGATATATTCTAGAAACAAAAATCTAGAGTTCAATGATTTAAGGAGGGAGATAGAAATACTTATTTTTTCCACCAATTTGTCCTTCATCTTAGAAATATGCATAGTATCACCAAGTTTTTGGATTAAAATGGGGTGGAGGCTAATATTGGTGAGGATTTGGGCCAACTAGCCTATAGTTATTTACAATCTCTTTAGAATGTGCAACCTCAATGTTCCTCTCATCTTGCAAATAAATTGTTGAAATGTATCCCTTTAATCCTTTTGGAGGATGACAACTTTCAAATGTCTAGCCTAGTTTAGAGGAGAAATTTAAGTTGGTTGTCTTCTCCTTTGGGGATTTTAAGGCTCTTGGGCTAGATGGATTTCCTCCAAAAAAATTAGGATTTGTGGGATATCATGGGGAAGGATGCAACTAATAATACCTATGACTTATTCAAAACTAGGAAGATGTTGAAAAAAATTAATAACACTTTTCTCACTCTTATACCCAAAAATATGGAGCTAATTTCTATGGTTGATTTCAGACCTATTATCCTTTGTAAGACAATCTATAAAATATTTTCAAAAAAATTGTCTTCACACTTCAACACTTGCTTGACAAGATGATCTCTATTAATAAAAATGGTTTTATTCCTGGAAGATAAATCTTGGATGCTAATATCACTACCCATGAAATTATTCACTCCATGGAAAAGAGTTAGAAATAACTTGGTATAGTGTTGAAACTCAATATCTCTAAAGCCTATAAATAAGGTTTCTTGGGAATTTATTTTCAAAAAAAAAAAAAAATGGGTTTCAAGAGAAATTTGTGGATTTTATTAAGGAATGTGTTACTTCTCCCAAATTTTTAGTTTTGGTTAATGGTACTCTAAGAGGATTTTTCAATATTGGTAGAAGTCTTAAGTAGGGAGATCCTTTATCTCCCTACCTCTTCATTATTTTTTCTAAAGTGATATGTAGAAATATCATGAATACGACAAGTTCTATGATTCCTAAGGGTTTCAAAATTGCGTCTTCTTTGTCCCTTCAACTATCCTACAATTTTTAGGTGATACTATCATGTTTGGTATGACTTCTATCATTGAAGCCAAGTATTTTAAATAATTTTTGGAAGACTACAATGTTATTTTTGGGTAGTATATTAAATATGAGAAGAGTCAAATTTACTTTTTCAACACATGAACCAATCTTCAACAAAAGCTAATAACTATTCTGGATTGTACCTATGCTCATTTCCTAATGACCTACCATGGACTTCTTCTAACTATTAAGAAGATAATCCCTACTTTCTAGAATATTGTCTTGGAAAGGATCCAAAGAGAGCTTGTGGGATGGAAAGGAATTTTTTTAAGTCAAGTTGAAAAGTTACAGCTTCTCAAAGCCTCTTAATAAGGTATTTCAACATGTTTCCTCTCTTTTTTCAAAATATCAAAATACATTGCTGAAAATTTTGAACAAATTCAAAGGAGATTTCTGATGGGGGCAAAATATGTCACTATTTTACCTATTATTTGCTCTAACCTTTGTCATCTTTCATAGTATTTCCTGTTGCTCCTATCACTTTTCGTGAATGAACTGAAAATATTTTATAGAATACAAGGAAAGATAAAAATACATGAATATATAAAATCCCTTGGTAGTTTATTAATCGTTTTCATGATTTTGATAATAGGGAATGCTTGAACGGGTGACACATGGGCATGAATACATCGATGGATGGAAGACTAGGCCAGTTAAAGTCATTTTGTCACTTTAGCCATATTTGTGTCGAGATTAACAAATCTATTTTGAGTTGTTATGTTGTTTTAAGATACTATCAAAATACTTTAAGCTATTTTTTATTATCTTTTGATGGTTGTTGGTTGTAAGCCACAAACAACCAAAAATTTTATTCGCTTTCATCTACAAGACTGTTATGGGTATAGACAACTACAATATATGTGTGTGTGTCGAAGACTCATATAGATAGACATAATAGAAATCATATATTGGCGTTAAAATTGCGTTCATATTTGTTGTTGCAATTCAAATGAATGATAGTTAGTGTGAATAATTTTGTGTTTCACTCAATAGCCGGTGAAGGCAGGGCCCACTTCCTCGGTTGTTGGTGATCTTTCCATTAGATATCTAAGTGTGGTAATGTATGTGTGATTTCATAATTATCTGATTAGTTTCATATTGACTATTGTGTTAAGTATCATATTCTTATTGGCATAGTTAATCTTTATGAATGTGTTTAATCTCTATTGGTTTGTTCAACACTTATCAATGTGTATAATCTACCTATCAAATATTATCAGTATATTTAAGAATAGCTAGAAGCCGATTAGTAAGATCACTGTGAGTTGAGGATTTGAATAGTTAATTAATGTTGAAAGCATATCTATATTTAGTAGCATAACTTTGATTCTATTTATTTTATTTCAAGAAAGATTTTCATTATATTGTATAGAGATTTTTTATTATGTTTTGTTGTGTGCCAGTAATCTATTTTCTATTGCAGAATCATTTCTTCACGGGTTCTTGTCACACATGTGATAGGAAGTCTACAAATCAAAATTTTGTTCAAATACAGACTATATTAGTTTGTATCCATCAACCCTTAGTTTATTGATTGCAACCCTTTGGCATACTGCCACAATAGGTTCAAAACCCTACGTTCTTGGATTGACACTTTAGAATGAATTGAGGAAGCCATTTCTAAGAATTAATTCATATCCATTACAAGAACAATTTGAAACCACAGTTTTGTCCAATCATTTTGGTGTCGTTGCTAGGGAACGGTGTTAAAGGCATGTATTTCCAGTAAACTAAGCTAGGAGCATTGCGCTAAGGAGAAAGTCCACGCGACAGTCGACCTCGTTTGGATAACTACCCTTAGTTTTCTTTGTCATAAGTCATTTAGGTGTATGAATCATAGTAGGGATATTACAGGAAGATTTGTTAAAAAGGAAAAAGGGAGTATTAAACAATCAAAAATCATTAGTTGAGGGAGGCAGCTCACAACGAGGCAAATTGAAAACTAAAGTACAAACCTTAGAGTTACCTGAACCCAATATTGAGAAATGTGTCATAGAGTATACTACCGTTGAGACACCTATAGGTACCCATCCAAGTTCTTCCGAAATATTATGAAAAAAGGTTGAAAAAATCTTTCAAGAAACTTATGGGCTGGAAGTTGGTCCATTCTCAGAAGAAACCCAGGAGCCATTTAAAACCTACCTTACCCCTTGGGCATTAGACATCATGGATCCCAATAACAATAACAAAAACAACAACGGTGATAATCATAATAGCGCATTAGCCAACAATAATTCGATTACCTTTGAGTTTCCAATCACACATCCCGAACAAGATGCTCCTATGAAGAACATTCCTCATTCTGCTTTGCCCATTTTTCATGGTCTTTCGATTGAGGATCTTGATATGTTTTATTTGAATTTGATGTGTTGTGCCACAACTATAATTATCAAAGCGACGCACATAAAATCAAACTATTTCCAGCTACATTAAAGGATGTCGCCCTACGATGGTTTATGAACCTCAGGAATATTAGGACATGGGAAGTCATGAAGGAGTTATTCCTGAACAAGTATCCAGAATATTGCAAAACAAAGGAGGTTTGGGATGAAATAATTTGCATGATGCAAAAGGAAGACGAGTATGTGGAGGACTACCTTGAGCACTTCCTGTTCAGTCTTCAATGATCCCGCCAATTGGGACTAAATGATGAAGCTGTTAAAATGTTGTTTCTTAGAGGAATAAGAGATGATGTTATGGAGGCATTAAAATTAATAGGAAAAGGGAATATTTCTAAAATGGAATGTGATGATATATGTGATATTTGCAGGAACTATTCCAGGTCTCAATGCTCAGGAAGGAACTACCCAAGCAAGTTGTATTTTGCGGGAGCTTCAACAGGTATCACCAAGCGTGAGATAGGTAATCTACTTGAAGACCTTAAGACTAATTTGTTAAGTCATATGGGCAAACAGATAGACACTTTATATACATGAAGGAAATAGGATGAGGCTGAAAAATCCCTAGCTTTCTTTTGCCCCGCTTGTCAAAAGAAGCACAGTAACGAGGAGTGTCCATATAATAGAACAAAGATATCTTCTTTAGAAGAAGCTAATAGGGACACTACATTAAAACCTCTTCTTGTAGGGATGTCCAAGGTAGAATACACAAATGAACCTGTTTACTTCATGGCCCAAAGAAGACAGTGGCAACCAAGAGAAATTCCCCCACCTGATTACCAAGTTGCACCCCAAAATCCTTTTCAACAAAATTCCTTCCCAAACCCATCTGGATGGTATGGAAATGGTCAGAACCCTCCATACTACCCTCAGTGGTCACAACAATATCCACCTGCTCCACACTTGTGGCAAGTATGGCGAGCTCCACCACCACCCTATCTACAATATCAGTCATTTCCCCCATATCCACCACCTCCAACAATAAACCCATATCAGCAATCCCAACAACTCTTACCACCTGTCCCGATATCTAATCAACCTTCTAGTTTGACCCAACCACCAAAAGCTACACCAATGCCCACACAACCAACACCCAATCCAAACAATAAGGTGACTCAACTAGTTTATAATAATGAAGTGACAAGATTCTTGACTTATCATGTCAATGCATTAGAGATTGACGGTGTAAACCCGAGGTCAGGAAAGAACCTTCAATGACCAACCATTACTGAAGTTGAAGACCATCTGGTTGAGCCTAAAGAAGAGCGACCAAAGCCTCCATTTCCAAAAAGGTTGCAAGAGCAGCCAAAACAACAGGAAACATTTCAATCTGATTTTGATTTTATGAATGAGTTATACAACATTAACATCAAGATTCCTTTGTTGCAGGCTATTTGAGATATTCCTATGTATACCAAGGCAATTAAAGAACTTTGTGGGAGGAAGCAACAAAAGAAGCAGGACCCCAAGATAGTCCAAGTCATTGGAAAAATTGCAGACTTGATGTTGGGAAAGGTTCTAGTCCCTAAATATGTGGATCCCGGTAGTCCAATGATTAAGGTATGTATTGGTGACATAACCATTTCAAATACACTTGTGGATCTAGGAGCAACTATAAATGTAATGACTAACGAGACTAAGGAAAGTTTGGCCCTTCAAGGACTAAGACCTACTCCAATGGTCTTGCAAATGGCTGATCATTCCCTCATAAAACCAGAAGGTATGATAGAATACATCATTATTTCTATCGATTCTTGGGAGTATCCAACAGATTTTATGATTTTGCAACCAAAGATTAAGCAGGGGGGATACCCTCTAATTTTAGGAAGGCCTTGGTTAGCTGTTGCTAATGCCTTCATTGATTGTAGGTCCAAAAATATGGTGATCTCGAATAGGGAGCAAATGAATCAGTTGACACTATACCCTCCAGTGCAACCATTACTGGAAACAGAGGATCCTTTGTGGATTGACAGCAATGTAGACCTGAGTCTCTACCTATTTTGACATTAGATCAAAGCAGGGAATTTGAAGATGTTTCAGAAGACACTATTATTAATCATTTATTGCATAATCATTATTTAGTTGATAGTGATCTTGAGACGATGCTTTTTCCTATGGGAACAAGTGATAATTGCCCATTTGGAAATTTTCCACTAGTAGGTAGTTCACAGTCTATTCAATACATTATTACTTTGCATCAATTATTACCACATGATTGTATATACCATCCATTTTTTATGTCTAGGGATATTGATTCATCTTCATCCAATTAACAACTACTTGTCGTAGATACCCCTGTACAATCCCAAGCTACTGAAATCTTACTTGGTAAAACACTTAACATCAATCCTGAATTAAATGCCTACCAATTGAAAGAATTCCTTGAAATGTTGTTTGCCCATAAAGAAAATTTTGCTTGGGATTATAAAGATATGAGAGGCATTCATCCTGCTACTTGTACACACCATATCTATATAGAGGAAGGAAGTAGGCATGTGCAACAACCCCAAAGAAGGTTAAACCCAACTTTACGAGAAATAGTAAACGAAGAACTTCAAAAAGTTGCTCAATGTAGGATTTGTGTACCTCATATCAGATAACCAATGGGTGTCCCCACTTGTGGTAGTACCTAATAAAAATGGAAAGTGGTGAATATGTGTCGATTATAGGGCCCTTAACAAGGCCACTAAGAAAGATAATTTCATACTTCCTTTCATTGACCAAGTCCTAGACACCTTAGCTGGGAAAAAGTTCTTCTCCTTTCTTGATGGGTTTAATGGGTACAACCAAATCCGCATTTCCCTTGAGGACCAAGAAAAAACTACTTTTACCCACCCTTGGGGAACATTTTCCTACAATGCCTTACCTTTTAGATTGTGCGATGCACCCGCTACTTTCCAACGAGTTGTTTTAAGTATTTTTGCTGATTTAACTCATGATTGTGTAGAAGTGTATATGGATGACTTTACTATTTATGATAACACATATGATGAAGCTAAGGAAAATTTTGAGAAAGTACTTAAACGATGTATTGATACTAATCTTTCCTTAAGTCATGCAAAATTTCATATCTTAATGACTGAAGGTATTGTGTTGGGTTATTATATATCTGAAAAAGGAATTGAGGTAGATCCGAAAATGATCAAGATTATTCAAGACTTGACTATGCCTACTTGTCCAAAGGATGTATGTAGTTTCCTAAGAAATGTTGGTTATTATCGCAGGTTTATTCAAAATTTCATCAAGATTGCCTCACCGTTGTTTTTATTACTAGGAAAGGATGCAAATTTCTCATGGACAGCAGAGTGTTAGCAAGCTTTCGAAGAAATCAAAGGTAAGCTCATCACAACACCTGTGCTACGAGGACCCAATTGGGAACTGTCGTTTCATATACATACCAATGCATCAAATACTTCTATGGGATTTGTCCTTGGACAAAAGGAAGACACCCTCTTTTATGCTATTTATTATATTAGTAAGAATTTTACTGGTGTAGAGGTAAACTATATTGTTACTGAAAAAGATTGTTTGGTTGTAGTTTATGCAATAAATAAATTTTGCCACTATATCACTGGATATAAAAGAATTGTACATACGGATCATTCTGCCATTAGATTTTTGATGAACAAGCCTATCATTACCGGGCGAGTAATTTGATGGTTACTTCTTTTGCAGGAATTTGATATTACTATCCTCGACAAACTAGGGTGAGAGAATGTGGTGGCCGATTTTCTTTCCAAACTACAGTATGAAGATGAACCAACCCTAGTTAATGATGCCTTTCAAGATGAACATATTTTTTCTATATTAGCCAAGAGTCCATGATATGCTGACATGGAAAATTACTTGGTTACTTGCAGGTTCCCACCGCATTTCTCTCCAAGGGAACATCAAAAGCTGGTGGGACTTAGTGGTGATTACACGTGGATTAATGGGATGCTCTTCCACTAAGGCCTTGATAATGTCCTACGTCGATGTGTGCCTGAAGAAGATGTCTTTGACATTCTATGTGCTTGCCATACAAAACCTTGTGAAGGATATTTTGCTACCCACAGGACCACCCATAAGATCTTAACCATCGGTTATTATTGGCCCACACTCCACAAGGACAGTAAGCACTATGTTCAACATTGTGATAAATGTCAATATATGGGGCAGCCTACCCACTCTAATGAAATGCCTTTACATCCTCAGTTATCCATAGAACCATTTGAAAAGTGGGGGTTAGATTTTGTAGGACCCATTAGCCCTCCTTCTCAGAACAAAGAATATATTTTGGTTTGTACAGATTATGTCACCAAATGGGTAGAGGTAGTAGCCTTAAAACATGCTAGGGATACTAAGGTTGCTAAATTTTTGTATTCTAATATTTTTACCAGGTTTGGTGTGCCTAGGGAGATTACCACAGACCAAGGAGCATAATTCACCTCCGACTTGATTTTAGATTGGTACAACAATATGAAATTAAGCATCAAAAGTATTCCCCATATCATCTGCAAGCCAATGGACGAGTGGAAGTAACCAATCAAGATTAGAGAATATTCTTACAAAGACAGTGGCATTGCATAGAAGATAGGGCAGAAAGAATTCCTGATGCAGTTTGGGCCTATTGCACAACTTGGAAGACAACCACAGGGATGACACCATATGAGCTCGTTTATGGCAAGAGGGTTGTCCTGCCAATTGAATTCAAAGTAAAGACTCTACGCACTGGCCTTAAGCTTGGAATGAACCTCAGTGAAGCATGGAAGGAGAGACTTTCTCAACTCAATTCGCTAGACGAAATGCGTCAGTAGGCTCTTTTTCATATAGAATTGGTACAAAGGCAAAGAGCACAATGGCATGACTGTTTTATTCGTTCACGGACATTCCAACCAGGGGATTGGGCATTACTTTATGACTCTCGATTCAAAGAATTTAAGGGGAAGTTCCATACTTGTTGGCTCAGCCCTTATGAAATTCATACTATTTATGACAATGGTGTTGTTCGACTGTGCAAAATGGATTTTGAACGAAGGACTCTTCTTGTCAATGGGAATCGCTTGAAACTTTACAAGCAACCTCTTTCAAAGGAGACCTTTTGTGATGTGGCAAAGGAACTTACTGTTGTTTCTTTCGGCCTCCTCAAAAATTGATTTGTCTTACCGATATATATATATATATATATATATATATATATATATATATAATAAAATAAAATAAAGAAAGAGAAGCAATTAAAGATCCAACAATGAAAACCCTTTTGGGCGTTGTTGGCCGGTTAATGTTCGAAAACCAGTCTCCGACGAGCATTAACCATTGAATAACCTTAGTGGTGAAAACCGATTTTTTGGGGCCACTAAGGGGTGGTAGATTGAAAATTGAGTAATTGGCAGTCTATTGTCGTGACTAAAAATAAATTAAAAAAATAATCTTATCGCAAGTTGGCAACCCGCCTTCTTGTCACTTTCTTGCCAGGAACCATTTTACTTTGATCTATAGGTGCTTGGCTCCCTCACTCCATTCATTTAGGGTATCCTTTCAACCTCCTATTCATAACCATGGCCTGTACTTTAATGTCTCCCAGCGATAGGCTTTGTCTTTTGCCCTTCACATGTACCACCGTTCTTGTCCTTTTCTTGTCAGGAACCTCTACGTAGGTGCCTCCACTAGTTGGTGTTTTCTTGGCCCATGTTTTTCAGACCTCTCACCATACATATCATTCCCCATTCCTAGCTAGTTTCCACATCACTCCCATTCTTTTTTCCATTCCTTTTCATTCATGTTTGCATCATTCACGCCATTATGGTTGTTTGTGGCTTACAACCAACAACCATCAACAGGACTGCCCTACCTTCCTGTCACTTTTGTGACAAGAACTGTTGTGAATATCTTCTAGCCTCGGTTCCTGTCTTTTTCTTCGTTAGGATTCTTTTGCTATTTGTATCCATTGGGCGGTGTTCCATTCTCCGTGGTTGGTTCCATGGTTCGTTTACATCTCTTTGGTGGCCCCGACGGTCTCTATTCACACATGGTTGATCTCCAGTTGGATGTCTCCCACTGGTCCTCTTCTTTCACTAGTTGGTGATCCGCTTACCTGCACTGATGTTGTCATCACCTCATTGACAACCTGGTAACATCCTTACTCTGTACCGCCAGCACCGTTTTCTTCTGCCTCTCTCTCTTTCACATGGTCGTGCCCGTTTCCACGTCACCTCCGATGATCATCGGTATTGGTAATTCACATTTTCTCTCTCTTTGTTATTTTATTTAATATATTTTGTTTGTGCATTGATTAGTGACAAGACCCATGGACGGGTCACAAGCTCATTTGGGGGGGGGATCTCCTATCATACACCATATGCCATCATATCACATTTACACTGCATATTTTCCAATTTGTCATAATGGATTATTATCCCTGAATACTCATCATTACCTGCTTAAATGCAAGTCACCATAATGACCGGGCGTGTAAATTGCTTGTTTTTATTTTTGCTAAATTTCCCGCTAAAAATACCCATCCGCCAAAACCTCTCACCGCTAAAGTTATACTAGATATCCGTCTACCACCCTGAAATAGTAAAAGTTTTTGCATTGGCCAGTGATTTTTGCCTGTACAACGTCTTGGTAACACCGTGGTAGGAGACCAGTGTCGCCACCATTTGAGCCCTCCACCATGGAAGAAATAAGGGCACCAGAGGCTGCAGAGGCTTATAAAATCTTCAAACAAGCAGGACAAGATACATATTTTAAATGGTTAAGAGGGTATGATGAAAATATTGCGCGAGAGTTCGCAATGACCTACCACAAAAAGGAGGAAAAATTCCATGGCTTAACAATCCCTTTCTCAGTAGCGGCCATAGTTGATGTCTCTGGGTTTCCATACTTTGGAGAGAAGTACTTTCCCGATAACTCCAAACACGCCATGGACCTCGAGCCTCTGCGCAAGAAGTTTCGGGCATGAGAGGAGTCTGTTGAAATCGTTACTGGTTAGGGCACAAACTTAATCTCACTTCTGAAGCCTTGGGATAGCGTGGAAAAATTCATCATCGAGTATATCACTTGCGAAGGGAGGTATGTATATGTTTATGCCAAGCAATTTCGACTTATGAACCATTTGAGATGGGGAATGCTTGTGAACCTGCCATATTTTCTTTACTATTTTGTAAACCAAATGCGAACAGAAGTCCAAAAGGGGCATGAAACTCATTAGCCCACCATGGCCTCATTAAATTATTAATTATAAGAGAATTGAAAAAACTCTCTCCTCCACGTGACTAGGATTCATTGCTTAGTGAAGACACCCCGAATAACTCCGTAGAGGAGGAGCCTCATGTCAACCCACCTAGTTCTTTTGAAAATGATGAGTCCGTAGACACAAAATCAGTTAAAGGAATTAATAATGAAAGCCCTTCAGAGGAACAAAGTGAAGATTTGAGGACAAAAGAACTTTCTGGTGATTCCCCTAAATTTGCAAAGAAGAGGGTTTCTAAAAGGGGTACAAAGCAAACCCTAACCTCAAATAGAAAATCAGCCAAGAGCTCCCGTGTTATCCCAAGTAAATATGTTACAAATAGCACACCTAGAAGTAAGAGGAGAAGGCCTAGAAAAACACGCTCAGTCTCCCCTGGCTCTTTAAAGAAACAAGCTTCAACTCCTACCGGTGATAAAGAGAAATCACCCTCTTAGGAAAAATCATCAATTAAAGAGAGGTCACATCCTTCTACAACCGAAAATTTGGAAAATTTAGCAAATGTAGCCAATGAGGTTCTAGGCTATGAACAGTCAAAAGCTATGGATGATCTCATAGTCCTAGGTGTTGTGTATCACAGAACTAGAAGGATAGTAAATGTCTCTAGGGAGCTACAGAGGAGCAATAGAAGGAAGACCAATGAGGCACCTATAACTACTAATGAAAGTGAAACTAGGAATGAAAATGAAGCTGGGGGTGAACAAGAAAACCAACTCCTTCCATCCTACCATTTAGTTTTAGTAGTAGCTACAAAAGGAAAGATAATGGCACCTTTCAATGAGAATGCACAGGGTATGAATGAGGAATTCTTGTCAAAGGAGGAGGAGATTCCTGAAAACACCAATATTCCAGACTCTCCAAATCAGTTAATGAATGAAGGTGTTAATTTGATAGAACAAAAGACCACTAAATTATCTCTCCAAATGGAAAATAAAAAGTTGAATGTGCCAATGGGTAATGAGAAAGAACAAATGGAGACACCCTCAACTGGACATCAGGAGAAAGAAGAGAGAAGGAGTTGGATGATCAAAAGCAGGAAAATGTTGAAATTCCCCACCATGAGCAATGAGAATAGGAATTTGAGGTAGAAGAATAATTTGAGGACGAGACTCCCCTGCTAACCAATGATGAGATCCATAGCATGCAAAATATGGTGACTAAGTTAATTGCAGAGACTAAATTCCTCCAAAAATAGGTTCAAGTGCAAAGTCACTCAATGCCTCACAAGTAGCAGATCTCAATCAACTTAAGGCAACACTCGAGCAGGAAAATGTTACTAACACATCTGTGGTAACAATTCATGAACATGAAAAATAGTTGCAGAAACTTTATCAGTTGTGTGTCACAAAGGTCACTAGCACTCTGCAGAAACTTGCCCCTTCTTATATTTTGTATTCTATACCCTCTTTACATGAGGACATGCCAAGTCTTCAGCTAGGGGGAAATGATGGAGGTAAAATATGCCATTATTTTACCTATTATTTGCTCTAACCTTTGTCATCTTTCCTAGTATTTCCTGTTGCTCTTGTCACTTTTCATGAATGAACTGAAAATATTTTATAGAATACAAGGAAATATAAAAATACATGAATATATCAAATCCCTTGGTTGTTTATTAATCGTTTTCATGATTTTGATAACAAGGAATGCTTGAACGGGTGACACATGGGCATGAAGGCATCAGTGGATGGAAGACTAGGCCGGTTGGAGTCATTTTGTCACTTTAGCCATATTTGTGCCGAGATTAACAAATCTATTTTGAGTTGTTATGTTGTTTTAAGATACTGTCAAAAGACTTTAAGCTATTTTTTATTATCTTTCGATGGTTGTTGGTTGTAAGCCACAAAAAACCAAAAAATTTATTCGCTTTCATCTACAAGACTATTATGGGTATAGACAGTTGCGATATATGTGTGTGTGTCGAAGACTCATATAGATAGACATAATAGAAATAATATATTGGCATTAAAATTGCATTCATAATTTGTTGTTGTAATTCAAATGAATGATAGTTAGTGTGGAATAATTTTGTGTTTGTGAGCTTCATCACTCAATAGTCGGTGAAGGGCCACTTCCTTGGTTGTTGGTGATCTTTCCATTAGATATCTGAGTGTAGCAATGTATGTGTGATTTCATAATTATTTGATTGGTTTCATATTGACTATTGTGTTAAGTATCAGATTCTTATTTGAATAGTTAATCTTTATGAATGTGTTTAATCTTTATTGGTTTGTTCAACACTTATCAGTGTGTATAATCTACCTAACAAATATTATTAGTATTGTTAAGAATAGCTAGAAGCCGATTAGTAAGATCACTGTGAGTTGAGGAGTTGAATAGTTAATTAATGTTGAAAGCATATCTACATTCAGTAGCATAACTTTGATTCTATTTATTTTATTTCAAGAAATATTTTTGTTCTGTTGTATCGATTTTGTTTTATTGTGTGCTAGTAATCTATTTTCTGTTGTAGAATCATTTCTTCATGGGTTCCTATCACACATGTGACATAAATTCTGCAAATCATAATTTTGTTCAAATACAGATTACATTAGTTTGCATCCATCAACCCTTAGTTTATTGATTGCAGACCTTCGGCATACTGCCACAACACGGTTCAAAATCCTACGTTCCCGGATTGACACTTTAGGATGAACTGAGGAAGCCATTTCTAAGAATTAATTAAAATCCATTACAAGAACAATTTGAAACCACAGTTTTGTCCAATTAATTTTATTGGACTCAAGTGGAGGGAAGTTAGAGATTGGCTCTTGTTAGCTAGGATAAGGTTACTATCCTAAGGTTTTCGAGGGATTGGGAATTAGAAAGATACATATGAATAACAAGGCTTTGTTGGATAATATTAGTTGGGGGATTTTGAAAGATAACAAGGTTTGGAGTAAACCTTTTGTATGTTGCAAATCTACCAAGCTATCAAGAGTGGGGTACCTCCCCACAAATCCTACCAAAAGAGAGTAGTGCTACCATCATGGATGTCCCAAGATAATAACTATATTATTAATAAATTGCACTCAAACATAAAGTTCCAAATTCTTGACCTTTTAGGAAGAGAGGCGGAAGTGAAAATGCTACTCTCAATATCGTTTCCAGATATTTATTTTGAATAATCTAGACCCATTTTGACTTACTTTATATGAACATATTTCATATTAGCTTAGCCCCTAGTGCTTTGTTTTGTTGCAAGAGATCCATTAAACATGTTCCCCCAACCTCTTTCACTTTAGCACAAATTTTTCTTGTTTGGATTTCCTTTCTAAAAGAAGTTTCTCATATTTTGATTTAGAGTTTCATACGTTCCCAGATATTTATTTTGAATAATCTAGACCCATTTTGACTTACTTTATATGAACATATTTCATATTAGCTTATCCCCTAGTGCTTTGTTTTGTTGCAAGAGATCCCTTAAACATGTTCCCCCAGCCTCTTTCACTTTAGCACAAACTTTTTCTTGTTTGGATTTCCTTTCTAAAAGAAGTTTCTCATATTTTGATTTAGAGTTTGATACGTTCCCTTGGGAAAAGCTATACATGATAGTAAATATATTGGGATCATAGAAATAACAACCTTTAACATGACTAGGATGCTTGCCCATGATATCCATTTCCCTAATGATGACATCTGGCTATTTACTTTATTTATTAGTGGATCCCATAGCTTACCGCTACCCATTCCTTTTTCTAAAGGCAAGCCAAGGTATGTGCATGACAATTGGAATTTTTTGAACTTCAAGGACTCTAGGGATCTCTTGATCCTTTCATGGGGAATTATGAAAAAATTAGACCTTTGTCACTGACCTCTTGATCGGAGGCCTCTGAGTAGAGATCCAAAATTTCCTTAAAATGTCGCACTTCATTGTATTTTGTTATCCCAAAAAGCATAGTATCATATATGAATTTTTGATGGGTTATAGCAGGCACATTACACATGATTTTAATTCACTCTAGCCTCCTGATACTTGTTGGAACACTAATTTCCCTTCCTAGAGCCTCCTCCATGATGATAAACAAGAAGGGTGAGAGAGGATCACCCTGTTTGATTCCTCTAGATGCCTCAAAGAAACCTTCTGGAGTACCATTCATAATAATTAAAAATATGGGGCTATAAATACAATTAAAAACCTAATTTATCCAACTTTTATCAAACCAAAAATCTAGTAGCACTTTGCACATGAACCTCCAATCCACTCAATCATATGCTTTTTTATGTCCAACTTTAGAATCATATATTGATTTTTGGTTCTTTGAATGGAATGAATGGATTCTTGTGCAATGATTACCCCCTCCAAGATTGACTTCCCAAGAATAAATCTAGATTGCTCCTTAGAAATTACCTCTGGCAGGATTTTTTTAGTCTATTTTCTACTGCTTTCGCCATAATTTTGTACAAAGTGGTGCAAAGGGCTATAGCTTTGAAGTCATCTAAAGATGATTGGTTTCTCATTTTTAGGAGTCAAATAAATGAAGGTATTTCTCATCTCCCTTAGTACTAATCCTAAGCTCCTTGAGTCCTCTACTGCCGCAACTGCTTCATTGCCCATAGTGCTCCAACACTTTTGAAAAAAGTGAGTAGGAAACCCATCCGGCCCAGGTGGTTTATCTAGATGCAACTAGAAGGTTGTAGCCTTGATCTCTTTTTCTATAAATCTTATCATCAACTTATTTTTCCCTTCATAAACTATTCATGGAATAATGTATCCAAGAGATGATTTTATGATACAAGACTTGATCATCTTATTTTATTTAGCAAATTTTCGAAGTATGTGACTACTTCCCTGGTGATGCCCTTAGGAGCCTCAATAATTGAGCTATCAACTCTTTGTAGATTTGTGATTCTATTGGTCTCTCTTCAAGCCTTGGTGTTGTGAAAATATTTGGTTTTCTTATCCTCTTCTGGAATCTAAATATTCCTAAATTTCTACCGCTAATACACTTCCTCTTTTGCCTGTACTTCTTCATATTCCTTTAGTAACTTTTTTTCCTTTTGGAACCTTTTGTTGTCCATTCCTTAAGATAGTACCACTTCATTTAGCATTAATTCTTCTTCAATCTTGTACTTGGTTTCAAATGTATTATTTATACGAGTGTTTTTCCACTCTTTTAATTGATTCTTGAGGAGTTTTAGTTTTGATACTACACCAAACATTTTGGTGCCCTCAATTTTCCACCCATTCCACTAGTTGGCAATCAACCCCAAAAGGTTTTGATCCTTGAACCACATATTTTTGAATTTAAAGGGGCACCTTAGAGGTTTCTTTTCACTGATAATTTTCAACCTTATAGGATAATGATCTGACCCTAATTGGGGAAGAATGCTACCTTAAAGGGAGAATGAAAAACACCCAAATCACCTTTGAATACAAAACTATCCAAATTTTCTACAATATGGCTAAATCTCATCCTCCTATTTATCCATGTGTACTTTCTATTTCTAGTTGAACTTCAAACAAATTGTTAACCTTGAAAAATCTCAAAATGTAATTTGGATTGGTACCTCCTTTGCATGCCTCCCATTTTATCCTCATTGTGCAGTATCACATTAAAATCACCCCCCACGATGCAGAACTTAGGGGAGTCCCTACAGAAGAAGTTACCAAGCTCCAACCATAATATTTTTGATACAACTTGAGGGAACATATACATTGATTAATGTGAAGACCAAATTTGATGATAAACTTCTCATCTTGCAAGCTATCCAGTAACTATTTCCCACTACCTTTTCTAGATAAACTGCTTGGGGCCTCCAAATAACAAGCACACCCCTAAAGGCTCCTAAAGATTCCACACATGCTCAGAGCTCCACATTTTGTATTTTTCTTAAACAATTCCACTTTTGTATTGCTTAATTTCATCTCCTGAACCATGAGGACATCAACCATTAATTTCTCCATGTAGCACCTTAGAAGACACTTTTTGCTAGGTATGTTTAAGCCCCTAACATTCCATGATATGATCCTTATTGCTCCCTAAGAAGGTTAATGCCCTTCCCTGATCTTATCATCATGGTGATTTTCTATTAGCCCTCTACATCACCATTCATAGCTCTTTTTATGTTTTTGATAACCTACCTTTCCTCATTCCTTCCCCATAATTTGGTGACTTCCTTATCTTATTCCTTGGGTTTAATCCCATTTTCCCCTGGGTCACTAAGTTAGTTGTGGGATATGTATTATCTTCCAATAAACCTAACTTCTCTACCCCCTCTAATTCTCGTATCTCACCCTCTTCTAGAGGATCATTGTCCTTTGGCTCTTAGCCCTCTTGACTGTCGTTATCATTAGCTTCCAAGTCTGATTTATTGCTTCTTCCTTGACAAGGGCTACATAACCCAACAATTCACATCCAACTTCCATGATTTCCTCCAAACCCATGAATTCCTCCCTTGTCCCTTCTTCTTCTTCTTCTCGTGGGTCCATGGACCATCCTAGATCCCCTTCTACAATTTTCATTGCAACCAAAGCTTCTTCCTCTGCATTTCCAGTCTCATCGCTCTCTTGTTGGGCTGCTTGATTTGGATTCTAACCTTGACCTTCCCCAACCAATGAAGTTGCCTCACTACCCACAAATTTGCTACCTAAACCAACCTAGCAACCCCTAGTAGATCTTATCACTAGTTTCATGGATTTAGATTTTTGAAAAGTGGAAACGTTGCTAGCTAAAAAACCCCATTCTACTTCCTGGTACCACTTGCCCTCCTCTGTGATGATTTCTAGCTCATCCAAACATGTGCTACTTGGGTTAATTTCTACACAAATTCTCACTTGGGTTTTCATTTCTCCATGAAGTGAATATTTTTCCACCACAATATAGGTACCAAATTTATTCCCTCTCAAAATTAAGACCTCCTCATCCCAATATTATGAGGGTAGGTTGTGTAGATTTACCAATGATTTCATTATATCTATTTCATGTATATGAAGGTTGAAGTTTGGTTCCCTCTCTATAATATAAAACCTATTCCATCCATTTGCAAGAGTCTTTGTTTCAACTGTGGTGTTAGGAATATGACCAAAAAAAAAGTTAGGAATATGACCAAAAAAAAAATTGTAGGTCAGAAATTTAATACATACTTCTTTGCTCCTTGACTTCTCCACCAATCCATTAACCTCTTAGCTAAACATCTTCCCCCACCTCACTTTATGAAGAAGGCTTGCTCCTTCAACATGTCTTTGGACCTTCATAGGGTTTTGGTAGGGATGGCCTTCTCCTTGCCATTTTTTCTAGGTTCCTTGATATCAATCCCTTTTCCAGGTTCATCAAGATCTCTCCTCGCTTTAGATCTCTCCTGCACACCTTTGTGATTCCTTTCCACAAGATCTTTGATCCTCAAGTTCCTTCTTTTGTTTAGCTACTTGTATTCGCTTTAGTGGAAAAGTGGGGCACTTGCTTAATTGGGTCGTCAACCTCTTTGTGCCTTCATTGGTTCCATTTTGGAGGCTTCCCCTTCCGTCAATTGGGTAATACTGTCAATATATTTCCCATATTCTGCCTCAATCGACCATACTGACCACCATTTATATACCTCACGAGTGGAGGCCTAGAGTGGTTCATTGGTTTCCTGGAGAGAGGCCTCTGATCATACCATTGTTGGGGTGAACCCGCGTTGGGAAAATTCAGTTCTCTTCTTGCAGGTTTCATCCCCCAAGTGTTGACCCCGATGGTTAGAGCAATATGAGAACTATCTGGGGACCTCTAGCCAAGAACCATACTGAAGCGCCTACTAGTATATTTTTGTCCAATGGAATGGTGTTAATGTTGGAGGCATGACGATAATCCAACATGTTCTTATTCTACCATCCAACCAGATTCACATCAACACCAACCCTTTACGCCACTAGAAACTCCTTTGCAATGTTAGCCCTCTAATAAAGTTGCTCCATCGAACATTCCTACTCCACAATAGCTACCCATGAACCTGCACCACCCATTATTTTTTATCAACCTTTAATTATATTTATTTAATATTATTAATAATAAATTATTAGTTAATAATATTAAATTCCTGTTAAATATATTATGTAATATTTAATAATTATTTTCACATATTAGTATTGAAATATTTGGACATTAGAATTAAAAACGTTTATAGATGTAAAGTTAATTCTTCTAATTGGAATGATCCATGCATTTCTATAAATGAACATGACCCATAGTTAATACTATAGGAAGTAAAACTAAAAAAAGATCAGATTAAGAAAATTGGCAAAAGATTTAGAGTTAGAGGGTCCTACATCAAACAACCACCTAAAGAGTCAATTTGGGCTTAAACATCACACTCTATTAAGCTATATTTAATATTATATAATATTAATTATTTAATACTATTTAAATAATAATATATTATCTGTAGACACCTAAATTTGGACACTTCATTTGTCCAAATTTACCCCTTTTTCATCTAAATATCCCCTTATCTGCATTAATTAAGTAATATCACTATTATTTAATTAATACCTCTAAAGTTCTTCTAATCCCTAAGGTATCTAGTTAAATAATTAAATACTTTACCCCTTTAATTCCCCTCTCATCAAATGAATTAAATAAATATGACATTTATTTAATTCTTCACATGTCACATCCTTCACTTAATCTTAATCAACCTTTTAATCTCTTCATTAGGGATGTGCACATGCCTAATCCTTGATTAAGATGTGTCATATCCTCCAACTTTTTGCAAGTTGGATTCATCCAAGGCTCCTCTCTTCCCCATGTTAATTTTTAATTCACTTTTATTCCTCCAAGGAATCTTCTCTTCCCCATGCAAATTCTAGAACCTTTGACTTGTCACTTCACATGTGCCAAAAGTCTTCTAGAATCTTTGACTTATCACATCACTAACATGTGGCAAATTTCCACCTTTTTGGGAACCTTGTTTTATCTACTAGATTCTTCCAATCATGTGAATTTTTAATTCACTTTTATTCACCCAAGATTCTCCTCTTCCCTATGTGATCATTGAGAGGTCACATCATCCATTTTCCAAGGTACTTGTCCTTCCACCTCACTTCCACATCATCTCATCTTAGGCCATCTCACATTCCACATGTCAAGATGTGAAGGCTTATGAGTCCTCAACTCACCATAGCCCTTCATCTTGGCCTTGTTGGTTTAATCTCAACCATTGAATTCTCTAGAGAATTCAAATCCTTCTATAAATACCCCCTCTTTTTTCTCTCATTTTAGAACCTCATGCATTTGATACCAAACTCTTGCTACTTTGTTATTTGAACATTTTGCCTTCATCATAGCACTTGAATCCACCATATCACACTTTCAATCATCTTGCATCTTTAATCTCATTTGCCATCCAAGGAACATACAAAGCATACAATATCAAGGGCCAACCAAGGGATTCAACAACAAAGAAGGTATAATCGTTTATTGTCTTCATTTCATCTTCTTTCTTTGTGTTATCATTCCTTAGGCTAATCTTGAGGTGTACCTTTTGTGTTCTTCCATTAGTGCATAATAGTTAGATTTGCATCTTTAGAATAGGATAGACATTTAAGGGATCACATTATCATTAATATTAAATATATTATATTTAATAATTATAATTAATATAATATACTACTTAAACTATATTTAATTTATTTAAATTATTATTTAATAATATTAATTAATAATTAACATTTATTACAAAAAATTATGTGATCAAATTATTAAATATGATTAAATATTATTCAAAATGTTTTTAATTAAGGTAAAAACAAATTTTGAGGGGACCTGAAACCCCTTACAACAGGTTTTGAAGGAACCTGTAACCCTGCACACAAGAGGAAAGCTGCCAAAAGATGAAACTTAGACTAACAACAACCCATTACCAGTAGAGATTAAGGAGGCCAAAGCCACCTCACAACTCACCAAATTGACGCAAGTGGGAACCACCAGGATCCACACCCCAAAGACAACAAGCTGCTCAAAGATTTAACATGAAAAGAAACAACCAAACAAGGGCAAACAAGGCACCCTTAACCTAAAACATGGGTTTTATCATGATTCCCATAACCAAAAGATCCAATGAAAAAGAAACATAGTAGTGAACCATCAAGGAAAATGGGTTTTGAAAAGGCTCCCATAACCTACTCCAAGGGTTTTTATGGCTCCCATAACCAGAAAATTGGGTTTTAGCAAGGCTCCCATGTGTGCCACCTAAGTAGTGAAATTTTAATCTATTCATGGACCATCAACCGATTTTTATTCCCCTTAATAAGTGGCATTTGCCATTAGAGTCAATAATCAACAATTCAAAAAATATTTAATGATATTTACATATAATTATTAATAGTATTTAATAATTATTAAATAATAATTTAAATATATTAAATATAATTTAATTATTTAATATACAATGTATTTTTTTCAATTTTAAATAATAAATTATATATTAATGATAATTAATAAATATAAAATATATTTAATATTATTTAAATAATAGTATATTATTAATATTAAATATATTATATAGCATTATATGATTATATTAATAATTAAAATTATATATTATTAAAATTATATTTTTTAATATTAATGATAATATATTTGTGCAAGGGGGGAATCGAGTGTGCAAATAAGATCAAAATGAATGAATTGAAACTAATCTAATTAAAAACAAAGATTATGATTCATGCCCATTATTCACGAAATGAAACTACGAAGAAATCAATTCAAGAAATCAATTGAAACAAAACAATATAAAATGAATTCAAAACTATAGTGTTACCATCCCATGTCAAAGTATATTCGAAAAGATGTTGGATCATTTGTTGTATCAATGCAAAGCCTCCATTTGTGCGTATCAAAAGCTTCAAAGTCATGCAATGTTGATTGAAGATGTATGTAAAAGCTTCAATAAGTTGGTTGTAAATTTTGGTATTACTTCGTTGTGTAAAAGATGTTGATTCTTTGATCATTTTTTGAGGATGAAGATGATTGTTATATAGAATTGGTGTTACGAAATGAACGCTCAAGATCATGTAGTAGAATATACTTATCAATGGTTCAAAACCATTGAGAGGAATTAGATGGGAAAAATTGGTGGATTTTGATTACATAATTGGTGTGATTGAAGAAATCAATTTGAGTGTTCAATGGAATTGAGGAAATAGGTTGAGCCTTCAGTGGGATCAGTTGGGAAATAGATGGATCAGTCGGTCAATCAGATTGAGCAATGGGGGGATCATAATTTGCTCAATTATGAAAATGGTGAGGATAATTAATTAATTAATTAATCTTTTTGATTTGAACGTGTAAGTCATGTTTGACTTTTGCAAACAAAGTTGTATTTTTTTGACTTGACCTTTTGGATGATGTTTTGAATAATTTACTTAATCACTCATATTTACGGGAAAGTGATTTAATTAAATTATTATGTTTTAATAATTTAATTGATTTAGGGAAATAGGGTAAATTAGTGACATAATCAAATAATTGATGTTATTTAATTAATCAGGAGGAATAAAGTTAGATTGGGACTTTATTAAATAATTGAGATTTATTTATTGTCAAAAATGATGAAAAGGTGAATTAATTAAATATTGTAATATTATTCAATTAATAGAGGAAATCAGGGTTTTTTATGCAATTTACATGAAATACAGTGTTATTAAGTCATTTAATGATGTCGATGATGAGAAAATGTCATTTAGGATGTGTGATAAGTGTTAGGTCATTTTTACATGTCTACATTTTACCCCTCTTTGAGACAAAGTAGTGGTTGCTTTGTTTCAAAGATTTCGATGTTAAGATTAAGATTTGAAAAAAATTATATGTCCCAAGTGAGATAGCATGGTGCCCCCCTCAAAAAATTTGGTGAAAATTTTGGATAATGAACCAAATTTTTTGCTAAGCTAATGTGGTGTGTTTTCAGTGCAAGGACTGATAGAAGACATGTTGACTAGAAGAAAATGTTTGTAAGATTTAGAAGAAAATTGATGTTGTTAGTCTTTGATGGATTCATGTTTGCTTTGCATAGAGGTTTCAAATCTTTAACAATCCTTTTTGATGTAGCAACATACACTATGCACCAGGGTATTGATAACCAAGGTGACTTTGTATCCATTATGTGGAAATTGACTCGACATACAAAGAATATTATTGCTCATACCAGACATATGAAAACCTTATTAGGACATATGGTTGAGTTGTGTTAAAAATCTTCAGACTAGTTACACAGAGAGGTATGAAATACCTTATATACAACTGCTACAAGAATTGTCTCAAAACAACTTCCATACACCAAATAAAGCAAGTATTTGCCATGGTAGTATCACAAAAAACATCTTACAAACAATAAACCAAAATGATGCTCAATTGCCCCCATTCATTCCTCTCTAAATCCTTATGGACATCCTAGAGAGATCTTGGGAACGAGTCAATAAAATAAATCAGAAAGATAAGACTATAAAAAGATAAAACAATGTTGCAGTACCACTTGCCATATCTATTTGGGTTGGGGCTATTATCCAATGTTGATCATGTCTATTGTAGGAACGAATCCATTAAGATATATCTCATGTTGTTGTTGGTGAATTGTCAAAAAGATAGATAGTTAACACTTTGGCACTGTTTTTGTCTATTTGTAATCAAAGCTTTGTGATTGTTTGTTTGAAAGTTCTAGCTTTTGATGGTTGCTCTGCTTGTTTGTTTATTTTGTCAAAGGGTGAGGATGACGATTTATTTATTATGGATGAAAAGTTTATTATGGATTGGTGATGATGGAGATAGGGCCTTTTGATTTTTCTAAGGTTTATGATGTTATTTTTGTTGTTTTCAAGGGACTAACCTAGGGCCGTGGGGGCTTATCAAAGATAATCCTTTCCTACGTTGTACACATAGAGGCTCATAGTTTGCTTGGTTTGATAAGAACATGTCTTTGATCTATTATTGTTTTTCAAATATTTTTGGATTTTGAATTTTTGGACTAAGTTGAAAGAAAGCATGATAGATACCTAAGGGGACTTACTTAAGGCCTCAGGGTTGGCAAGCCTTTCCTACGTTGTGCACACAAATACCACGTAGTTTGAGTGGTGTTGACTTAAAAGCATAGCATGTTTTTGGGATTTTGATGTTTTTGACTTTGTTCTGAATTTTGTTGTTTTTTGGATGTTTTTATTTTTTGTTGGAGATACCCCCTAGGGGGTCCCCTTTAGCTTAGCAGCCAAGGTCTGAGGGGTATCCATTCCGCCAAAATATGCTCGGGGCATGATCTTGGCCTCATCCCTTTTTAAGTGTTGAGGCTTTGCACTCAGCAAGACTTGATCCCTGGTGGGCTCATTTTGAACCTTTCAACTTCACCAGTAGACCAAGGGCCCATTGACATTTTTGTAAGTTTTTGACTGTGATGAGATTTACAAGAATCCAAATCCGCTACCAGTTTCGGGAAGTTTCCCCCAATTTGAGACAAGATTACCTTTATTAGGAGAGACAAGTGTTGATGAAGGTTACTCTGGTAGTGCATTAGTGGTACACCTTGTTGTTGGGATGAGTTATTTTGAAGGTTGCCCTAGTAGTGCGTTGGTGGTACACCTTGTTGTCGGGATTAATTATTTTGAAGGTTACCCTAGTAGTGTGTTGGTGGTACACCTTGTTGTTGGGACAAATTGTATTGAAGGGTACCCTGGTAGTGTGTTGATGGTACACCTTGTTATTGGGTCAATGCCTAGATCACACTATGAGTTAGAATACATATATCAAGATTTATTCTAAATCAAGATATAAGTACTTGCTCCCAGTGTCTAGCAATGTAGATGATGGATTATCTTGAGATAGGATAACATGTTTGGATAGAGTATTCCCTTTTGGACAATGCCTCATGGCTCAAATAATGCTGGATAGGATAAGATCAATGATAGTGACCCATGTCAAGATGTTTTCCATAAGAAAGTGTACACCAAACATTTGTCAAGATCTAGATAAGTTGGATTTGGATAAAAATGGATTGGATTTATTATGGATAAGCTGAGATGCTTCCACCTGAAATGGTGCACGTAGATTATCAATTCTACACATGATGCATGTTTGCCAGGTTTTTATTATGATGCTTGTCCAAAGCGCCACCATAGTGGTTTTCATTGGAGGATGATTTTTCTCTTGATTATTTTCTTTATGTCACACAAGATGCTTGTTTACCAGGTTTTCATCATGGTGACAATTTTTTGCTCATGTTGAACCACTTGGTGGTGCTGATGTAGATGTTGTTGGTGCTAATATGGATGTTGTTGTTGTCATGACGTGCCAATGATATCCTACTTGGGGAGTTGTTTTGCTAATATACAGGTGCTTGAATGTAACCTCTGATAATTCTTGTCTTCTTTGTCGATACCAAAGTTAACCTTACCTAGATGCATACATCGCGATAGAGTGCCCTTAGAATCCTTATGATAAAGATTTGTTGCCAACATATGGTCAGTGTGAGTGTTTGATATCATGTATGTCAAATTTGATGGTAGAGTACGTTGAGGGATATGAGATTTATATGCATTGGTCAATAGTTTGGAATATTTGACTCTCCAAACTTGGGATGACGAGCAATGTTGGGTGGATATGGAGATTCGATTGGGACCAACTTCTTGGCATACCTTGTAGGTTGCTCTTGAATCTTTCTTTTGCATCGTTGGGAATTTTTGATGGATGAACTTCCCTTTTTCATTTTTCCCCATAGTTTCTTTGACCAATGGAGTTTGATAGGGATGATTTTCTTTCTTTTTCTTTTGTATCCATTTGAATTTTTCTTGTCCAATTTTTTTGTCGATTCTTTTGCTTCAATGACTTGTTCCTTTCTTTGATATAAATTTTTATCTTGTTGTTGGTCCCAATCAGAGGGTTGAAATATGCATGGATGACGATTCATGATATGGCTAGTTGTAGCATTGGTAGCAGTTTCATTATAAGGACCCGTCTTGCTCCCTATGTTGGTGTTTACATTTGATAAAGTTGTCCCCAATATTATAGAGGTATCATTGATATATTTAAATTCCTTAATTATTGAATAACCAAGTCCTTGATGCTTAGGATTTTCAATAATCTGTATTGGTTCTAGGATACCTTATTCATGTAGGCCTAATCCCATTCCTTGATAATGCATCCGTTGAAAAAAAATATTTGCAATAGGATATGATTTACCTTGGAAACAAGGTGTTAATCCTTCTCTGCTCTGTTGTGGATCTTCAAAGGTGATAGCTTCTTCATTGGTAGGATAGCTTGCTCTGACAAAGGTAAGTGATCAAAGCTTATAAGTGATAAGATCATCCATATGTGGGATAAATTCTTGATTGATATCTTCAACTTGATCTTGTGAAATATCTGATTTTAATGCTTCTTCAAGAGGTGTTGATGACTTACAACGCACGTAATTTTTTTCCTCATTATTCATTTTTGATATGTTTTCACATGATGTTTTTGATTCACAACTTATGTATAAGTCTTCTTCATGATCCATTTTTGATATTTCTCTGGCTTTTTCTATGTCTTTATCAAGTGTAAAGATGTTAAGAGTAGGAGACCCTTGTTCCTTGGTAATGATATCAAGAGTATGAGACTCTTGTTTTGGATGAAGATTATCTACATGTCCATTAGGCGTAAGTATCTCATGGGTAGATGTATGTGTGCTTGGTGTATGGATTTGGTCTTCTTTTGGAAAATATTTGATGTCTTAAAAGATATCTGCCAAGTCATTGTAGTATTTTGATGATAAGGATTCTTGATCTTGACTTTGAGTGGTATTATCTTTGGTATGCTTTGGTTTGTGTTCTTGACATGAATCAATTTCAAAGGGATTTCTTGTAAAGGATCTTTGGATATCCTCAAAATGTGGACATATGGGTGATAGCTCTTGGCTTAAATTTTCTACATTGGGTATAAGTGTTGGATTAAGAGTCTCTTGATCATCAATATATATTATCATGAGGTTGGATGATGCCAATATATCTTGGATTGGATCATTGCTAGACTTGTGTGATTGATTTTGATCATGCTTGGGATTAAATTCTTGATGTATTTTCTCTTGCTCGTTGGATAAGGTAGAGGCATTGTCAACATGATCAGTTGTAGATAGGTCTTGATCCTTGTTTTCAACTTTTGAGATATTATCAATGTTGTCATTGGTAGATGGCCCTTGATCATTGTTTTCAATAGCTATTATACCTTGATCAATAAGGTCTTGGATGAGCATTTTGAGTGTAACACATTTTGATGCATCATGACCTTTTACTCCATCGTATTTACAACAAGTATTGTCATTGTACCATGGAAACTTGATGGTAGGTTCACCACTTTGTGGTGGTTTTGGAAGTGTGATAAGTTTGGAATCGACTAATTAGTTTAACACACTCTCAATTGGCTCCCCTAAATGAGTGTACTTATTTTTAGCATTGTGGTTTGATTGTAAGGCTTGTTGATTTTGAGATGGAATTTCCTATTGGTTTTGAGATTGATGATTTTGATGTGGACATTATTGATTTGGGGGTTGATATTGTTGATGGATTTGATTTTGATGTTGAGTGATCCAATTTTGATTTTGTGACCATTGTTGTTGATTCACTTGATGTTGTGGAAATAGCCTTTGTTGCTGAAATGCATCCATGTTTCGATGAGTGTCATGACGTTGTTGATATTGTGACTTAATTTTTGGATGATGTCCAAAGCGTTTTGATTATAAGTGAAAAACAAGTTTTGAAGGGACCCGAAACCCTTTACAACTTTAGGTACAAAATGCTACTCAAAAGATACAACACTAGACTGTCAGCAGCATCCAAACACCCAAAAATCGCAAAAGATACAAACAACTGCTCCAAAGATAAACTAAGAACAACAACAACCAGACAACCTCAAGCAACAATGGGAAAAGTAGAGCTAAACCACACATGTAGCCTTTCGACCACCACGAAAAAATTTAACAAGGGACTGAGAGGAATGGTTATGCTTAGGGATACCTCTCTTCCTTCTTTGCACAACCATCCAAGAAAGATCATCCTCCGAAGGAATGGAGCAAGGGGAAGTCGGAGGACAAGCCACCAAAGGCAGGAAAAGAACCGGGAGTGTCACTCCCACAACCAACAACAACAATAGGAGTTGTAGATAAACTAGCAATCACATCAAAAACAACAAAATCATCAGTAGTAACAACAAAAACCTCACCAGCCACAACAACAACTGTAGACAAGGTGTCCAAAGCGTTATTGATAAAGTGTGTCAATTTTTTTCTCAAGTGCATTTATGGAAATTTGATCTTGGTGTTGTTGTAACACTACTTGTTGTTGTTGAGACTCTTGATAAGTTAGATTTTGATATGGATGAGGATGTTAATTGAAATTTTCCATGTGACAAGATGTTCTAAAACCTTGATTAGGGGAATCCATAGTTGATATATCATTGACATTTATGGCATATGATGTCCCCATGGGTGTATAGAGTGGAACTGGATTTGGGTAATAGATTGACATGTTTTGGGGATGTTACGGTTGTGTGTTTAGGATGTTTTGATGCTCAATACCCTATTGTAAGGTCACTTGGTTTATATCTCCATGGATCATTTTCGTCATTTGTGGTGTTCGTTGGGGGGCATACTAGAGCTACTTTTGTTGGCTTCCATCTGTTTTTCTATGTTATGATCATGTAGTTGTCATAAATAAGTGTCAAGATTTTGTGAAAGTTGGTGATTTCTAACTTATGGAAATGAAATAATGTTGTGTTTTTGGGATTTTTTGTTTTAAGGATGGTATCTATTGTTGATGTTACAACTTCGGTCATTATATTCCAGCCTCGATTTGGAGATAAATTGAATATAGCCTTAAACGACTATTCAATTTATATAATATTGATATGCATTCATATGAAGGAGCGCTTCACTTATAAATGATTTAATAATTAATTATTATTAATTATTTATTAAGGCTGACTTCTCCTTGAAAATCATGCCTCCTCTATAAAGGACGTGTTTCTTATTGGGGCTGACTTGTCACCATGAAGAGGTGCGATTCTTCTTATGTGTATATATACATGAGATCTCTCATTCATTCGATCATCAAGTTCATTTTCATCCAATTCACATTCCAAGAAGAAGTTCAAACATGAGCAACAAATCATCATTCTGTAGCAGCAGATCGATCTCAAGGAGAAACATATTCATTTATATTAGGATCTAGGAGAGGTGCAATTATTCATTGTAAGAAAATCAGCATTGTGTTATGCCTGAGTTGTAAGAAGATTTATGCTCTTAATATATCAATATATAAGGGATATATTGGCTAGGTTTTTCTCCCTCAAGTTGGAGGGTTTTCTCAGGGTATCTTGTTGTGTTTATTGTCTTAAGTGTTGCATTATTTGATTGCTTTTAGTTTTATATATCTGATCATTAAAAACTAACATCTATTGCCACACAGGAGGTGGTAATACGAGCCTTTCGATCGTAAGATCAACTTTTCGCTCTTGTTTGTCTAGGATATTTGTTGCATTTCTTTATTGGGTCGGTGTTTCGTTTCTCTCAAATATGAAACTCCTCAAACTATTAATGATGTCTATTTGTTCACCCTCAATTTGTGTGAGACTTGGTTGTATGATAGGTTCTGTAAGGTTTGGTTGTTGAACTGGAGCAGTTGGACGCCAAATGGTCATAAAGTGAGTGGTGTTTTGATATGGTTTTCATAATACTCAAGACCCTAAGATTTGAGTGATGTTTTGGAAATAATGTTAACCTTTGGGATTTAAAAACATTGATAAATTGGATTGATATTTCACTTCCTTTACTAGAGTATATGTTGTGGAGAATCTACTTGAACTAGCCTCGAGGTTCAAGCAAATGTTGATATCTTAGAATTTTGAGTGAAGGAATAATATAAAGTTGTTTTGTTTTGGTTTTAAATCTTAAAAGTAGGTGGAATTTTTTGTTTTTGCAAATGGATGATGGACTGATGTAAATTATGACGTGTTTTGGGAGTCCAACTATTTTCGTTCTCACAAAATTTATAACTAGTTTTGGATTATTCTTCTGACTTGCACCAAAAAATAGAGCAAAAGCGACAGTTTCAGAGCAATAGCGTCAATTTCTGTCAAAAGTGGTCAATTTTATGTCAATAGTGGTCAAGTTTTAAAAGCAACTAAAATAGTTTTAGATCAAGTGCGACTGGAAAAATATGTCAAGTGCAACAATATTAGGAGCAACTGCGATAGTTTTAGATCAAGTGTGTTCATTTTTTTAAAAGCAATAAGTTTTTGATAGTCCCTATAAAAAACCAGAGAGCAAAAGCGACAGATTTTTGGTCGATTGCAGCAAAGTTCAAGTCAGAAGAGACAAAAATAGAAGCAAAAGTAGCCTTTGTTCAGTTTTGTTTTCCAATTTTTGTTTTGGTAATAGTTTGGATAAATTTTGCAAATTTGATGTCTCATTTTGATTTGATTTGAGAATTTTGGCAAGTGATACGATGCAACATAATAATCAAAACTATTTGACCCTAAATGTCTATAACTTAAGCACATTTCTTTCCACAAAAGCTCAAAGTTTGTGAAAGTTGAAATGCTAAAGCTATAGTTTCCAATGCTGACTTCATTCTTAGTGTGACTTGAAATGTGAGCCTAAATATTTAGAAACCTTTCAAGATATTGTTTTAAGATATCCTTAAGGAATGTAAATATAGGGCTCTTTTAAAAGTATTCCCACTAAATCTAAAGGGTTTGATGTTTGATAACCATGTTAAATGCTTGTTTTGATGTGTTCACTTTAATTCAAGCAAATGTTTGATGTCAATAAAGTAACTTTGGTATGCATCAATCAAGTCACCCTAGGTAGGTACACTCTTTTTTCAGCAGGCTTGCCTCATGCCCTGAAGGGATGATTTTACTTATAATTTATGGAAGAGCATAGAGGTGTGTTAAGAATGAACTTTTAAGCTCTACACCTCAACAAAAAATCGAACTTGGAAAGTAACTTCTCGAAAGAAAAGTTTTGATGCACCACTTTCAAAGAATGTTTCAAAAAACAAGGATGGCTTCTAAAACATGGTTCTTAATGACAAACTGTGAACACCATACATACACTACCATCCAATAGTCACTTAAGACTCTTTAACCATTCCCATTCCACTTAAGGCATGGGATTAGGTGCAGTATGTTGTCGCCCAGGATAGAAGCTACTTTCTTATGATTACACAACCTTTGATATAGCTCACTAGTAAATGTGCTTTGAGACCTTGCTTATGAGTTCACCATCACATGATGTATCTCATAGAAATCCCCCTCTTTAATGTAAAATTTAAAATGACACAAGTGAAAAAATCAATAATACTTTTCATCACCTAAGATCACCAAAAGACGCGAGGGAAGAGGATAGACACTTTAGTTTTCAAACATGAAAGACACAGTATACAATCCATTGCAATATTCTTTTTAAGCCCCTCAAGCAACACTATCCAAAAATTGAAATGAAATGTGTAAAAGATAACAATTTGCTTTGTGTGCACCAATTTGAAGTATTTTGGATTTGAAACAAAGAGATAGCAATGTGCAAATCAGAATATATTTGTCCAGTTTTAAGCCCAAAACTGAGTGTTTCTAACAATCCTTGTCTTAATTGGTCAACAAAATTAAATCGTTTGTTTCATCCACATATTGAAAGCATTGGTCAAAAGACAATATTCCATTTTAGAGCACCAAAAAAATTAAAGTGTTGTTCTAATCTAGAAAACTTTTGAAATGTTCTTTTTAGAGCACCAAACCAAAATTGTGTGAGTTTGTGGGGTTCATTTTTATATCACCAAATTGAATTTTTTTCCTAAGCTAGAAAGCTTTTGAAAGATTCTTTTTAAGCACCAATTGAAATTTTTTCCTAAGCTAGAAAGCTTTTGAAAGATTCTTTTTAAGCACCAATTGAAAGATTTTCCTAAGCTAGAAAGCTTGTGAAAGATTATTTTTAAGCACTAATTGAAAGATTTTCCTAAGCTAGAAAGCTTTTGAAATATTCTTTTTAAGCACTAATTTTGAAAGCATGTGATTTGTAGGGTTCATTTGTTAAGGACCAAAATTAAAAAGTTTTCTAATCTAGAAATATTTCAACTTTTTTGACTTGGACCGTTCACCTTCTCCGCAATAAAACGTGTTAGTTATTTTCATAAAAAAACTTGCCATAAATCCTGCAAGAGTTGCACAAGAGATGTTAGAAATTTTTCGAACACATCATATAATCAAACGTTAATAGGGTTAGACAATTGATTAAGCATCAAAACCCTACAACCTAGACCAAATTATGATGTAAGTTAAATTTAGATGCATCAATGGAAAATTTAACTATACAAAAACTGAAAACTACCTACACCATTGTAAAGATCATGAAATTCTACCCCATTAAAAAAAATCACTAAAAAACACTTTCGTATGACCAAGATATGGTCGTTTGAAAATAGGGTATAAAAGTCCTAATTGCTAGTCAATAGCAACTCTGTTATGTCAAAAGCGACCCAGAAAAGTGCAATAGCGATTAGAAAAGTGCAATAGTGGTTGGAAAAAGTGCAATAGCACCCTTGTCATAATCCTGTAGATTTTGCATGAAAAAAATTATCGACTGCAATCGAATTCTAGAACTTGCAATTGCTTAGGAAAACTCAAGGAAACGTTAATGTTAAAGACCGAGGTCCCACCGGGTGTTCCAGAATGTGTAAGGGGGGAATCAAGTGCACAAATAAGATCAAAATTAATGAATTGAAACTAATATAATTCAAAACAAAGATCATGATTCATACCCATTACTCACAAAATGAAACTATGAAGAAATGAATTCAAGAAAGCAATTGAAACAAAACAATATAAAATGAATCTAAAACTGTAGTGTTATCATCTCGTGTCGAGTATACTCACAAAGATGTTGGATCATTTGTTGTATCAATGTGAAGCCTCCATTTGTGCGTAGCAAAAGCTTCAAAGTCGTGCAATGTTGATCGAAGATGTATGTAAAAGCTTCAATAAGTTGGTTGTAAATTTTGGCATTACTTTGTTATGTAAAATATGTTGATTCTTTGATCATTTTTTGAGGATGAAGATGATTGTTATATAGAATTTATGTTTCGAAATGAACGCTCAAGATCACGTATAGAATATCCTGATCAACGGTTCAAAATCGTTGAGAGGAATTAGATGAGAAGAATCAGTGGATTTTGATTATGTAATTGGTGTGATTAAAGAAATGAATTTGAGTGTTCAATGGAATTGAGGAAATAGATTGAGCCTTCAATGGGATTGAAGAATAGATGGATTGGTTAGGAAATAAAATAGATGGATCAATTAGCCAATCAGATTGAGCAATCGGGGGATCATAATTTGCTCAATCATAAAAGTGGGTAAGGATAATTAATTAATTGATTTAATTAATTAATCTTTTTGATTTGAACATGCAAGTCATGTTTGACTTTTGCAAACAAAGTTGTATTTGTTTGATTTGACCTTTTGGATGATGTTTTGAATAATTTATTTAATCACTCATGTTTAGGGGAAAGTGATTTAATTAAACTATTATGTTTTAATAATTTAATTGATTTAGGGGAATAGGGTAAATTAGTGACATAATTAAATAATTGATGTTATTTAATTAATAGGGAGGAATAAAGTTAGATTAAGACTTTATTAAATAAATTTATTTAGTCAAAAATGATGAAAAAGTGAATTAATTAAATAATGTAATATTATTCAATTGATAGAGGAAATTAGGGTTTTTGATGCAATTTACATGAAATATAGTGATATTAAGTGATAATGATGTGAATGATGAGAAAATGTCATTTAGGATGTGTGATAAGTGTTAGGTCATTTTTACATGTCTACAGTATTATATAGTATTAATATAATTTAAATAATATTAATTAATAATTAATATTATTTAATAATTATTAAATAATAATTTAATATACTAAATATAATTACAAAATAAGTGTAAATATTCACACTAAATAATAGTTTAAATATAATAACTATTAAGTGGGGATGATAGTAAGCCAACTAAAGAACTTAAATTGGATTTAGGGAGAAGGGTCACATGAGACAACACATTAGTCAATGCTTAGTGTTGTTGTTTAAACTTGTCAATACATCAACCCCTTAAAATTTTGGTTGTTTGATGGTTTGTGGAGTTTTGATTTAATATTCATCTATTTGATTAGGAATAATAGTCACATATATTGGGGATATAACGTGACTATTTATGGCAGACACATATAGTACTGCTCAAAATTGCAGTCTTAGAAGAAGAAAGGTCGGAGGATCATAAATAGCAAAAGGGTTTTTTGGTTTTCAATCACAAGAGATGACATAAAAAATTAATAAAACTTCACTCTTTACTAGATACCAAGCACACCTACAAGCACAATCAAGCGGAAATACTAGAAAATTAGTTGATGAGTGTCATGACAATCCACTCATTACCAAGAGCACTCTAGAAATGCCTCTGTTGAAAGGGTTATACGAGGCAACACGAACGATCTATTTAGAATTCCCCAAAAGGAGAAAGCTACAGAGTTTGAAGTGCTCCATTGATACGTTGGCTGATATTGCTAAAGATAAGATTTAGAAGTTGACACGAGAAAATATAGAGTTGCAATGTAGGACATTGATTTGTTTTTTGAATAGGATTCTTGAATTTCTAAGGAGTGGGCTTCGTGAATTATTTGTTTTATTATTATATATACAGGCATTCACTGAATAAATAACAAGATTACAAGAAGCAGTTGGAGCGAAAGAAAGGGAGGGCAAAGAAATGATTTGAAAGGTAAATTTTATTGCTTCCATTCTACAATCCTCCACCTTGGGTAATGAAATTTAGAAAAGGGAGGACAAAATGCCACACAATTATGCTTTCCTAAATTGGGTAATCAAAATTTCAATAATTTAAGGGGGAAAAAAGGTCATATAGTTGCCCTTGCCTATAAGCGAGGTGGTGAAAAATATTAGCCCTAACGTTGTTACCCATGAGAAAACACTTAGAGAAATGGGTGTTAGCAAATTTGGTGGATTTTGTGTATTTTTTGCGTAACAAATGGGTGATGATTTTGTGCGAATGACAATGATTTCCATTTGAAGCGATAATTCAAGAGATGTCAATAATTAATGGTGGTTATATTTTGTTTGAACAAAATTCACCAAGGAAAGCAACTTTATTTGCATTTAAATGGTTTCCACTCCCATCATTATTGAGCGTGATCTGTGCTGCTGCTAAGCCCCTATGATTAGGGGAATAGTCGAGCAAGTGGATCAATTTTCACATTATTGAATAAATCGTAAAATTACAATAGTCAACATTGTACACAGAAGTTTTTATGTACACAAAAGTTTGTGATTATAGTGGTACGCCTCTCCACGTAGTAAAATTTACATCTATTAGTTTAAAATATTTTTAAAAATGATAATAAAAAATATTAATAAAGATTAATGAATAATTAGATATTTTAAATCTATTTTATATCCCTCCTATTAGTAAATAGTCGATGAGCATATACAATTAAAAAACTTGAGTAACAATCATGTAGTCTAAATTTAATTTTCTATTTTAAATAATTGTAAAAATGTTATTTATCTTTCTTTCTATTGATTCATATTAAGAATAGTCAGCATAAAAATATTTTTTATTTTTTTATAAAGTACATGTTAGTCCAATGCATTTAATTCATTAAATCAAAATTCAGGTCTATTAATGGCTCTAATGACATGAGATACATCATAATAGTAATTTTCTATGTGACAAGGTAAATTAGTATGAAATTTTTTTTTGGCGTTAACAGAATTTTTAAAATTATTTTGTCTCCTTAAATGATATTTCTAACATTACTCAATTTATTGGACCATAACAAAATTCACTACACTCACTACAACATTGGAACACAATGCATCTCTTGTTCAAATATATTTATCTAAGTGGATATATTTTTAAAAAGTTATCTCTTAACTAAATAAAATAGTTCTTAAGTAAATAAAATAAAATAATTATTTAATAGTTACAAATTAAAATTAGTATATATATATATATTTAATAAATTATATAAAATACATCAATAGATATCTATTTTGAGGTATCGAATCTTAATTGAACCCTAACCCTAATCCTAATAGATCTATAACTCTAATTGAACTATAACCCTAATCCTAACAACTGGTCTTTAATCAAACCCTGATCTAAATTGAAAATGTAACCTTAATTGAGCCCTAAGTCTTTAAACCGAACCTTAATTGAACCCTAAGTCTAGCCTAACCTTAATTAAAAAATATCCCTAACAACCCTAACCCAAATTGAACGGTAACCCCAACCTTAACCCCAAACCCTAATCTCAACCATTATTGAACCATAACCCCAATGATAATCCTAATTTAATAGTAACCACAACCTAACCCTAATTGAACCCTAAGATTAACCCTTATCCTAATTGAACCGTAACCCTAATCCTAATTGTAATTAATCCCTAATCTAAATACAAATGTAATCCTAACTAAGCCTTAAGCCTAATCTAACCCTTATTGAACCATGTGCACAACCCTAACCTAAATTGAATAGTATTTGCAATCCTAACCTCAAATCGTAACCCTAATTGAATCTTAATGCTAATCCTAATTATAATTGAACCATATATGTAACCCTAAATGAACCCTAACCCTAACCTAAAGTTAAGTCTAATTGAAGCATAAACCTAACCCTAACCATAATTGAATTGCAACCTCAACCCTATCCCCAATCTAATCCTAACCCTAAATGAACACTAACAATAATTATAACCATAACTTAAAGTTAAACCTAATTAAAACCTAGCTCCAACCCTAAACCTAACCTTAATTGCAACCCTAATTGAATTGTAATTGAACCCCAAACTAACCTTAATTGAACCTTATCTCTAACACTAACCTGAAATTCAAATGCAAACACTAACCTAAAAACAAATTAGAAGTCATTATTTTTTCTTACTAGAAAAATAATTTTTTTTTTCTCAAGTAGAGATGCAAGATTTATTTTTAAATTTTTTGAAATTATTTATCAAGAATATGATTGGCTAAAAATTTTAGGTATTAAGGGTAGATTTATAGGAATCATAGATATTTTAGGCTTCATCTATTTAAAATATTTGGATTCATCTATTTAAAATATTTGGAAAATTTCAGAGCGATTTTTATATATAGATACATAGATTATTAAATTTTAATAATAATTTTATATTAAAATATATATTGTAAAATTTTGATGACTTTATATTTAAAAAAAAATGTTTATTTTAAATTTTTTTTATTTTTTATTTGTAATATGGTTCTTCTCTTCAAATCATATTTTGATGTGAATGTGTGTTATAACATTTTTTCCTATTCAAGAAATATTTATCTTTTATAAAGTAAAGATGCAAAATTTATAACTTTTAAAATTTATAAATGAAATAATATAATAAAATACTAAAAACAAAAGTAGTGGACGTTATGTGGACTTGTTTTTATTTGAAGAGATTTTACTTTTGAATATAAATTTTAATTTTTATCTTTAAAAAAGTCATCATTCATTTTTTTTTTATTCTTTCAAGTTTTATTTTTTATTTCAAAGAGTGTAATAAATATTATGTATAATTTATATGTTACTTTTTAAAAGTTTAATTTTATAGTTTTAATTGTTTAAATATATGTCAAACCCTAGAAGGATGAATCAAATGTCATAAAAGGAGAATATAATCTATTATGGCTCAAAATATTAGTTTTAAACCATCTTAAAAAATGTGCTAACAATATGAACCCTAGGTCAAGTTAAGGGTAGGTAGGGTACCCACAATGAAAGACAACATAATCAATTAGTAAATCCTTGAAGAAATAATCAAATGTCATCAAAAGAGAATATATCTATTATGGCTTAAAATATTAGTTTTGAACTAGATTCGAAAATGTGCTAACGATGTGAACCCTAGGTCAAGTCAAGGGTGGGTAGGTGGCCACAAGGAAAGACAACATAATCAATTAGTAAAATATAGAAAGAAAAGATATAACTATATAGCTAAAAATCCAAGGGTAAATTAGATTTAAAAATTATAAAATCGAAATTGAATTGTAAATGGGAAAACTTAGTTAGGGATATAAGGTTGGACAAGTTTATTGGGTTCACAAAAAAGGGTTCATTTCTAGCATTAATATAGGTTAATTAATTAAATGAAGCAATTAGACATAAATCAACCTAGATTAAATGAACTGCTAGAGTGAAGTGGATTAGATTTGTCAAAAGTCATAAATAGTAATAAATGAAGAGAGATTGTTTTGTTTTTTGGTCAAAGAATGTGTGCTATATGCTCCTCATATTCTAGAGATGCCTTATATAGTCATGTGTACAGATCGAGATCGTAATATTCTCCTCAATTTTGTGCTAGGTCAACTTCATTATTATAGGTCTAGGGGCACAACTACAAATTAGTTGTGTATCAACGAACTCATTCTTTAATGATCTTTGGATCTTGCCCCGTGAACTCTTAGAAAACAAATTGCTAGAAAATAATATTCTTCATCACACTCTTAGGGTTTTGTTGTTAAGTTGACACTATTAAAAAATACTTTGATAGACAACACATTTCAAATACACACATGAATTGTAGGATGATTGCTAAATGATTTACATGCACTAGGATGAGTAAATGTAAATGACTGTTCTTGAATGCACTTGAATTAATATATGTGTTCATGTCTTTTTGTGTGTGTTAAATGAATACAAATTTTAATGTCTTTTTGTACATGAACATAAAACCATATTATGGAGATTTGTGTATAGTTGGTTTGGGACCAAAGGGTAAAATTTGTCTCATTAATTTTGATTTAGCATTGAAGTGGGTCAAGATTGTAGTTGCAAGAATGACTCACACATGCAGTCACAACTTCAATGAGACAATCAAATTAAATCAATGTGAGGAAGGATTGGATTATGAGTTATGATTAGATTAATAATAAAAATTATATAGATAAGTCAATTGAATTGATATTATATACACAAACATAGAAATAAACAATAAATATACAATTAATTAGAAATAAAAATAAGTACATACATCTAATTATATTAAAAAAATCACTTGAAACTATATAAATTTATCCATATATATATATATATATATATCCCAAAGATTTGGAGCTTAGTTCTTTATAGAGCGAACCCCATATATATGAGAGTTTAGTCTAATGATTTAGAGCTTAGCTCTCTACAAGGTGAGCCCAATAAACATACCTTCATCCACACATTACGAATAACAAAATTCAAATCCATAATTGAAACTACTTAAAACCATAGCCAAACTAAATGAACTGAATCCAAAGATCTATATCATTCAAAACTCTATATATATATATATATATATATAAACACCTTACACCCATTGTCGTAAACTAAGGTGTGGATTACTTAAAAAAAATAGATTAGAAGAAAACATCTAGAGTTTGCTAGTTCTTCTTTTTCACTTACGTTTGTTTACTCTAAAAGGGTTTCGGGAAGAGGCGGGAAAGTCTGCAATGGCAAATTTTATGGCAAATTTTATGAAGAGAGGTAGTGATGTGTTCACCGACATGGCAGTATTGCCACATGTAAACATTATTAAATAAAAGGGGACACCTTGTCGGTCCATATTCTATGAAATTAAAAATATTCCGTAAAAAAACTTCTAATGGAAAAATATTTTTTAAATGTTGTCGGAAGTATTCTACAACAGGGATCAACGATTATCATGTTTGAAATTAGGGTTGGTATGTAAGCGAGGGTAGTTTGGCGACAGCAGCAGCGCGACTATTAATATTGTTTGTAAAGCTTTACTACAGAGGCGCTTGTTTGCTCGGAGAGTAGAGGCTACAGAGCTGGTTACGCATTTTGAAATGGCGTTTTGGGGTAATAACTTTTTTCTCATGCTCTATTTGTTTTTCATACGCATCATTTGTTAATAGGTATTATCGATTTTTGAAGCTCGATATTTAAATTAGGGCATCAGTTTGTTTGATTACGTTTCTAGTTTGTTCTGCTCTGATGTTTGTTAGATTTTTAAAAAGATTTCCATCATATTCTCAAAACATCAGGACAAGTAGTTCTTGGATTTTGTATATAAAAATATATGACAATGATGAAGAAAGTATGGTTATTCTATCGTTTGGTGTTAGAACATTTTTAATCTGGACAATGAGACAGGAATAAAAGAGCACAGAGCATATGTGATCATAAGCTGTGATATGCGATTGCTCCTTTGGTAAGTTGTAGGTTAGAATAATTTGCTGCATTTTTGGCCAAGCTAGAATACCCGATATGCTGTCATTTTTTCCGCATTCAAAAGCATCAGATACAAAATCTGGCGCTCCCGTAACGGACAGACTAGCGTTTTTATTTATTTATTTTTTCAGCCCAACAAGCTATTTTGTTGGCCAAGACAATTCTTCTGGAATACATGCAATGGCTCACAGCGATAGTCAATGTTGATGAGACCATATACAGTAAGGTGCTAAAAAACAGGAAAAGGTCAAATGAAGGAAAATATAGTCACAAGAAAGGAGGAAGGGAATGATGGTCACGCATTGGTCATATTAATGATTAATTTTTGATTTTTTTAAAAGGGCTAATGCACATGTTTCCTAAGTGTCCTAGACGAAAGCTGGACAATTTAACGTCTTAGAAGAAGGCTGCAAATTGTTGTGTATGTTTTAATGGAAAGACATAATTGTCAGTGGTTATTAGTATATTATCGATGTTCTGTCAATGCTTCAAAAATCAATGTAATGTATCTTCTCTATTAAAAGGTATCTTAGGTCTTTGAACTCTTCCAAAAGTTTTACAGTCAAAACCCAACAAGCGTTTGTGTCTAAGTAAGACCATATGTAGCAGGCAAATCTCAAAATGGCAAGTGGAAAAGTATTGCTTACAGGCAAATAGTTGTTGGATGGGTCAAACTATTCCATATAGAAGGGAATATTGAAGACCATCCTCCAATGTGATGATGTATGGGAGGCAATTTCAAAAGCTAGAAATCCCACTGTTGATCAACAAAGAGCCTGGGATAAAATAAGCAGAAAGGCATTGATGCTGATTTCTTTCTTCATAGAAGACCGAGTCTAGACGCACATTCACAATGCTGACATCAAAATTCAATCAGTTTATGAGATAAACGACTGATCTAGAATGGTGTACCTCATTAAGAAGATACATAATTCCAAAATGTGGGAAGCAAAAAAGTAAATTAGCTTTTGATGTATTTGAAAGGCATAATGAATCAGATATAGGAGATCCAATGGACAGGAGATGAGAATAAGCATAATTTTGATTATGCTGACATCAAAATTCAATCAGTTTATGAGATATTGACCGATCTAGAATGGTTTACCTCATTAAGAAGATACATACTTCCAAAATGTGGGAAGCAAAAAAGTAAATTAGCTTTTGATGTATTTGAAAGGCATAGTGAATTATATATAGGAGATCCAATGGACAGTAGTAGAGAATAAGCTAATTTTGATTATTTTACTAGTTTTTCCACCTCCATGTACACATTTTGTGGCATCTTTAAACATACCCAATGGAGTTTTCACATATGAAGGTGGCTGGATCTCCATTTCAAAACTTCGTGAGTTATTTGTAGACTTTTGAGTATTAGCAAGCTAGGTGTGGTTGGCAAGTCATTTGCTCAAAAAAAATTGCTAGTAAGTTTAGTAAGTTTTGGGTGAGAATTCTCCATTTAACTTGAGAGTTAATTTTTGGTTATTTGAGAGTTAAGTTGTGGTTATTTGTGAGTCTCATGAGAAAGTTCACCTAGTAGTGCGAAAAATAGTCCACAACTATTTATTCTTTTGTTTTTGTTTTGATACGTTAAAAAAATTATCATTAGTAAAAGGGGGAACACATCCCACAATTACAAGAAGTGACATGTTCCATAAGGCAAAGCATGGAAAAAGAAGGGAACTATCTTCTGAAAAGATTTCCTAAAATAAAAAGCATGCATGCAAGATTTTGATTTATTCTTGCATGTTTTAAACAGAAATAACTTTCTTAAAAAGTTAATTTTCCCCTTCCATGTAGTAATTTCTAAATGAATCCATGCTTTTTAAAAGTATTGAAGCTTTTCACATGCATGTAAATTGCACACATGCATGCACCCAAAGTTTGAACTCTCCTTTCATGGTTAAAACTTAAGACAAATATAACTTTCTTGAAAAGTTATCACTTTTCATGTTGTAAGTTATCACTTTTCATGTTGTAAGTTTCTAAATGCACACATGCTTTTCTAAAAGCATGCACCCTTTATATATGCATTTAAATTGCAAACGAGTGCATGTACCCGAAAGAAAGGAGCTAAAAGGGATAAGATACCAACTTTATATAATAGTCTTCTTTAGTGATTTTAAAGAACTCACTATAATTTTCCTTCTTGATAATGTCCTTGCTTTTTAATAATAAGGAGTGGAAACTTTCCTTAAGTCCAAGATTCGCCAACCAATTAGCCTCTTCCAAGAACTTGTAGAGAAGATCTCTTGAAGGGAGACCTCATGACAATTATAGATAATAATTTTAATATCGGGAATTTGGTTTAACTAAAAGATGTTTATTTTCTTACTAAACAATCCCTATATTACCTCAAATTTAATATGTAATTTATAAATGAAAGATATTAATATATTGTATTGAAACAAAAAGAGTAAATAACTTGAAAATTGCAAAAATATGTTTAAAATCTAAAATATAAAGCATGGAAAGGAAATAAGAAAATGGTATTTTCCATAAAACTAAAAATTATTCACCCCTGTTTATGGGGTTTCCTAGGTTAATTTGCCAAAGGTTGTGTGTAAGTATGTTAAGTGGACACTCCCAAACATGGGGTGGATCAAAATCAATTGATGGAGCAGCTAAGGGGAACCTAAGAAGGGTAGGTTGTGGATGTGTAATTAGGAACCACAAAGGAAAAGTTCTAATATTTGGAAAGGGATTGTGGATAGCGTCGAATAACAAAGTTGAGCTCCATGCAACACTACTAGGAGTGCGGAAGGGAAAGAAACTCAAATTTCAGAGAGTGCATTTGGAGGGCAATTCACAACTTGTTATAAACATAATTCAAATGAGCATTACACCAAATTGGAAACTTAACAAATTGGTATGTTAGATAAGAGAGGAATTGAAGGTGTTCAAAGACTACACCTTGGCACACTTATACGAAGAGGAAAATAAGGTGGCGGCTGAAATGAATGTGGACGAAGGTGAGGTAGTGTGATTTGTCATTAAAAGCTTGGCACAAACTTTGCAGAAAGGAGGCGAATAAAAGGACATGGGGAGGCAAATTGAATCACAAGGATATAGTTAAATCATGGCAATGTAAGCGATGTGTGGGGAAGGATGAAGGCAGGAAGTTTCATGATGATGGTTGGCCCTTAAAAAGCCACCAACATCTAGCGACATTTATGCATAGAAGATGGGCACAACGATTTGAATGGTGGTGAGAAAGAGATAGATGACCTTTCATGGTGAAATTTTTGAGAGGATGATGATGGAGGTGTTTAAAACGAGGGTCGACATTGTCATTCATGCGTTGATTATGGTGCTGGGGGATGTGTATATGGAAGGAAGTGGGAGATACAAAGTCAACGTGGACATAGCATCAATGGTTTTAGCAATGTTGCTAGATGTAGGGGTGGAGGAGGAAATGATGGAAAAGATGATGCATTGGTTGGTTTGGTCTCGGTGGTGCGACGGGTTGAGAAGCTATTTGAATTGAGCCATCTTGGGAAGGGGATTCATGCTTGACGAGAGAGGGTGGCCACAAATTGGGGTAATCTAGAGCACCCAACTCGTGCCATTTGTGTCATGGGAAGTGGGAATGAACGTCGACAAGAGAAGGAACCAGGCAAGGTTCAGAATCAACTTCCTCAGAGGTTGCATGGAAGGGATCGTGGTAGGAGATAATGATTGGGCCTTCGCCTTGATGGATAATGAGGAGGAGGGAGATGTGGAGGATGGGCCAGGAGGATGAAGTATGACTCTCTGGTAATATGCAAATAGATATGATATAGAATTACTAAGATATAACAAAGATAGGGCATCGGACTACCATCTATTACTAGCATGTAAATTGATAAGGGAAATCTAAACCAATTTTGGGAACACATGGCTCTTTTTGTATGTATATGGGGAAAAATTGCAGAATTTTATGCCCAAAAATAGGGGCCAAACATATGTAATCCTTTTTGAAGTAATAGACGGGTGTCACCTTGATAGTGCCATGTTTATTGATAAAAAAAATAAAATTATTCACAGATTTTAATGTCAAAACTAGAAAAGAGATATAGAATGGAATTTGGCACCAACTCATTTTTCACGATGCTAGCACGACATGCAAACGTTTGTGTATCATGTTGTCCTCCATAGGACTTCGAGTACCAAAATGTTCTAGAATGCAATGTTTTAGATCAATAATCTATTAAATCTGTTCAAATAGATATAGGAACATACTAGAGACTACTAGATAATAAAATGATTACAAATTATACAAAATAAAGGAATTTACATTGCATTAAATCAAAGAGATAGTTTGAAGAATGAACAGAAAGAAAGATGAATTGAAGAATGAACACAAAAATACTTTCAAACCTTCATGCAGTTGAGTATTTTTGAGATATTTGCAAATACAAAAAAGAGGGGAAGCTGTTGGGGCTATTTAAGGCTTGCCTCAATCAAACCCATGTTTTGGTATCTCTAACTCTATGGATAAGCCAAATAGGAAAAATAACAAAAATTGTGCGTGCTCTTATCCTATGTGTGTCTAGGAATTAAGAACAATAAAATAAAGTGAAATAAATACTAATGGAGTCAAACTTGGTCTATGGGAAGGATTGTCATTGTGACTGGATTTAACAAGCAAGTTGGTGATTTACACCAGATAAGTTTGCCCAAATAGTAGAGAAACAATATCATAAATAAACAATAACACTCAAACAAATTAAGAACAATATTACCAGAAATAATGAGCCCCTTGTAATGGATTTAAAAGATGTACAAGCTGAGCATTCCTTTTGAGAGCTTCAATTGGTCAAGTGCAAGAGAATGTAGTAATCCTTTAGCCTTTAATAGAGATTTTGATAGAGGAGCCAAGAGGGAGAGAGAGTTAAAAAAAGAAAAAGGATTCGACTTTCAATAAACAATGAGGTATTTGTTTGGATGGGTACAAAAACATGGAGTGTTACTTTCTCAATTGGATGTTACAATAGGTGCCATGAAATAGCTAAGCAAAAAATCTAGGGTTTAAGACTTTGAGATGCCACCATGTCATGTGGATGTCTATGCATTGTGTTCAACATGTGAGGAAAGTCTTTTGAATTTCATGTGTTTAAAATAGAGGCTCGAGAGATATTGCAATCCAAAATTTGGGAAACCTTGGTGTAAGGGAATAGGTCAAGGCTTGGGCTTAAGTGAACCTAGAACATCGAAGCAAATTCAAAACATAATGTGAAATTGTGAGTACACAATTTTATATGTTACAATAAATGAAGCTCCTAATGAGCCCTTGTCCTTCCTAGTTATGATTTGTCACTTCCCAAGAAAGAGAGGAGAGTCATAGGTGTTGTGTTGTTTTCTAACTTTGTTATTTGAAGTAGGACAATCTTTGGATTATATTTCTCCAAGTGTCTTCAATGCCCTAGTCTCTTGCAACAAGAATTAGCCTACATATGTTCTAGGATAGGAATCCTCATTTACCAATCTTAGATCTCTTGGTGGCCACTAAGATATCTACAACTAAGATTGATTCCCCATTGCAACATTTGCCAAGGATGCTATTTGCAAGATTGCATGCTTGTTTGGCCTTCCAACTTTGTTACGTCCAAAATCTACTTTTCTTTTCTACTTGTAGTAGAGAAATTTTTCATTGTTGTATTGCTCAAGACTTGAAACTCTCATGATCTCCTAATGCTTCTTATCACTATCTTGTTTCATTGCCATACTAATTGACAATTGGGGAGCACCTTTACCCTTTTTTCATTTTTTGGGGCTTGAGTTTTTTTTGGTTTACTCTAGCTCTTCTAGGTGTTTTTAAAATCTACTTCAAAATTGTAATCCTCAAGCATTCCTTCATTCCTCTTCCCATCCTTGGGTTGAAACAAGTTTCTTTAGCCAACTTCTCATTTACCTAGGTTGTATCACTTCCATGCCCATCGCCTTTTGCATTTGGGTTTTTGTTCCTTATTGTTTGTTTCTTTGGCTTCATAAAACCATCTGTATCTCTATTCATCACTTTGTCCATGTCTTCTAGTCTTTTTTTGGATTGTTTTGGCATTCTTGAATAATATGGATGTATTTGTGGCATCCTCTACATTTGAAAGGCAAATTCTTGTAATCTAGAGCTTGGATCCATTCAAACTAACCCACTTTTAGAGTAGTGCTTTACAGAGTGGGGGAGCTTGGATCTTGTTCAACATAAATCTTGGCATACACAATGTTTTTTTACTATGGTATGGTCTTGAAAAATCAATTGCCACCCTCAAAGATTTGGCAATCATCTCAAAGACATAAGGAGACCAACATTCTTGGGGAAAAGCATACATGTAGATCCACACATGGGCGTTTGTGGAGATTTCTTCCAAGGAGTTGAAGCCCACATGCAACTTTTAATAAAAAGGCTTGCATTGCAAAAAAATATGGCCCTCCTCCAAAGATGTCCCTTTCAAACTCATTGGCAAAAATAGATATAAAATATCCCTTGAAAATAGGAATGGAGTTTATATCCCCCATTTGCTTTTTAATTCATTTGTGTCCATGAGTACAACTCTTTTAGAGAAATGTGAGTACCTAGAAATCTATAGATCAAGTATCTACCTTGAAAGGTGGATACATTATTCTAAAATTCTAGAACATTTGGGTTAATAATAGGAGAGTCTTTTAGGGATAGTATGCAATGATTTGAAACTCTACGAGGTTGCTCCATCTTCCTTTTGCCTTCTACCACGAAAATTGCATCAATTTCCTTTTCCAAAGCAGTAGAACCTAATACATATACCATCTCTAAAAGAATGAGAGGTGGGAGCCCCACCAACAACCAAAGACACCAAAAAACAACACCTTCGCGCAAAGAACACCTTCCAAAACCAAGAAATCAACAAACACTTGTAGAGCTCATTTTTTCCTCACCTCGTCTCACTTTTCAAGTAAAAAAATAGGCCACTACTCGAAAATAACAATACCATGTTTTTTCACATTTATGATTTAGGCTCTTGTGCTCTTGACTTCTTGACTAATTGCATTGACTTTTAGCTGATTTGGACTTGTTTTTAGTGATTTTTGACCAATTTGGTGCATTTATTAAGAGTTGACAAATTTTGAAGTTGAAGTTTAATTATTTTTTCCATTTTGCTAGGATTTTTAACTTTGCAAGTAAATAAACATAAACAAGATAAAGGGTTCAAGGAATCTAGTCCTTATGATTTGAGTGGGCTCTTGTTGGATGAAGCCTTGAAAAACACTAAGGCCATAGTAGAAGATTGGAAGAGAGTTTGGCACAAAAAGGGTTGCATTGTTTTTTTTGATGAGTGGACATATGTTAGTTACCACATGTCAATTAACTTCCTGTTGGCATAAGGTGGTTAGTTGGTGTTCTTCAAGTTGATTGATACCTTTTGCAAGGTGAAAAATGTTGAGGCCTTGAACAATATGCTAGGTGAGGTGGTCATAGAAGTGGGTGTGGAGAATCATTTATGATGTGACTAGTCATGAAACAATGTATGTAGCAACATAGTGAGTTGTTTGATGAGGTGGTTGTAGAAGTGGATGTGGAGAATGTTGTTTATGTTGTGATTAGTCATGCAACAACACATGTAGCAACATAGCGAGTTCTTGAGGAGAGGCAACCTACCATTTTTTGAAGCCTTAGTGTTGTAGATTGCATTAATTTTCTATTTGAGGATATAAGCAAAACTTGGATGGGTGAAAAATCTGGTGGAAGATTGAGAAACATCATTAAATACATATACAATAAGCCTTGGGGGGTTAACCTAGTTAGGAGTGCATACAACTTTTGTGGCCATTTCTCGGTGTTGCATTGATTGATAACCACTTAACAAAAAAGTATGACAATGGCCTTTCACTTAGGCTTGAGAGAAACTAAAATCTTACTTGAAGTGAAACAACTCCTAGATCTTGCTTTTGTTGTCTATTAAAGTGCATGATGAAAGGAGAGTTCCATGCATTAAAGGTTTAGTTGGGTTTCAATTTATTGGGCATTGCTATTGCATGCAAACATATTAAAGTTTACTTATCAAAATAGAGAAGTACTCATTCATCCATGACAATAGGCAACAATACTAGAGAAAAATTGGTTACATTACTTAGAACCTATTAGATACAAGTTATGTCAACTTGATTAATCTTCATAGTTACAAGGTCCAGAGCACGTAGTACCTTTGCGTAGAACATGCTCAGCTACTTCTTGCATTTTTATGTACACTCTCTTTTCTCTATCTCTATTTGTATCTATAATATCTATTTTCTTGTATCTCTATTTGTTTCATTTCTTTCCCTCCTTCCTTCTTAATAAATCTTAAAGTTTGAATTCCTCTTATAGATTGTTGGGTGTTGGCCTTATATTACACAAACAAGTCTCATTCATGGAGTAATGATTGTGATTTGTCCTTAAAATACTTGGTTGAGATTTATCCTTTTGAACTTGCACTAGGTTGTTTTGCTATGTTGCTTATTTGCAAACAACACTTCTTCCTCGAGGTTGCATTAGGCCTTGTGTGTGTTGTCCTTTTGTTGCTTGTTGCTATTGTCCATGGTTTGGTCAACCATGCTAAAAAGCATTTACATTTGGTTAGGTTGATCTAAAGGCATGGCTTTGTGACACTTCTTACATTGATGTTCAACTTGCTTTCACCATTATTTTCAAGCAACATTGCCTTAGATTAAATGCCTTATCTATCCTTAAACAAGGCATAGTTTATCATGGCAAGGTGGATTGGTAGGCATTTCCTTATCTAGGGATTGCTCCATTGTGCCTTGAATCATCGTTGGTTCTCTCTTACGTTCATGGGGAAGTTCTCTGTTCTTCTAGTTCTCCTCTATTCAATGTGCATAAAGGTTTAGCTTCGATAGGTTTGAATCCATCTAGAAGTCTTTCTAATGAATCCTCCTACAAAGTTTAGAGTCCCAACAACACCTCATTCACTCTTGGTGGGCAAAGTGACATCTTAAAAATTTTAGATTGTCTTAATTTTTCTCTTTGAGTTTCCATCGGCCTTCAATTTTTCTCATAGCAATGAACACAATTTTCCATTATTGCCACTTTGTTTTATGCTGAGCCAAGTTGCTAGCCTCTTAAACTCATGACATGCTCCCCATTACAGACCATGTGACTAAATATCTGTGGTAAGATAAAGAACTCCACTACTATACCCATTTGCAAATCCCTCTTAGCTCTTTCTTCCTATTCCCATCAAGATTCTATATGAATGATCTATAACTCCTCTTGCATTTGATCTTTGATTGTGGTGTAGATCCATACTTGAATCCCCATTTCTTACTTCCTTTAGCCATTATTTTTCCTTCCCTTGCAAGTAGAATTGAAATGCCTTAATGATTTTAACACCATCCTTGTCTACATCTTTGTCTATTTTACATTATTCCCCTTATCTTCTTTTTTATTTTTTTAATTACATTTGTGCATGTTTTTGAGCTTTGTGTACACTCGTTCCCTTCATGGTCTTGCTTTTGCACATGCACATTTTTTTTTGATATGTAAGCTTTTAGATGATGCAAGAATTTAGCTTGGCCCGCACCAGGTGAGATCACAGAGGAGGGATCTCATCCCCATAAATTCACAATTACATCTATTTTATTCAGCAATGGTCAAGCTGGACCATTCAAATCTCTTCCTATTGTTCTTAATGCCACTATTAGAAACCAAATCTATTCTAGATTAAACAAAGTTATTGTTGCTACCTACAGTACAAGACTTAAGATTCCACATTTCCCCCTTTCTTGGAGGACCTCAAAGTCATATGATGCTGAGGATTCTGTTTTCTTCTCTTTACTTTTGTCCATCCATCTTCTTTTAGATGACAATACTCTACTTCTGGACCATCTACAATGCCCGAAAGCACTTAATTCTCCATTGACACAGGAGAGCAAGCCGAGAGGGAATCATTTGGTTGGCAACTCTCAACATTTGTACCATGTTCACAATTTGTAACCATCGGGGAGTCCACCACAAACCCATTATCGTGACGAACAACAACCAAAGTCGAAGAACAATCACCAAGAGGAAGGGAGCGAGCCTTACCACCCTCAGGAGGAACATGGAGTTGATTTGAGTCTTGAGGGGGGTTGGGAGGAATGACATAATGCTGAGGCCCAACCCGATCCCACCAGGAAGGTTTCCTAGAGGAGGCCAAATTCCCCACAACTGGTTGTTTTTGACAATGGGATGTGTGTTAATCTGTTGAGAAACAATGCCTGCATTTGAAGGCAACTTCCGCATAGTCAATAGGTTGCGACTAGCTTCTATTACCCACCTTCAACATAATCTCAACAAGGAGGTTGTTGGATAAATCCAATTCAACACATATTTGAGCACAGGTAGAGTTCTGATAATCAATTGTTTCCTTTGAAGTGCAATGATACTTCCCTAAGCCATTCCCAATGGCCAGCAGGTAGTCAAGTTGCCAAAATTGCAGAGGAAGATACGATAGCTATACCCAAAAATAAGCTGTAGTGAAGACTTTTGTTCGTGGATCAAAAGTGGGGAACCATGGTTTCATACACATAAATCACCATGGAAGACCCAAGGACTGTTCTCCGACACTAGCTTCTTATCCTTCTAGAGTCAAATTCCAGTATAAAGAACCCCTTGGCACAGGTGTAAATCCAAATTTCATCCTCCGTGAATTCTTTCCATTTCTCAGAAACCCATGTGTGTAGATCTCATATTTTTGGCCATAATTTTGTGAATCTATAGATTAGGACATAATCTTGCAAAAACTCCCGTTCTATGGCTAAATTGTCCAAGCGCACCTCAGGGGTTGTGGATGAGGGGCGAATAGAAAGAGGGGGGCATAGTCAAGCGACATTTTTGAAGTTGGGAGGGGCCAACGCACCAGTGGAACCCCCAAAACCACCACATGCAGTGCATCATTAAAGTAGTTGATTGTCGTTGAAGAGTTTGGCTGTGATGTCGTAGGAGTGTTAGTGTTATACCCCATCTCTTAGTTACTGAGTTACTTTTACCTTCATGAGTAAATATGATGATGAATGAGAATCATGACTTTAATATGTTTGATAGGTGAATGAAATACTGAAATATGTATTAAGATGTTATTGCTTTTGAAGGAATGATTATGTTTATACTGATGGGAAATGCGATGAATAAATATGTTTTGCAATGTGAATACTTTAATGCTATGATGATGCAAATGGATTCAATGTGAACGGCTAACTACCTTTGCGATGCATTAAGTTGGATGCAGGAAGGAGTCAAGCCCTCAGGTATGAGAGGGGGAGTATCACTCAGGAGAAGAACTTGGTTTGGTAACCCTAATATGTCTATTTTGAGCTATCACACACTCACAGTCTAGGGTGGTTGAACTTAGTCAAGTTAGATTGGGATTTGGTAAGTAAACCCTAGTTGAAGTCTTGGATAAATTGGAAAGATTATATGGTCGTCTTTGATTGATTATGGTTTTGGTTTTGGTCTTTGATTCCATGATTGTTTCTTTGGTTGAATCACTTGTTTGGATCTCTGTATTGAGTTTGAGTTCTTCTTCGTGTATTTAATAAATATATATATATATATATATGAGTGTTAAACGATAGCTCATGCATAATGAATGTATATGTGCATGCCTAAACGGAAGTAGGAATACTTATCCGTACCCATGCATAGATACATTGTATGCATCAAAATACCGATTGGACATATCTCATGTATATATATATACACACACATTTGGTATATATTTGTCGATCGATGAATAGGTAGTTATATGTGTTTTAAGTATGGATATTAAGGTAATATATATATATGCATATAGTTACGTTATCATAAACATAGGACATAAAAAATGCTGCCATGAGAAAAGTGAAATGGCTGTGCGCATATGACCGCAAATGAATAATAATTGTTGATGCTTATGAAGCACTAAAACAGCGCTATATAAGAGCATACTTTTCATTTGAAAATGTGGTGATAGTGGGGAGGGGGGTGGCGGCGAGTTGAATTCAAGGGAGAGTCTATTGCTGCACTAAACAGCTGCGCACAACCTTGAAAAGGGATATGAGACTAACTCTTAAGCCATTCAATATATTATATGTGCCTTGAAATAAGCAAAGTGCTTAAGTGAAAGCGCAGCCTTATAATGTGAAAAGGCTAAAGCTGCACGCATGATGTGCATGTAAAAGAATAAGTCAATTGACTTAAGCGCTGCGCATGGAAGTAGGAAACAATTTTCACGTTGCCAAGAGAATGAATGCAGATTTTAACAATTAGAGTAAGTCTTTGGCAGCGCTATTATCTGGGGCACTAAAACATGAATATGTGGGCCAAATCTGAAGAAGGTGAAATAAATACGAAGTCTAAAACTTGCGCCTAAATCTGGAAAAGCAATATGATAACCTTAAAAATTAGTCAAAGCATAGATGGCAGAGATTTGAGAGGGTAGTCGACTTGCAAACTAAATAGGAAACCTGTAGCATTTCATTGCTATCCCTTGACTCAGTAAAAGAGTCCTGTTGTCTCTAATAAAGAGGTCGACTCAGCCATTGGAAGAATGAGGACTGTCATGTGTTGCAACATAAGAGTTTTATTAGTCGAGTCATTGCATGTGAGTAGGAAGGTGGCAAAATTGTTAGCTTGTTTGTAGCCTTTGGAAGCTCAAATTTTAGTATATATAGAGGTGCTCTTTCTATCATTTGTTACATTTCTCATTCTGATTTATCCAATGCTATTCTGCTTTATTTTCTGTGCAAGTGAATTAGAGAGCTTGAGAGTTGGTGAGTTGCTTTGTTATTTTGCAATTGTATTGTTGAGAGAATTGGTTAGAGGCTAGTGTTTGGAGAAGTAGCATTCGTGATGGTGAAGGCTAAGTTTGGAAAGCGACATTATCAGTTGGAACTTAATATCCAGGCATGCTGATTTCTATTCCTCCACTATCTATGATTGAAAGGTTGTTTGATTGTAAATGCCTTTGTTTGGACAAAGATTGCTTTTTAGTATGCATGATATGCTTTCTTATGAACCTAGTTATTTCCTAGTTTTGGAATAATCTTTGAATGCATGATATGCTTGTTAATTCCTAGTATGGAATATTCTTGTGTGATTCTTGATTGAATCTCGAATTAGTGGAACCCTCTTATTTGGGAATGCATTTATATTATGTTGAAGCATGTGTGGCTTTAATGCTATTAGAACTATACTTAGTTCGTTAAGACTATGTGGATGTTGTGTGAAAAAAGTGAAATATGGAATATGTTGCTATCTTGATTTGTTAAGGTTATGATGCTAGGTAAACCTTTGTGGATAAAGAGGTTAGTAATGCAACGAGAATGATGGTATGATAGACATGTCATCAGTGATAGGTTGTGTTGTCATGCAAACCATGTTAATAGTCTATACCTGATTGTCATATCAATATTCAACAAAAGGGTTGAGAAATGTATTTACTGATTATGCTATAATCATATGCCTGATTAAGAGTCTATTCCTATTCACGGAATTCTAGAAGAGGATTCATGTTTCGACAACCCAAAGCCATGTTGAGAAGAGGACTTGTAGTTGTAGAAGCACAAACTCTTCTCGGGCTAATGTCCTCCAAAATATATACAAACGTAGTGAACATTGTATACATGTGAATATTTGAGGTATATCGAAAGAGAGGTTTTATGATTTGTTTATGATCACTTGATCGTTACATCACTTTTGATTGAAACCCTAGGTTGGGAATAATCTATTTGGTTGTGTTTTTTACTTAGATTATTGAATGAAGCAAATAGGTTGGGATTGACCTATATGATCTGTTTGGTCATATGATTATTGATTATATTTTTGATTGAGTCATTTATTGATAAGGTTTAACTCTTGAATGGAATCATTTATTGATGAGATCACGCTTCTGAAAAGAAGGCATTTAATGTTGTGTCATACTTTTTGAAATGGAGTCATTTAATGTTATGACGTTATGATTACCCAGGATGGTTAAATAGGTTATTCCTGGGGTAGAGGAATCCATGGGGAAGGGAGTAACCTAGCTAGACACTAGTATGTGTAAATGTACGGTTAGTGTGGTTATTCTTGGGGTAGAGGAATCCATGGGTAAGGGTGTACCTAAATAACTAGTTTGTTATAGACTTGGATATTCCTAGGGTTAGGGTAACCCATGGTTAAGGGAATTACCTTGTTGAACATTCTGTTATGTTATCACCTTAGAGTTAATGTGCGTTATGTTTATGATCAAAACCAAAATCAAGCTTAAGGGTGGGTGGACAAGTGACTCTCACTCGAAGTATTGGGTGTTGAATTCTTTGGCCAAAGTAGTGTAAGTAGCCACTGTTTACATTGTCAGTTAACTGTGATCCATGATTGCATTCTAGGTAGGGAAACCAATGTACGGTAGCTTTAGATATGTAGGACGCAACACTATGCTCAAGAAGGCTAGTATTATGAGGTTATCAAACCAATCTCTTCGTCGAAGGGTAGGGCCATCTTACTAGTTAGGTAGATGTGCGGGGGTCCGTAGTAAGTTCGTGGTTGGCGTAAAAGCGCTTGAGTGATGCTCTCCCTCATACAATTGGCGGCCAAGATTTGAGGATGTACGCGCCAGTATTGGGGACAACTAGAATGTAAGCACCAATGTTGGGGACATCAAGGATGTATGCCCAGGTAGGGACATCCAGACCAATTGTATATCTAATTCATTAAGCTCATGGAAGCTATGTATGCATACATGAATCTCTATTCTTATTGAGAAATTGTAAATTGGAAAAAGGTTATCATTATATGGGAGTATGTAATGCACTTTATGAAAATGCAATGGGAATTTGAAATGGGGTAAATTTCGAATACGCATCTTTTATTATTGAAATGCAGTGGGAGTTTGGAATGGGTTATTTCCAATTGTGCATATTATTATTGAATTATAAAAGAAAATTTTTATTTGCTATATTTTGCAAGCATATGTTATTTACATGTGGGTAAAAACATGGTAAATTCTTTGGGTTAAACATCGGGTATGTTACAGTTAGGGCTAGGGCAAGCCTGGAGGTCCACAGAGTTCGTTGGAGGGTGCAGAAGCCAAGGTGCAAAGGTCACCACAGTCGGCGGATTTTTCCTTGCGTAGGACACGACACCCGCACTAGGCATCTCTTCAAAGACCCCACCATCCAACCCAAGTAGAGATTGCAACCCAGACGAATGAGCACACAGACGCAGAGCATCCGTTCAAGTAGAAGGAGTGAGGTAGGCGGACGAAGAAGTGCAAGCATGAGCGGAGCGAGCCATCGGATAAAACTTCATTTCCTTACATGCACATTTTTTGAAATGGTCATTTTCGTTGTTTTCTTTTGCTTAAAAGCTCATTTGATTTATCACTCAGCTTTTACTATCATTTCACTTATTTTTTCTTGGATTCCTAGGCCTTTGTGTGTACCATTTCCCCTTTTTATTTATGTGTATTGTTCTCCCTTTTTACCCTTGATATTTATAGACATACCTTCCTTTCACTTCTTCGTTTGCTCTATAGGTATTTCACTAATATGTGTTGCAAGTATGAGCAGTTGGTGTTGATTTGGTATTGTCATTGATGTCAACAAGCTTGTGTTGTCATTGATGTCTATGAGAAGGTTGTTTGTGGTGATGCTTTGATTAGCTGCATTATGTTGTCATTAGTAAGTGTTACTAGTGTCAACCTCTAGTGTTGCTTTGATAAGCCTTTGTTTGTGGATGTATAGTTGAGTTGTAGTGTTGCAATCGGTTTTGTGGTGATGAGGAAGTGTTGAAGATGATGAGTATGTGTCTTTGGTGCTTGGTTTCCAAGTGCTTTTAAGAAAATTTGAATAAAAGAGGAAACAATGTGTTGAAGAGGTGTTTTGGCATGTTCTGGTTTTGCTTCGCATTTCTTCTGTGTTGAAGATCTGCTTGTGCGGTTTGGATACGTTGGTCAGAGGTGTTATATCCAAAACTTCTTGGTTTGGATTGTTGTGCAGAGAGAGATGCGTTCACTAGTGTGTGGACTGTATGTTGCAGTGGTGTCTGGGAGAAATGGTTTTGCTTCGCATTTCTCCGCAGTTTGGTTTCTGGTCTTGCAGATTTGGAAGGGTGCTTATATTACTCATATCTATCTTTAGTTGAATTTGTTCGTGGTTTGGTGCTCTGCAAGGTGGTTTCTTAAGTTATAGTGTATGGAAGATTGTTTGAGTGTATTGGGTGTACACTCTTTAGGTGGAAGTTGTTGCGAGGGAATTTGTTGGATTTTTGGGTGTTTGTGGAATATTCCAGATTGTGTTCAAGTGATGTATGTTGTTTGGGAGTCGTCTTTGGATCAAAGGAAGCGTATACTTAAATGCTTAATGGTGTTTACACGGGTTTGGTTAACCTTGTATGTTTACACTAATTGCAGATCTGCTTCGGTGTTTGTGGAAGCGTGGGGTGGCGTGTATGAGCGGCTTTAGGTTCAAGTTAAGGTGTGTTGTGATCCGCCTTCATTCCTTTCCATCGCGGGAATGTTTTGGTGCCAACCTAATTTGAATTTGCACGGTTGAGGTGCATAGCCGACCTTGGAGAATGTTTTCAAAGTTGAAGATGATATAAATAAGAGTTGTGTTGATGAGGGATGTGAGCAGAGAAGAAGTATGATGTGAGTAATGCAAATTGCAGAGTTATGAAGTGCAGTGAGAACTTCAAAGAGTTAGACTATTGGAAGCAGTGAGTAGAAGGTGTCTACAATCTTTAGTAAGATTGCGGATGTGTTAGTGATGTTGTGGTGGACTTTTTTGTTGCATTGAGATGGATTTCTCACTGTAACAATCTTCTTTCTTGTTTTCTGTAATTTAGCAGTGAGCCCTTTGTATTCGGTGTTGCAGTTACTTTATATTGTGAGCTATCCTCACCATGGTTTTTCCCTTATTGGGTTTTCCACGTAAATTTGGTGTTCTATTGTGCATGGTGTTGATGTGTTTCAGTTTTAGCTATTTGCTTTCATGCTTAATCAGTTTAACAGATTAAGGGTTAATTAAGTTGATGCGAATTTGAATGTTTATGAGGGTTTTGAAGTTTTAATGTACAATTGATTAACCCCCCCGCCCTTAGTTGTCTTGTGCATTCAACAGTTTGGAGATTATTTCTTGGTTCTGGATTCTCATATACTTCTTCCTTTCTTGTTTACTCTTGCACTCTTCCACCTGCTTCCTTTGTTCATAATATCATATTAATGGAGAACACTTCTTTTTCTTTGTCCATTATTATCACTTTGTCCATATTCTATTTAACCTTACCATTCCTTCCAGTCTTCTTCCCACATTTTATTTTCCTTTGTACTTTCTTACTCAACCTTTCCCAAACTAACATTCATTCAACCGTTTTCAGAATTTGTTTTCCATGTTCTTGTATAATTTGTATATCATCCTGCTTTGCTTTGTCTTTTTGTGCTTGTCTTTTCTTTTATTTCTTTATAGTATTTGTGTATGTCACACTCTTTTTTGTACGCATCTTTCTCTTATCGTAGTTCTTCCTATTTTTGCATCTTTCCCTCCTAACAAAACTGGTGCATAGTCTTGTTTGCGTGTACCTATTAGTATGTATTATTTTAATCAAGTGATCATATTATTAGTTTTACATGTGTTTGTTGGCTTTACCTATTAAAGAGTGGGGTGGTTAATCCTTATTTTCCATTAGGCTCTACTATACAAATCCTCTTGCTTTTTAATGTTGGGCCTTTTTTATTTTGTTTTTAAATTATTTTCCAGCTTTATTGCTTTTTGCCTTATCCTTGTGCGCCAATTCATAATTGTTTGTTGGCATTTACTTCTTTACTAATTGAACCTTTTCTTTGTTTACATTCATGTGCTGTGAAGTTTTTCATGTATGTTCCTTTTGGCTTTGTGCTCCATCCATTGGTTTTTTACATGTTATGTGCACATCTTTGCTTCTTTTCTCTTTTGATTCTCTTGGCTTTGAGCAATCATCTCTTTTATTTCTATTTGTGGCTAGAGTTTTTGCCCCTTGACAAGCCTTGGAAGTACTTTTGTTGCTTGCAAGTTCGTGCAGATTCTTTCCTATGGCATATTTTACTTACTTCATTTCCTTGTCTTGTTTGTTTACATTCTTTGACTTGACTATGTTTTATTTCATTTTGGTCCCTATGCACGAGACATTGGCTTTTTGAATGTGGATCCTGTTGCATCTCCTTCCAATTACTTCATATTCCTCTTGGATCCATCACTTGCAAGCATTGCATGTAACATTTGACATAGATAAGTTTTCCTTATGCTACACAATAATGGCATAAATATTTTTGATGTTATCGTCAAATACCACTATTTCTATCCATTAGCATAGTTTGTGTTATGTGCACATCTTTGCTTCTTTTTTATTTTGATTTATTTATCTTGGAATACTCCTTCCTATTACTTATATTGGTGTCTAGAGTTCTTTTCCTTTGATAAACTTGGGACATACTTTTTTTCTTGCAAGTTTGCCCATTTGCCTTCCCACGACATACTTTAGCTTGTTTTATCTCCTTTGGGTTTGGGCTCCCATACAATTATTTTTAGCTTTTTGAGTACGGATATTGGATCCCATTTCACCTCTTTCCAGTGACTTCATATTCCTCTTGGATCCATTGCTCACAAGCATTACTTGTAGTCTCTGAGTTTGATTGTGCATTAATCAACTCAGCACTCCATCATTCAGTGGCTGGAAACTTTCTTTATGAATGCTGGCATAAAAATCATTGATGTTGCCCTCAACTTCAACTATTTCCACTTAAGCAAGTCCTTGTTCTACATCTGAAGGAATCCTCTATGCTTACCATTTTCAAAGTACATCTACCTCTTAAAGTGCTTATTAGCATTGTTTAACTGTATATAGCACTAAGGATGACCTAGTAACATAGGATAGTTATCCTCCTTTGTAATCTTAGTTACTTAAAAGCCCTTTTGAAATTTTGCTCCCATGATGTTAACCTTCTTGATGGTCCAGGTATCTTTTGTCAAAATATTTACCTTTGCTTTAATATCAATCAAAATATCATAAACTGTTTAGCCATTAATGATTGTGTCAATGAGTAACTCTTGACCATAGTCATTTTGGCTTGCGGTATGCAGGTCCTTTGGGTGTTCATTCTCGCTTTGGTTAGTTTGTTTCAACCAATTCTTGAATAGTGGTAGAATGCCTTTGGTCTTCATGCTTTTAGAACTCTCTTCTGTTCCTTCCTCATTTTTATCTGTAGAAGCTCCCAAATGCCACCCTTGTATGTTTGGAGATATTTTTGCTCAATGCACCTCAAGATTTTGAAGTGCAGGTTCTTCAATAGGAGATGTCAATTGAGATGAAACTTGCTGTAATGCTAGACTTGAGCCTACTGATTCCCCAGTCTTAAGCTTCTTTGTATTTACCAAAATACCCTCAGGAGCTTATGAAACTACCATCCTTATTATTAAAAGATGGCAAATTCTCAAAGATTTGAGGGTCATTCACAGTTAGATGTGGCTTCTCCTCATTATGTCAGGAAGACATCTTTCCATAACATTTCCTTATATTTCCTCGATGGGAAGCAGACAAAATGCCTAATAATACCAAAACAATTTCTACATCTAAAAGCCAGCTTTTCATAAACTAGGTGCTGTTTCCATATTCTATTTTCTAGTTTCAACCAGATTTCTGCTGGCAACCGTACAGACAAATCTATCCCAACCAAAATCCATGCAAAAATACGATGTCTAAGCTTTTCAGTTTTAGAAGAGATGGACACAAATTTACCCAAAGAATTTTCTATACTTTCCAAAGTAAATGGAATCCAAAAATGTAAGGGGAGATTGGGTAGTCTTATCCATACTTGTAGAATTTGAAAGTTTTCTTTTAGTGGATTAAAAAGATATGTAAACTGGGTTTTGCGAATAGGGATCCCATCTCTATCCTCTTTTGAAGCACAAACAACTATAGAAAAAATCTTAAGCACAAGGGAGAATCTTCATCTTACCATATATTAAGGGATTCCAAGTTTTTATCATCCGCAAGTTCAACTCTCATATATTTGGCCACAAGATATTGTACCTGCATATAAGCTCTAGGACTCTGTAGATTTCTGCTTTTATCCTCACTTCTCATCCATCTCCACCAGTGGGATTTGTTATGTTGTCATTATCATTTTCCTTGAGGCTCCTATGCATCCAGGCTCATTTGAAATATCAACCTTATCCTTACTTCCTCCTGTCACTGCTGCATAGGAGCGACCAGAATGATGGCCCACATTGCAGCTTTCACCTGAAACTTCCTTGTGTGCCGCACCTGCTCTAACCTCTGGCCCACCTTCAGATTGAAGCAATGCGACATCAAACAAAGGTGCACCTTGATGCCCATGCCACTGCTTATCCGCTGGAAGATCTTTACGTAATTTGTGAAACAGGGGCATTCAATTCAACAAAGCACTGATAGGCTCCTTTCCCAAAATCATTATAGGGTTCTAGAACTCTCATTGCGACCAAGCACCTCATTCAAAAACTAGATAGGATATTCTCATATATATCTTTAGTGTCCAATGTCCATTACCAGGGCACCCATCACTACCAAACACCTTATACAAAAATTAGATAGGATTATTCTTATGTATGTTTTGAAGATAAGATGTCATGTTTGAAGGGCAACATTGAATAGATAACCGACACAAAAAACAACTGCTTGACAGGCGGGTCAACTGTCAAATGTAGGTCCTGTGCAGCAGCAGCAGCAACATTCTGTGGCAAAATGTTCTGTGCTGGAACATTACTGTGGGACACTTGTGACAACATTTGGCTATGCAGAATAGACTCATTACCACTTGTACTTGTAAATGAGTAGCACCAGTTCGACTGTCACTCAATTCAATGATTGCATGTGTCTGTACAGCATTATTCCTGACAAACAGGCAACTTATGTGCCGACACTGAATCGAGGTTGTGCAGCCGATGCTACTTACACAAAACTAGGATAAGCACTCCTTTGCCCGTTTGGTAACTGATTTCCTTCAGTCACAGTGCTGAATGTGGAACCTACTGTTGTGGAACTCCTATTGGCTGAAACTTTGGAGAAAGCCAAATTTTTGGACATACCAACAGAAAACATACTACTATTGCCAGCCATGATAGGTTGACCAGATACTTCCACTACCTGCTGACGAGAGCATACCTTTACATGTTTATGCCGTCTCATTATAATTATTGTGATGAATATGTTTTTGAAATATGACAAGGATCAAAGCTATGCCATGCACAATAAATAAGGTGTCTATGAAATTGATAATTTAATATTATCACCTGGTTCCAGTCTGGACTGATATCAACTCAGTACAATGGAATACTATAAATATAAACAGAACGTTTTAGTCCCAGATGATATGTAGTACCTTGACAGTGTTATTCATATTGAGCAAAAGATTGGTTGCAGATATAGGAATAACTATTGCTTTTTATGGTAGGATATACTGAGAAATTTGGGTGACATCCTCAATTGCGTTGACAATTATATTTGGAAATCTTTGGCTGGTTCCTGCATGCTTTCATTTCTCATTTTGAATTTGAGAATCTTAATGAAAAGACAAATCTTATATTTGAAAATTTTAAACTTCACTGTTCTTGTTTAGTGAAAGAACTTACTGATAAATACTTTTGGCAGTCATTTCCATGGTTAAGAATGAGATGAAAATATCATGTAAGTACATAAAGAGATACTTTGAATATAAATAATAATGTTAAATCCCTGATGATCTATAGGACCTTGATATTGTTGTTCTTATTGAGCAAAGATTGGTTCCAGATATAGGATTGACTATTGCTTTTTTATGGTAGGATATACAGAGAAATTTGGCATGACATCTTAAATTGTATTGATAGCTATATTTAGGAATCTTTGGCTGGTTCCTGCATTCTTGCCATTGCATTTTAAATTGAGAATCTCAATGAAGAGAAAAAGTATATAGTTGAAAATTTCACACTTCATTGTGTTCATTTACTGAAGTAATTACTAAGAACACTATTGGCAGTCATTTCCATGGTTAAGAATAATGTGACAATGTATAATGCATGTGTACCCCAATTGTGATATAATTAGGGCAATTGTTTACTGCCGCGTCAATATAAGTTTTTAACAGTAATGCTAATGGAAGTAACTAATTATGCAGGGGTAGGTTTATATTATAAACTTTGATGGAAGCAATTCTCGCTTTCACATATGCTCACCATTATAGGTCATCAAATTAGCTTTGATTATGGAATCATTTCTTTATTCATGATGGATATTCATTGTGCTTAGTCATGCCTGTGTGGCATATGAATCTGAGTTGGGGTCCTACTCCTTGTTTCTGTCATGGGGTTGGAAGTCTTTAATATTTTTGTGTATAATTTCTGTGTGAATTGTTTTGGTATGTCAAACATAAAAACACTAGGCCTTGTAATTTTGTGATCTCCATTTCAAGACATTTTCTGTCTCATCTCTAACTTGTCTTGTTTGTATTTGGATGATAGGTGTTGAAGTCAAATGTGGCAAACCAGTTGCTCTTAACAATGACTCGGAGAAGGGAAGACTTCATCTTACCCAGGTTGGTGTACAGTTTAAGGGCACAAGTCTGAATCACTCTTTTGATATCATTGCTAATTTTTCATGTTTTGTGTCTCATCCCACCATACGCGATGTTGAACTTTATTTGTTAGATTATGTTACTGTGTCTGTATTTCTATTCTCTGAAGTCTATGGAATATGTTCTGTTCCTTGGCAGGCCACCTTAGGGCTTGGTTCTTCAGGGCAGAGGAGTGTGGTACAATGTAATGTTGGTGATAGACCTGGTGTTCTCCTGTGTTCCTTGTCATCTGGAAAAACAGAGGCATGCTCCTTAAATCTGCAGTTTGAGGAAGAAGAAGTCACATTTTCTGTTTTGGGTCCTATTAGTGTACACCTTACTGGCTACTACCTGCCTCCAAATAGGGAAAGATCTGACAATTCGTATCCTTGATATATAATTATTGGATTATATATATCTTTCAGAACATTGGTATTAGACTATTAGTAGTTGGTATTTTTGTAGAGATTTATATCATGGTTCTTTCCTTTAACAAAAACAGGGATACATCTGGTGAAGATATAACTGGTGACAGTGAGGATTTTGATGACATCAGTAGTGATGATGAATATGAAGAAGATTTCATTGATGATGATATGATAGTTTCTTCAGGAGCACCCAATAGTGGTGGTATGTTATTCGATTGACCATATTATCACTTTGTCATAGCTTATGTATATATTTATTGTGCTGGCAAAGTTTTATCATATATGTATCAATTTGCCATTGTTAATGGCTTTATTGAATAAAATTTGGTGTGTGTCATATATTTCATGGTTTACATTAGTCTTTTCTTGGGTGGTCTTATGCTTTATCTTCTGCCATTCCCTTGTACAGACATTCTTTTTTTTAATATGGGTGAATTGGATTGTTGATTATTGAGGAGAGGGCTTCTTTTTCACTGCATAGGATTCCTTAAGCTATGATGCCAATTCACTCTTTACACCTCTACTAGATCATGAAAAGCCAAGTTGACCATTCATTTTCAACATAATTCAATGTGCTTCTAAAATAAGGGGGAGGGCTTTTCTCCCACTACACAAATTTCCTTAGCCGAGATCCTAACTCATGATTGAGATCCAAGTTACAAGGGTTCATGTCCATGTTTAGATTCGGTGAGGATAAATTTTGGAACAATCTTTGAGAGTTAATAAAATCAGATTTTTTTTGATTACTTTCAAAGAGTATAATGTTTTTTAATTGTTTTTATTTTCAAAATAAAAAATAAAAAATAAATATAAAACTATAAATAAATAATTGCTTAAGTGCAATAAATATTTATCAAAATTTATAAAATATAAATATCTAATGTTTTGATATTTATCTTTTTTCAAAAGATAAATCTCAATATATGTAAATTTTATATACAAATCACAATTTATAAATATAAATTATAAATATTTACGCCGAAGGCGTGTCTTATATGAGCTTTCCAAGCTCATTTTGCCCTTCGACGGTTCAAAAGGAGTTAGAAGGCATGGTTGACAAATCCTCCATTGCCAACTGTAGATCGTTTAAAGCAGCCTTAAGCTTTGCATTTAATACGTCTCCGTCAAAATGCTTGCGAGAGGAGTTTGCAGCCTCTGTCTACCCACTAACCGCAGCCACCAGGCACATGTAAGCTGAGGAGTGGAGAGAGCCTCTGCAACGATGGTTTGTTGGCAGCGGCTACCTGCCAAGACTGTCACCTCAATCCCTGTCGCTGCCAATGCAACTAACCCATTTTGTTATATAACCCTTGTCGTGTCATTTGACGGTATCGTGAACTAACGCCATTTTGTTCCCCTTTATTACCCTAACCATATGGTGTAGTGTTCTACTTGTCGTGCTAGCGAAGGAGGTTGCCTTGTTTAACGATCGTGTTTCTCTGTCACAGGTATTTTGCCTTTGCATGGGAATAAATAATAAATATTTCTATAATAGTATAATAATTCTATAATTATATAATAAATATATTATATAAATTAATAATAATATTAAAATCAGTAAATTAATTAATAGTTAATTAATTAATAAATTAATAATAATATAAAAATAAATTAACAATAATATAAAAATAAATCATAAAAATGTAAAATTATAATAATTTTTATATAAATTATAAAAATGTAAATTAATAAATTTAATAATATAATTTTTTTTTAATAATAATATTAAAATCATTTTCTAAATGATCTATCAATTGATCTTATTTACTACACAAATGTGTGCAAAAAAAAATTCAATTTTTTCCTAATTGACCTTTCATGCCTCTTCGGCGTACCCATTGCACAAGGTGCAATAGCTAGTAAATACAAATCTCAATTCATAAATACATAAATAAATAATAATATTAAATACAAATCTCACTCTATATTTAAATATAGAGTGAGATTTGTATTTATTATAATTAGGAAACTATTTCTTAATATAATAATATTCCTTAATGTAAATTTATAATTGTACACATTTATATAAATATTTACTTAATATTAGTTATTAACAAAATAACTTATCTTATTTTAAAAAATGAATTGGTAAAGTTTGGGTTTTTGGAAGGATCCAAACCTGTGCTACCCGGGGATGCATCCCAGGCCTAAATCTGCTGTGACTGTCCTGGGGACATTCTGGGGATGCGGGGACGGCCAGGGGATGTCCCCTAGGTGACCCCGATAAAGCCATTTTGAGCTGGAAACGTCCCAGAAAATGGGGGATGGTGCTGCCTGGTGCTGGGGACATCTGGCCAGATGTCCCCGGCGCCAGGCAGCCTTTCAAAAAAAAAAACTCACTTCACTTCCAGGGATCCTTCAAGAAATCATTTGTCTGGTTCTATTCCAAAAGAGCTTGGTAGTCTTGTGAATTTAGAGATACTGTAATTCCGCTCCCCTCCCATATGTCCCCAGCGCCAGGCAGCCTTTAAAAAGAAAAAACTCACTTCACTTCCAGGGATCCTTCAAGAAATCATTTGTCTGGTTCTATTCCAAAAGAGCTTGGTAGTCTTGTGAATTTAGAGATACTGTAATTCCGCTCCCCTCCCTTCTTTCTCTCTAGAATCAACTCATTTGTTTGCATTTTAAAACAGTCTTGATAGACAGAGTACAGTTTTTGCATTTGAAAACAGTCTGATAAACAGAGTACAGTTATTTTATTTTCATCTCCAATTATAGAATGAAAGTGTTTCTGAAGGACCAAATTTCGTATGTACTTTTTACTGCACTTTCTGGAGTTTAGGAAATTGAAAATGTTACAGAACCAGCTAGTCTCTGGAGTCTGCTACAAAAATCAGAGAAAGAAAAACAGAAAAAACCACTAAAAGTAATATATATATATATAATCTCGATTTGAATTACCTTTTAGGTCCAGGACTTAAAAAACAGATTGTGACTTACAGTGAGCCTCAACAATATTAGTGATCACCAAAGTAGCACCTTTCCTATGAAGCATTTTAAATAGAAGAAAAGATGGTACATTCAAAATATGATAAATATTGAAATAAAGTAAATTATATATTTTAAAATATAAAATATAGTAATTTAAAAATATAAAAAAATAATATTTATAAGTATTATCATGATAAGTGATATATTATTGATGAAGGTGGATTTTTGAAGTGCTTAAATCCTTTTATATTAAGGAGAACAGCTGTGTCAAAGAAGTTATGTGAAGCAATCGGGAGACAATAGCTAAAACAAGCAGCTCTAAGACAGCAAAACATAAATCATTAGATGGCCAAAATCAGAGAAATAAACCAGCACATGATCAATCCGAGATACATGCATATGAAAACATGGATAAGGCATGCATATATAGTATATACACTATAGAACCTTAACATATAACATGTTTTCATATGAATATTTAAAATTTCCCTATACAGTTTAAATTTTCCCTATATTTTATATAGTTGTCCCCTTTGTCGTCCCCTAGCCGTCCCCAAAATTGGCTTGAAAAATTAGGGACTTGGGGACACGTCCTGCCGTCCCTTGCCGTCCTTGTACCAAAAACTTGGGGTAACACTGAATTCCAAACACTTTTACAAGAGAGTGGGGTAGGCTGGGAGCACCAACATCAAGAAATGCATGCTAACAAGGCAACAAAGCTATGTTATACGGGGATGTGTCTCTACTCCTCAAACCCTCGCTCGCCCCCTTGGGCATTGTGGGGATGGTGGGACGTCCCTTGGCAGTCCCTCCAACAAGCAAGTTTTGGAAATGTCTCAAAATGTGTCCTCATTCTAGGGAATGTGAGGAAACAGTTAAGGGATACTTGGCCATCCCAAAGGCAGCCGGGGATGTCTTAGATGTCCCTCAACTGTCCCAAGGATGGCCAGGCATCCCCTACAACAAAGCAATTTTTCATAATGTTTTTATAAAAGAAATTGTTGATAAAATTAAAAAAAAGATTGTTAAATATATCATGACATTATTATAACAACATTATAACATGACAACAGTCTAACAACAATTAAGTTAATTATGACAGAGGTGACTTCAACAACTGTAGTACAACAAAAATAAGTATCAATGTTACAAGACTCGCTTGAACTCGGCGAGTCTCGAGGTGAGCTAGGCTCGACGAGTTTGGGAGACTCGGACCTTGAGTACTTGATAGACTTGCTAGGTTTGGGCAAGTCTCGAGCTTGGGACTCGGCCATTTTAATTAATTTAATTTTTTTTTTTTACAATCTTTCAATGTTTGTTTGGTTTATGACATGCCCATCTAGGATTTACAAAAAATATAAAAATTGTGTGCACCATGAAGGTCTGTGTGGTTTTGAAGGTCTTCATTTGGGTGGGAGCGCACTTGGGTCATTGCCCTTGGACTTCGCGAGGGGTGCTACCCCTTGACCCACCCTTGCTGGGGGCGTTGGCTTTGCCCCTCAACCTCGCTAGGGGCACTACCCCTTGACCCCATTGGGGTGTTTCCCCCAAACCCCATCAAACTATTATAAGTCTAAGCATGTAATAGGGCAATGATGAATCATGATCATAAAACCTACAAAATACATATCCCCTATTGCAAATCTCTGCATCTTCACAGTCAAAGCCACAATCAAGGATTGTCTTGTTTCATACATTGGACAACTTGTTTAGTATACAAGAACAGCCATAGGTAAAGTTGGCATGCTACAATCATTGTACTGTTGAATACAAGTTAAGTCATAGTAGGCAAGAAATGCTATTTTCATAATGCAAAAATGTGTCAATCATACCCTATACAAGCAACTCATAGAACAATCCCATCTATTAGTATGCTAGCTAAGGTCAAATTATAACATAACCATTTACCTTTTTACTTAACCGTTTCTGTTTGTTAATGATCTTGACAATAAAACATGCAGTCTTGAAGGCTTCAAGAAAACTTTAATAGTAAATTCCTCACTTGAATATACACACCAATCATTCAGAGACGAGCAAATATCATGGCTACATCATCATCCTGGACCTATTTTAGATGCTAGTGCATGACTTGTCGTGATGTTGGGATGAATAACATAAGCTCCTTTGAGCCATAAACTTATATTTTTAGTTTTGATATTTGTTTTGATGCCATGGATTTCATATTCCATGAGTTTTGTATACATTGGACAATATTTATATATCTAAATGTGTTATTTCCTTCAGCTAAAATTTGCGTTAACTTATGTGATTGATGTATGTTTGTGTATGGGATCAAAGTAGTTTCTATTTGATGAGGTTATTGTGTCTTTAAGGTTTATTTATTAAAGGGTGCATGAAACAAGTTTTAAATCCAAAAATATCTTTGAATTTCTTGGGTTTTTCAATTTGCCGAGTCTTTACCGAGTCTGCGCTAAGTCTAGGCTTTGAGTCCGAGTCCGAGTCCGATTCAAAAATCAGCTTGCCGAGCCTGAGTCTTGTAACACTGATAAATATATCAGGATTCAGATTCATAGTTAGTGATATAAGTTATATAATAGTTAACACTAACAGCAATAATTTGGATTTCTGATTTCATTGTTCAAAAAAGTCTCATACTTCAAAATTCCTGATATGTTATTAGACTCAGTTATTATTGTCAGTTGCAAAATAGATCAAAGGTGCATCGGCCATCGTCTGGTACAGTGTGGTATTGTGTGAGAAGTACAAACAAACAATTTCTTTTTGGAATGTGGTTGGCATGCAGGCTTCTGCAGACATCATACAACATCGTTTTAACAAAGTCATGTTATATTGCTGCTGTTCATTAACTTTTAGGAATTTGTCAATTTCTTTTTGGAATGTGGTTGGCATGCAGGCTTCTGCAGACATCATACAACATCGTTTTAACAAAGTCATGTTATATTGCTGCTGTTCATTAACTTTTAGGAATTTGTTTCTCTCTCTCTCTCTCTCTATATATATATATATATATCAATTTCTTTTTGGAATGTGGTTGGCATGCAGGCTTCTGCAGACATCATACAACATCGTTTTAACAAAGTCATGTTATATTGCTGCTGTTCATTAACTTTTAGGAATTTGTTTCTCTCTCTCTCTCTCTATATATATATATATATATTTCGTATATATTACCATTCCCCTGCTGTACCCAAAAAATGACCCTCAGGCTGCTGTCCCTACAAAGTGTCCCCTGCCGCCCCTGTCCTGAAAATGGCATGGAACATATCCACAAAGTAGATTAGGAAACAAAGTGGAGGGATATCTGAAAGCAAACAACTAACACCAAAGCACCAACACGTTCCCGTTACTTGGCTGAGGGCAAGACGTGGAGGGTTTCAGTTACCTCTTGTTTCTCCTTCAAGAATTGCATATGATCCTTGAGAAAACCATCTTCCAATTCTGTAGACTCAATTATGTAATGTCTCGTTTAATTCTTAAATGTCTGCTGCCTATGTTTCAAAAGAAATCAATAAAGATAATTAATATTACACCAAACTGGCATTAAATAAAGATTTAAGTTGTTATGAATGGTCAACAAGCATATGAAAGGTTGTGGCCCTTAAGCAAGATAAGGTATATAAGGAAGGTAGATCTAGAAGGAAAGGGAGGGGTGAGGAATTATTAGGACTGATTACAAGTAATAGACAACAGCACTAACAAATTAACTTATTATTCTCCAAATGCAGCGATGAAGAGTTGTAACTATTGAGGTTGAAATATCCCAACCAATATTTGTGTGATTTTTCTGATTTTTATGACAAAATGATGCCCTAATTTTCTGATTTTAAACTTCTGCTCAAACCCTAATTTGCTGATGTAAATTTCTGAATATAGTCATGCATTAACAACAGTATTCATTCAATCCAATAATATAAAACTCAGCAGATTTGCATGATCATGAACATGTAGGAAATCAACATAATAAACCACCAAACATTCACCAACATATGCCAAAATTCTGATATTCAAACAACCAGTTTGCTGCCACAAAAACAGACCTAACCAATGATGCAATTACAAAATGAAATGGGCTCCAAACATGCCCAGCAAGATGAAGAAGTTAGCTGATATGAAGAAACACCAATCTATGCAATGAAAATGACCTCCTACAGTCCTACTCTAACCCTAGCTGGGCGAAATTGCTCCAGCTCACAATAATGCAACAAATGCAATTATTTGATGAAAAACAACTTCAAAACCCTACCAAAGGGGTGCGTTGGCCTGCTGGTCTGCTGATAGGGTTTGCAACCCTTGAAAAATCTGAAGAATATCTTTCAACTTGCCCAATTCACCCCTCCCAACTAGACGCCTATGTTGATGCAAAAATTTGAGTTTGAATCTAGTAAGAATCACCATTGAAGCCCATGTGAACCTCCATTATGAAGTCATCCATTGAAGAAGTTAGGGTTTCGTCTAACTTCTATATTCATAAGGGTTTTCGTCCTTAGAATATTCGCCAAAGTGCAGATCAGAAAAGCAGAGATAAATTCGTTGATGATCAAAAGCCTCCAAATGAACTTGTATTTATATCAAATTTCCCCTTTTACCTTCAATCTGGCCGACCTAATTTGGGCCCAATAATTCAAATTAATTTTTTTGTTGTTTATTTTTTAATATTTTTAAATTTTTTTCTCTTTATTTCTCCAAAAGGCTGCCCAAGCCCCATTTAAATATAAAATATATTTTTGGCACAAAATATTCAAAAATTAAATAGTATTTTCCCTCCTTTTGGGTGCCAAGACTGAAAAATAATAAAATATTTTTTTTGCTTAATTTTTCCTTGTTCGTTTTGAGAAGGGATATTACAATCCTCCCTTACCGAAATTGCTTGTCCTCAAGCAATGACAAGCTTCCCACCACCTAGATCCCAAATCATCATACTACCATATGTATCAAAATTGAGGAGATAGATGTACCTCAAGGATCTGTCAACACCCACCAACTCTTCCACTCCGAAGGTTTCCACTTGAATGTGCAAGATGCCCCCATTGCCAATGTCATATGATGATAGAATATTATTCATATGCCATTCCCCAATGGTGAAGCAATAATCCCAACCTCTCCAAAACACCCAAACATCCATTGTTCCCAAAGTACCCTGTAGGGTATCCATGTGCGATAAGGTAGAGTAGCCATCCCCTAGCAAAGTATGGAGTGGATTCATATGAACTAGGGCAAGACGGTCAAGAGCCTCATGCTTTCTTTCAATCCCTATGACATAATCCAATTGGAATATAGGCATTGGTAACTTAAAGCCAAACATTATAGCAATAACTCCATACTTTGTGTCAAGATTCAGCTTCATCCCCCAAGTATGTCCAACAAAGGCAAGTACCTCTATGGCATGCATCACAAATCTCTGAAATAGGGCAGCCTCCAATGCAACCAAGGAATCAATATGATAATACGATTGCACTAAATTTTCAAGAAAGACCAATGTGTCACCACAAATTGAATCACTTATGACTCCCTCTTCATGTGAGCCTTTGACATTAGTGGCTGATCCACTAAGTGTATGCTCAACTACTCTAACCTCCTCTAGGGTTTGGGCCTTCAAGGGGCCCTCAAACAAAGGCAACTCATGATGCAAATCAGGTACAAGAACAAAATTTTCTGACTCATACCTTTCTGCTTGTCCACTCAAATCCGCATACTCTTCTTGCTTGCTTTCTTCACAAGACCTTTCCTTTGCTTGCACCATCACTATGCATCCTTCCCTTGGAAGAAATAGAGATCTAGTGTGTGACTCCCTTTGCCTCTTGGCTTGATCTAGCTGATTACGTCGTTCTTTGAGCTCTTGCAAGTGCTGTTTTGTTTGGGCAGCCAACATCTTTGCCCTTCTAGCTCTTTGCAACCACCCATTTCACATATCTTGTGTCTTTTCCACATCTCTCATAGTATGATATGCAAAATCAAAACTTTTGTGCTTTATATCCACAATACATTCCTCATAAATTACACTCACATCTTGAGTGCCAACATTGGGGAATCCTTCAACATCATCTCCCTTACGTAACATAGCTGCTATCTCATGTTATGCATAGAAATATGACTGTTGTCATAAAACAGAAAATCAGAACTTACATCATACCTCTTTGTAGTGCTTTCAAGGGTCTCAAACAAGTCTTCATCCTTTGTTAGTTGTCCATTGCCAAGTGCTGGTACAACATGAGTTTCTCCATGAAAATCACAAGCCTTAAGGCTGATCCTCTTTGCTGTCATAACATGATAATGTGAAGGTAAGGAACTGCTGTCATACATCAGAAAATCAGTCCTTACCTCATGCTTTAGTGTGATGTCTTCCTCAATCTTAATCATCTCTCCTTCCATGAATGGGTGCTCATTCATTAGTGCAGGTCCAAGGGATGCCTTCAATGGAAAATCAAGTGTCATGTGCCATAATTTTTGTCCCATGGTTGCCAGCTAAATCTTCATGTGTATGGATCTTCTTTATCTTCATGACTTCATCATAGGACCCTTCAAGTCCTTCCTCCGTGTCTCCGCTTTTTGCCATCTTCATGTTGCATTGCTTTTCATTGGATGTGGCTGGCATAGAAGTCTGAAATTTTGCTGTATAGGATGAAGAGTGTGTGATGCTCAACTCCTCACAAAGCGTCTCCACCTCATCTTCTTTCCTTCCCAAGGCATCAAAATATATCTCTCCAAGTGTGAGGAGATGATCTCTATCCACAAGTAAGTGTAGGTAGTTTGACTTTGCTACCACCAAAGCCTCCTTGAGCTCGTGCAAGACATCAAGAGATAGACCTCCTTCAAACCCTTCATGCTTCCCATAGGGCCTTCCAACACAAACCTGCCATCATCTTATGAATATGATCAAAATTATTGTGTTGGTTTTTTTTGACTAGCCATGCCCTCATTTTCAAATTCCACAAATTTTGGTCTAAATTGATCGAGCTACACTAATGGATTCCTATGACATAGAAACTTATCTTGGAAGACAAATCATTATTTTTCCCTATGTTGGTGGGTATACTATTTTGGAATTTAGCTTTGTGAAGGATAAGGATCATATTTTGGGTTCAAGTCAGGCTTTGAAGGAAATTCTTTTGAGCATTGGACCTTATGTCCTGTCTTTTGACTCTTGTAATGTTTTATATACTTTAGGTCTTATTTGGATCAGATTGCCCTATTTATTGCTTCAATGTTGGGGGTTGTTAGACCTAATAGCTATTGTGAAATCTTTTGGGAAGCTTGTCTATTTAGCAAATGGAGTTGTTAACAAGACTTGTTCAACCAATGCTCACTTTGTGTAGAAATGGATCTTATGAAGGAATTCTTTGAAGAAATTGCTTTGAATCAGATGTTATATCTGTTTTGGATCCTGTTTCTGTGAGATTTAAAGCTCATTTATCTTTTCAAACATCTCTTTCAGCTGCTCAACAAACCAGTCTAAACAAACATGGATGCTCAATAAAGAAACAAAATCAGAAAAGTCCTAGTGGATGCCCATGAAATCAATTATATAAGGCCAATTGCCACCTTCTTGTAGGGTTTTTGACTAAATTAAAAAGCATTTGTAAAATGTAAATTTCAAGGGCAATTCTGAACAATTTTTTTGATCTCCAATTAAGTTTGCCAAAATTTGAAATGCTTGAAACAGTTACTCCAAATCGCATGAGTCGAGTTGTCCACTATTTCATAAAAATGCTAAACCTCAGCTGGATGAGTGCCCCACCTTGGTGCAAGGCCAGAGCATAGCAGATGAAAATAACTTCTGCATGATGGAATTGGTAAAACTTGAGAATAGGTTATGGTGATTTATCATTTCAAACACCTGATATATAAGGCAGAACATTAATTTGCTATTTACTCAGCATAGTAAATCTTCAAAAAAGTTTGAAAATAGCAGGGCTTGCCTGACAAATTCTTTTAGTTTGCTGTGACTTTTTTTGCATATGTACATGTCATTGCCTATGGAGAAATATAATCTGCTATTTGCAATGGAGTGAAATACTGGATATTATCAATATAAATGGGCATCCAGAAATTTTAATAGCATAAACTAGTTCTGTAAAGAGGATCTATGGGATGAATGCTGAGAGGGAAGAGATTTCAGCCATTTGGTAGAATATCTCTCTTTTTCCTGCCTACTAACAAAATAAAATTAGTAGTCAAACATACAATAAAGTTATATTCTTTGGTTGCTAAATTATGGCATATGCTATATATGTTATAGCCTGTATAGGAGATAAAATGTGCCTCTTGGCTGAGAACGCGAATAAGACAAACAAAATCGTATTGTAACATCCACTTCAGTTGGAGCAGACTGTCATGTTCTCTTATCATTGAGAGGCATTTATTTTTAGTATTTGGTCCTTGCTTTATTATAATTGTAAACAACTAGAAATTAAGCACATTTGAGAATGAGAATCTGTGGAGATTTTTTTAAGTAGTGGTACAACGTTAGCACACAGATTTATGTGCTGTTTTTCAAAAGTAGAAGAGACCATTTGATATAAATGATAAGATTATTTGCTTTTGTCAGAAGTTTTTAATTGTATTGCCGCATGGCAATATCTTCATTAAAATGGACAAGTTGTACATAGATGACATACACTTCCCTTAACTTGTGGGTGAACATTTATTCCTTACATGTAAATGTGCCGTCTATTTGGGCAAATCTTCTACATAATAAAGAATAAAAATGTGTGCCTAAACCCACAAAGAATGAACTTGGAATTTTGTTAATTACATTTGATGACAACAGTTGTATCTTCTCATTCTGCTTGTTCCTGAATGAATACTAGTGGTGTGCAAATGCTTGGACAAATGTTTACATAGATTATGCCAAATTTTGCTTAGTATCAGGGACAGCTTCATGTTGGTGCAATCTATTTCTCACCATGGTTATGTTTGACATTCTTATTGAAAATTTCAAAATAATATAAGAACATGAGAACACGTAGCTGATAATTCTACTAATTGCATTTCTTCAGGATTTATTTAACTAATAAATTGTGGCAGATTATTTACTATGAGTACAGCTTTTCTCTATATGATGTAACTGTTATAGATGAAAAGCTTGTGTTATGAAGAAGATAAATCATAAAACTTGGTGAAAAATATTCTTTGGCATCTAAGGAGGTTGCTGGGTTCACCTCAGTTTTGCAATGCGACAAATGCATTTTCTTATTGTTTAGGTGCTTTTATCATCATTAATTTCTATATCTCAGTCTTCTTTTTGTTTTTCTTTCATCAATATTATATATCTTTCTTAATCAGTATCTGTAGGTGATCAATCCTACAAAGATGAGAGACATTTTATTCATCTAAATGGATTTTGCTCTTTCCAGAATGAGTGATAAGTCTTTACCTGGAAAGCAATTTACTCAGGCACAATATTGATCTCCTTATTTCATTTTGTCTCAGTTAGAATTGAGGAGATAGAGGATGAGGAACCTTCAAAAGAGCACATAAAAGAGACCATGAAAAGGAAAAAGAAGAATGAGCAGCAGAAAACAGTATCTCCAGTAAATGGGGCTGTAGGTGACTGTAAATCTATCAGTGATATCAACAAAAATGAATCAGGTCAGACACTAATTGAAGAAGAAAATCACATATCTGAAAGTGAAGATGGAGATGGTTTTCCCATTCGTATGAAAAGGAAGAGAAGGGAAATTAATCAGACAGAGCTGCTGCCAAAAATTCAAGTGATAGAAGGGTATACAAATGCTAATAATAATTTTGAAATTTGTAGGTTCTGAATCAATTTTAATGTCTTACAGGTGTATTCATACCATTTCAGGAATGTTGAAGGTGCAACTGATCCTTCTAATTTAACAGCTCTGGATGTTCCAAAAGAAAGTAAATTGTCCAAAAAGAAAAAGAAAAAGTTAAAAAACAAGAAGGGCAACAATAGTGAAATGGAAGGTATCAGTGAAAATCCTAATGATGGTTTAGTGGAAAAGATTGAACAAACATCTGTACCAACAGACAAAATGGAACATGAGGTGGAACATGGTAACAATGTGAGGACCTTCCCTAATGGCCTTGTTATCGAGGAACTGTCAATGGGGAAGCCAGATGGCAAGAAGGCTGCTCCAGGAAATAAGGTATAAAATCCAAGTTTTGTGAAATATGTCATTGTTAATATGTTTTAACTTCTAGAAACTTCAACAATAACTGACCATTTTATGAGTTTTTTTCATGTATAGGTGTCAGTGTATTATACCGGAAAGTTGAAGAAGAATGGGAAAATATTTGACTCTAATATTGGCAGAAAACCATTTAAATTTCGCTTAGGTGAGTCATCTTATTTTTTTCTGAAATAAAAAATATTTTTTATTAGTAGATATTGGTAAGTATCAAAAGTTGGTTGTTGCTAGACTATTATTTGTTTTTAATAACAGAAAAAAGACAACAAAACAAATCATATTGAGGTTAACGAGACCCAGAAGTACTTAAACTTACAATAAAGTCAGGATTGCTAAAGGCTTTGGTCTATCAAAAATGTACTATTGGAACAAAATAATAAACCAGAATAGTTTGTGCATTGAATACATTGAATAGCCCTAGATAAATCCTATAATTAATAATTTAATACACTATTCAGGGGACTGCAGAAACTTGTATTTGCATTTCTGTCTATCCCCAATGTGTGCTCCCTATGCTTCCAATCTATGTCACAAGGTTTGCGTTTGACAGAGCTAAAATCTGGATTTAATTTGACAAAGATAAAATTCACCAAAAAAAAGTTGTGATTAAATTTGACTAATATACATTTAAAAATATTAAAATATAATTGAGTTTTTTTGTTTTTAATAAATATAACTATTGTAAATACTAAATATATTCAATTTAATTAATTACATATATTAATAATTAATAGTATAAACGAAATATTTTAACATATTAAATTTTAATATACTGAAAATAAAACAACGTCGATATAGTTTTAATATGTTAAATTTAATGAAAAATAAAAAATAAAAACAAAACCTAAAACAAAAACAAATAAAACAGAACAAAACCTAAAACCAATGAAATATAAAATGCAATGATCTTGTAGTGTCTCTTGCAACTCCCAAATTTTAGTTGGCTTGCATCATCAGCAATACAAAGACTCCCCACTACTGACTCAGATATTAACAGCAGGACAAAGACTCATGCCAATGGCAGGACAAAGATGTCAAAGTCATTCTCAACAATAGCCATCACATCTGCAACAGCAAGCGGCAACTACATCAAGACTCAACTCTAAACATTTAACACTCTCGTTTCCCACAAGGCAAATTTGTAGAACAAACAGTGAAGCTTGCGATACATTTTAACTCTGAAAAAATCTAATTGAAAATATATTTTAATAAAAAGCCCCAACACTTCTTTTGTACAAATTTTAATGTGAATTAAAACAATTTTTTGGGTTTTCTATAAATTTGCCAAATTTCGAACTTCATGGATTAAATTTGACAAACATTGTGACATAGCTTCTAACTACCTCGATTTTTTTAGGATAGCTCAAGAAGTGATCCAACACATGCATGCACTCATCTTTTCTCCCAAAAGTATGTCTTACATTTGCTGAGTTTTATGGAGTCATTTATAGGAGTTTGTTGCTTTTGGGATAGCATGGCTCAATGTTTCAAAATAAAGTATATGAAGGTGTTGAGTAGAAATTTTCCCTCCAAAAAGTATGATTTGCTCTCAACATTGTAGGTATAGGAACACAGATTTTGTTTTTTGATTTGACATTTTTATATGTTAGTTTTAAAAAACTTAAAAAATAGACCCATACATTAGTCAAACCCATGGATTGACAACAGGAAATTAGGCCTTACCTCATATCAAGTCAAACCAAGGATTATTCAATTTTTTTTTTTTATTTCTATGAAGAACCATTGGATGGGAAGCTCCCACTAGAGGTGCATCACCAACCTCATCTTTTGGTTTATATTAAGCCTAGTTCAAGCTTTAGTTATTTTCTATTCCTTAAAAAGTTTGTTGAGTTTGGTGATGTTCTGCATTTAGGTTTGAGGTTGCTCATTTTAGATATTCATATAATATAATGTTAGTCTATGCTTTGTATGCATAGGCATTTATTGCTTATGTTAATGATGTAAGAAGACCGCATTAGTTATTTTTTTTGAAAGGTAACTTACACAATGTAAGTTCTAACCACTAACATAACTTCCTCAGACAATAATAGATACAAGCATATACACATTGAAGCGTGTGCCATACAATTTTCACTCAAACTCTGCACACATTCTGTTAATGTGTGATAGCTTCGGTCAGATATGAATGACAGTGATGCAAGTATCATTGTCATTCATAAGTGATCGAAATTATCATACATGTTATGATATTTCTATAAGAATCAATTAAAATCGAAATTATGAACAGTCATATTAAATTCAATCATTCCCGTGATTTTTCTGCATTCATGTGAAATTGGAATTCTCTTAAAAGTCATCCGCCATCATGTAGAAGGGTGTGTATGTTAATACATACTTAACAAATGGCAAATGATTGATGAGGAAGCCCGCGCACAAAGGGACACGTCCCTTGAGAGGACGTGTCTCCACGTGTGGAGACACGTCCTCTCAAGGGACGCATCCCTTGAAGGCAGGTCTCTCCACTTACAAATAGAAGTTACTTCATTGATATGCAAACATAGAAATCAGATAATGTTCTGCAATCAGCACATTCACATTGAATAAGAAATTCTGGAAAACGTAGTTAGAAGAAAATTCTGGAAATATCATTTTTATTTATAATTGCCTTACACTTAAATTCAAAAACTTAGTTTTTGCTCTTAGGTATTAGGATCCCATTTATGGGAAAGATTTGATTGCATTTACATGGTATCAGAGCCACGTTGTGCGAATCCAAATCAAATCTAAAATCAGATTGCTCAAAGAAATTCGTATTTTCTAAATCGAATTCACATCACATTCTTCATAATGTCTATTGTGATCAGATTGGAAAAACATCTCACAAGAGCAGATAATCTAGTATCACTTATGAGTGAAACTATTAGGAAACTAGAGGCTGAACCTAAGAAAATTGAGAAACTTGTGTTCTACACAGCCCTTTCTAATCAAGTTTGTGACAACACTCAAAATTGGGTAATTGATAGCGGTTCATCTCGACACATCACAGGGTTCAGAGAACACCTAGACTCCATGACTGAAAAGTTTGATGAAGAAGTAACCATCGGAGATGATTCTGCATACCCTGTAAAAGGGGTTGGAACATGCTCCATCAAATTGAAATCTAGGATTTCTCGACAACTCACTGGAGTCCTATTTGTACCTGGAATTAAGAGAAATCTTATATCCATCTCTGCCCTTGAAGACAATGGCTATAGAGTTACATTTATGGATGGTAAAGTTCTAGTGTGGCCTAAAAACTCAACTATCAAGAAAGCACATACCATAGGCATAAGACAAGGGTACCTTTACAAACTTTGCACTGAGGTTAATCAAGCCCTTATCCTGGACACTATTGACTCAAATGAAATCTGGCATAGAAGACTAGGTCACCTTCATTTCCGTGCCCTACCTTCTATGGTAGAACTTGTTACTGGCTTACCCAAGCTAAAACTATCTCATGAGGGAACTTGTAAAGGTTGTGCCCTAGGAAAGAATACTAAAGGATCCTTCCAAAATAGCCTAAGTAAAACCCTTAATGTATTAGAACTGGTTCACTTTGATCTTTGTGGACCCATGTCTGTACCTTCTAAAGCAGGATTTCTATACTATGTCATATTTGTAGATGACTTCTCTAGGAAAACCTGGATCTATTTCCTTAAATGCAAAGAGTCAATAGAAATCCTCAAAAAGTTCGAAGAGTTTAAAGCCCTCACTGAAAACTTCTCTGGAAAGAAAATAAAAACCCTAAGGACAGACAATGGGAAAGAATATACGTCTGAGATTTTTAAAGAATTCTGCATGAGTGCAGGAATTAAGAGGGAGTTCACTGTTGCCTACAACCCTCAACAAAATGGGGTTGCTGAAAGGAAAAACAAAACCATTGTAGAAGCTGCCAAGGCAATGTTACTGGACCAAAACATTGAAACATCTGTCTGGGCAGAATCCTCTAGGACTGCTGTCTATATCCAAAATAGATGTCCTCATTCTCATCTTGATAACAAAACTCTTGAAGAAGCCTTTATCGGCTTAAAACCTGACATTAGCCATCTTAGGATTTTTGGCTGCCCTGTCTATATTCATGTACCCAAAGAGAAGAGATCCAAACTAGAACCTTCTGGAAAGAAGGGAGTATTTGTGGGTTATAGTGAAACCTCCAAAGCTTACAGAATATTCATATCCAGGCAGAAACAAATTGAGTTGAGCAGAGATGTCATCTTCGAAGAAGACATTGCATTCAAGAGGGCAAGAAGTACAAGTGAAACAAAAACCTATTTCCCTAGGATACCTGAAATAGAACCTGCTCCTGAGATTCAGAGGGAGCATCCTGAGGAAATGCCACTTGAAACTCCTACCACTTCAAATGAGGACACAAATGACATTGGCAGAAAGAGACCACTTTGGGCCAGGAAGATGATCAAAGAAGCAGAGGATCTTGTAGCACTTAAAGGAACGTTCAGGGAGAGTAAAAGACCCAAACGATTCTCTAGCTATGTTGCTTTGATGAACAACATCATAAACTCTGAACCTACCAGTGTTACAGAAGCCTTCAGACATCAAGCTTGGAAGGATGCAATGACAGAGGAGTACCAGTCCATACTAAAGAATGATGTATGGGACATAGTGCTTAGACCAAAAGAGAAATCTGTTGTTTCTTCTAAATGGCTCTTCAAAATCAAGCATGCTGCTGATGGCAGCATAGAAAAACATAAAGCACGTTTCATGGCTAGGGGTTTTTCTCAAAAGGAAGGCATTGATTACGAAGAAACATTTGCACTTGTTGCCCGCTATACATCAGTAAGATCAGTGTTAGCCATTGCAGCAGCTAAAGGTTGGAAGGTCCACCAAATGGATGTGAAAACTGCCTTCCTGAATGGAACCATTGAAGAGGAAGTCTACTTGGAACAACCTGAAGGATTTGTGATACATAAATCCAACTCACATGTGTGCAGGCTCAAGAAAGCTCTCTATGGACTTAAACAGGTTCCCAGGGTCTGGTATGAAAGAATTGATAGCTATCTCTTGGGATTAGGATTTTCCAAGAATGATGCTGACTCCAATCTATACTTCAAGGTAATGAAAGGTGATATGCTTATAATTATTTTATATGTTGATGACCTACTAATAACAGGGGAAGATCACCTCATTACTCAAGGGAAACAAGATCTAATCTCTGAATTTGACATGAAAGACTTGGGTATTCTTCACTACTTCCTCGGTTTGGAAGTATGGCAGAAATTAGAAGGTATCATACTAAATCAAGGGAAGTATACTATTGACATTCTAAAAAGATTTGGAATGTTGGACTGTAGACCAATGTCCACACCCATGGAAACCAACCTTCACAAATTGAAAGAAGCAGCAGTAGAATCCAAATATGCAGATCCGACCCTTTACAGATAGATGATTGGATCCTTGATGTATCTGGTTAACACCAGACCTGATATTTGCTATGCTGTAAATGCCCTCAGTTAGTTCATGTGTGAACCCAAGGAAATTCACTTGATAGCTGTAAAACATATCTTTAGATATCTTCAAGGCACCATTGGATATGGGCTTCATTGCAAGAATGATCCATTAGATCTACATGGGTACTCAGATTTAGATTGGGCTGGAAGTACAACTGATCGAAAAAGTACATCAGGATGCTGTTTTAGTTTGGGATCAGCTATGATCTCCTGGATTTGTAGAAAACAATCATTAGTTGCACAGAGCTCAACAAAAGCTGAATATATTGCAGCCTCAATGTGTGCAAGAGAAGCAGTGTGGCTTCGTAAATTAATTGTGGGACTCTTTGGTGAGCCCTTGAATCCTACGATTATTCATTGTGATAATCAGAGTTGTATAAAGCTCTCTGTGAATCCTGTCTTTCATGACAGATCTAAACACATTGAGATCCCCTATCATTATGTGAGAGATATGGTGGAAAGGATAGTGATTCAGTTGGAGTATATTAGTACAAATGATCAAACTGCAGACATTCTCACCAAGCCTCTCTCCCGGATCAAGGTAGAGCACTTCAGGAAGAAACTTGGTATGGTTGAAATGTAATTTCTTATTTATGTTTGAAATACAAATTGTTTATAAATTATAGTAATATATAAAGATGTTTAATGTGTAAACTCTTGTGTCATGTGTGTGATTCCATGACTTTATGGGCCTACCCCTCCTGTGTACATTATTGAAAGGTGACGATCTTTCTGATAATGAACACTTGTATTTGACATTGTAAAGTGACGACTCTACAATGATAAAACTAACATAATAGATATCATATGGCTTGATATCTATAGACATGTCATGATAGTATCTCTTAGACACCTTGATGGATATCATGAGACTTGATATTTGAAGGTCATTGTGACCCATAAGAGATGATCATGGTGGATGAGTATATCCGTGGATATGCCATGATCTATGGTAGACATCATGTGACTTGATGTCAGTGCACATACCATAATGAAGATATGTATGAAGAATGTCATGTGACTTGACACTTTCAGAAGCATATCATATCTTCTGATATCACGAGTTAGGTGATATCATTTTTGGAAGTTATGCTTCCTAGTTAAAGAGGGAGTGGAGAAATGTTAAAATGTGTTATGAAGAATGTCATGTGGCTTGACAACTTTGAGAAAACATATCATATCACATGTGAAGGTAATATCTTGACTTATTTGATTTGAAATATCTTCCCTAGCTAAGAGGGAGTGTTAATGTGTGATAGCTTCGGTCAAATATGAATGACAGTGATGCAAGTATCATTGTCATTGATAAGTGATCGAAATTATCATGCATGTTATGATATTTCTATAAGAATCAATTAAAATCGAAATTATGAATAGTCATTAAATTCAATCATTCCCGTGATTTTTCTGCATTCATGTGAAATCGGAATTCTCTTAAAAGTCATCCGCCATCATGTAGAAGGGTGTGTATGTTAATACATACTTAACAAATGGTAAATGACTGATGAGGAAGCTCGCGCACAAAGGGACACGTCCCTTGAGCGGACGTGTCTCCACACGTGGAGACACGTCCTCTCAAGGGACGCATCCCTTGAAGGCGGGTCTCTCCACTTACAAATAGAAGTTATTTCATTGATATGCAAACATAGAAATCAGATAATGTTCTGCAATCAGCACATTCACATTGAATAAGAAATTCTGGAAAACGCAGTTAGAAGAAAATTTTGGAAATATCATTCTTATTTATAATTGCCTTACACAGAAATTCGAAACTTAGTTTTTGCTCTTAGGTATTAGGATCCCATTTATAGGAAAGATTTGATTACATTTACACATTCATCTAACATTTGGTATTAGGGTGAGGATGCCCTACGAGAGGGTATGGCAAATTAGAGTGAGGAAGCCTTGGGAAAGGTTATGCTAAACCAATTCATGCGATAGGAGAAGAATTTTTTGTGAGGGGGATTGTAAAATTATTGTGTAGGCTGGATTGTTTTGTTGAAGGGGCACTAAAATCTCAATTTTTGTTGTGCATGACTGTAGGACTGACTATCCTTCTTGAAAGTTGTCTATTGTGTTTTAGCGGTTGTCATTGTAGCTAATTTAATGCTAGAGAAGTGATTGTTAAAGGGCTGAATATCACTAGATTGAATCATTTTTATGGCCGCCTACCACTAGATTGAATTGATGTTAACAATTACTATTGGGCCAACTATATTCAAAGGGCTGATGGACGGTCTTTTATAAAAGGAGGGCCAACTCAAGGTTTGTTGAAGGAAATATTGTTTTGCAAAGTTTTAAATAGGGATATACGGAAGTCATATAGTATAGAAACACATTTTATTTCAAATTTCTTGTTCATATTTTTGGCTACATTTTATTATTCGAGTAAAAAAATTGTGAAAAATCTTGCATTGGAGTAATGCAATTGCTGGAACTTCTTTGTCAACCCTAGGTTGAAACCCTAACAACAACCAATATTCAAAATTTCCATTTGCTGAAAGCCCAAAAATTGACAGGGCAAAACTTTAATGTTGGGTGTCGCAAAACATAGACCATTGTTGAGTACTATGTCACATGATTTGTTGAATTTCAAACAAAAAATTCGAAATTTGGCAGGCTTCAAGAAAATCTTAAAAAAATTGTTTTAGTTTGTCCTAAATTTGTACAAAAAGGGCGTGAAGGTTGTTTATTGAAGTATATTTTAAAAACACATTTTCAAATAATTTTTTTCGGTTTTTTGAACTTTCCTTGTGCCATCCCCACCCCATTGCAGCAACTGATCAAGCATGAACAACTCACAACTACCCCACACAAGAGAATACTCTTCTTTTAGCAGAACCACGATTCATTATTGGGGTCTTAGATTTAGACTTCCCTTCTCAATTAGTGCAGCCCGTACTTTTCAATTCAAGATTCCTCCTTCGATAGGTTGAATTTTTAGTTATCTATGTTAACCTAAGTTTTCAGGACGGGGACAGCAGGGGACAGGGGGGTGCGCATATCAGGGAAGGGGACGACAGGGAGGCCAATTTTTAGGGGATGACTATTAAAAAATAGGGAAAATTTAAAAAATATAGAAAATTTCAAATATTCATATGATAAAACAATCATCATATACATCATAGAACCATAACACATAATATTAGAGTTCAGTTGATATATTCATTTCATATAAAGGAACAAACAAATGAAGTTTTAACATAATTTAATTGCGTTCATTGACAATGTGACATGTGCATATATATTATATAAAAATTACATCAAAATGTCCAAAGGCTGCAAGTTTCAATTAGAAAATCAAAATGACAAAAATATAGAAATATCAAATATGCAGCTGTCCCTAATGATTGAGACTTGACCTTCTTTTGCCCTTTGCTCACTTCTCTTTCCTTATCTCACTTGGTTTCCCACAATTGTGCTCACTCTTCACAATTCACAAATGAAAATAGAGAGTTTTTTTTTGTTTTTGTTTTGAATGGTATATTATTGTTTGTAGGTTTAGGTTTAAACTTTAAAGCATTACTTTTTAATAATTTAGTGTTTTAAAAAAAAACCAATTAATAAATTGCTGGGTTGTAGCCATCCTCGGTACATTCAGGGGACGTCTAGGTGTCCCCTGGTTGTATCGGGGATGGCTGGCCGTCCCCTGCCGTTTCGTGTGTTTTGACAAACGTCCCCAAGACGTTTCCAATTTTTTTGGCCAATCGGGGACAACATGGGTACGTTTTCGAGGTGTGCTTGCGTCTTTGGGATGTCTCCGATCGAGGACACCCCTAAATATGTCGGGTATGTGTCCTTGGGTAACATAGCTAGTTATTGAATGCAACATACTTGGACGAGATGCAAGGGACACACATATGAAAGAGCCATGGGAATAAAGCACTACAAAAGGAACTGATTCACCTAATAATTTTCTTCCCGTTCTTGTCGTCCTTGTTGCATTGATTGAATCAAGCGATTTGAATCATAGACATCGTAGTTGTTGGACCTATCAAGGAAGCCATCAAATGAGTTCGTTGTTATAACCTAACAATTGTTGTGCATTGGATGTTAGGAATCAAAAGCATATTCGTTTACTAGTCCATTGTTGTAGACATATTGGCCATTAGTTGTTGAAGTATTGGTGATCCCTTTACACATAGTTCCTATGTTAAATGTTGTTGAGGGAGTTGGGAATCAAATTCCGCTTGTTAGGAGATTGTCGTGATTCGTCCATGGTTTTGGATTATTAATACTATTATTATACTCATCTTTGGAAAGCTAATATATTTTATTGCTAATATAATGGTGATGTTACATTTTGTTTTTATCTTCTTTAATATATTAAAATGCAATACAAAAAAAATTAATATTTAAAATATTTAATTATTATATTTAATATATTTACTAAGGTTTATTTGTTTTGATAATTTTGTGGATTTATTTATTTATATTAATCAAATTTAATCACAATTTTTTTGTAAATTTTATGTTTGCCAAAAACCGAATTTTATCTTTGTCAAACACAAACACAAACACGAACCTTGAGACATAGGTTTGAGTAAATGAATTGTAATAAAATTAGTGTTCCTTGGGGATGCATCCCTAGTGTAAAACAAATTTTCTAGGGAATGGGTATGTCCTAGGGATGAAGTGCTCTCCTTGTTGTTCCCTTTGGCACCAATTAAACTGTCTCCATAGGATAGTGCTACATGTAGTGGATGTTCCCCTTTGGAGAATGCATCTAGGGATGCCATGCTCTTCTTGGGACTATTAGATATCCCCACACCCTTTATAAAACACAATATTTAAAAACTTAGATTTAAAAAAGATAGAAACCCTAACAAACTATAAAAATGGTTGGGAAGGAGAGGAAGAAGTGAATTCTAAAAGTAAAAATAAAAAAAATATAAATTGTTTTACATTGTGATGGATTAATTGCCAAGTTAATCTTGATTTTTAGTAATGTAACTATGGCTATAAAAAATGATTTAGAAAGTAAATCTTTATTTTGATCAATGTTACCATGGTTACATGCACACTAAGATGCTTGGATTTCACACATGTACATTGGCACTGCAACTTGTCGTGGACCTCTTTGTGAAGTTATATTCTATAGTGAATCCCATACTTTGGAACATGATGAACCTCTTGACTAGTATTATAAAATGACTCATTCAAAATTTGGTTGGATTTGGTTTATCTACTTTAGTCCATTTGATGATTAATGCTTATAGTCTAAGATAGAGCAGGGATGAGGGCCAAATAAGTGGTGAAGAGTGACACTTATTGGTTAGATTCCAAGTACATCACCTCCTTCATATATCGAATTTTCATGTTGATCAGATATGGGGTCTTTCACACTCCAAGTGATGGGGAGACATTAGAGACACTTCAAATGAAGGCCATCATACAATAGAGGGACACTACCTTGTAGTTCTTGCACATGGCCATCAATGCATTAAATGTGAAGTGGTTTGTGCATGGGCTTGGCATAGTTCTTGTTGATGACATGGAGGTAAAGAGAGGCTTCATGAAGGTCTTTGAGAATATTTATAGTTCAAAGGAGGTCTCATTGATTAGACATGAGTGGTTCACAATTACTAAACTTAGAGGCTATGTGAGTTTGGCAAAGTTAGATAGGGAGACTTTGGTGAAGGACAACTTGGTAGCAAGGTGGTATTGTATGGCCCTCCATCATGGATAATCACACTAGCCATTCGCCTCTTATCAGAAATTTGTAGTTCTTTTATTGTAGAGAGGAATTGGTCTACATACAGATTCATCCATTCTTTTAAGTGGAACATGCTTTACATCTAGGAGAGTGAAGAAGCTTGTGGTTGTACAAAGTACATTATGTCTCATGGATTGCTGTAAGATTCCTGACCATAATTGTGAAAATTTTCTGATCTTATGTATTTCTGAGTTCAACAATAAATCATGCAAAATATGTTGAGTGCTGAATAACACTTAAAATCTCCTTGTATTAAAGAAAATATAACTACAACATTAAATATTATCATTCAGGTCAGATCGACCTAGTTGATTAACAGGTCACTGGAATTGTATCTAGATCCAAAATAATGTTGCTGTTACACAAATAAACCCTGAAACAGTACAACCTACAACTGACCTAGAATTTTGCCTTGTTACAGATCTGAGACTGCACTTACATAATAAGAACTTGGCCCCCTGTAATTGAACAGAACTCCTTCACTGTCCAGGTGGATAAGATTAAGTTTATTGGAATCTAGGTCAAGCACTTTTGTTGTCAATTGTTGTAAGGAATTACATGTCTCAGTGGTGATTGCCTCCAGCTGATAACTCCGCCAACTGTAGCCCTTATTCACCTAAGATTCTAGCTATGTGAGATCCAATGGAGATATACTTATGGTGTCACCAAATTTGTCTTCGGAGTGGTGAGCTTCAGACTTCTATATCTCTGACCTTAATGGTTACTTGATTGCTGTTTGTCTTGGGTTATTTTCCGCTGTTTGTTTCTTCCTTGAGCTCACATGGATTGAGAAATCCTGACTTTGTGCCCTTGTCAGAGACCTGCTAGCATAATGATGTGACAGTGATGCCGATTGGAAGTGTCTAGTTAGGTGAAAGGAGTGGCCTGTGGCCTAGGTGATATGTGAAGCTCTCTGCAGTCCTCAAATAACGGCGATCAACCTGCAAACCAGTCTCTCTTTTGGTTAACTAAGGAAACTCTGATCCAGAATTGCAAATTTGAGAGGATAAGTTCAGGGGTTTCATCCCAATTTTTAGATGCCTACTAGTGTTTGTATCCTAGCAGTGCAGTCTTGAAATCAAATTCCAAATCGTATCAAAATTTCCCAGATGCCATGCCCAGTCAGAAAAAGCAAAATATATACCTTTCAAAAATAGGGCGCAATATTTGAAATTAAAATTTTTACTTTAATATTTAATATTTATATTTTTAATTTTTGTAACAACCCCCAAACCGGGTAAATAAAATTTTTCTACTTTCACAATAAAGATACAAGGAAAGACATACATAATGACAAAGTAAATAAACTTTTCTTTTCATTCTAATGCAACATTTCATCATAAAGAAATAATTGACACAATACATCATTATTTTCCTTTCCAAGTAAATAACAGAGTACGCAATTCATAATTACTTTTTTTTCAAATAAATAACAAAGTAAGAATCTTACAAGTTTCAATCATAGCTCGGAAGCTTTTGAGCAAATAGGAATAAGACGGTCCAGGTTCTTCCCTTTCAAACCTTGGTTCATCAGAAGTCTACCGTGGAGGAGAAACATCACTCAGGTGCTTTTCCGCCAACCACGGACTTATAATGCGGTCCCCCGCACGTTTACTGTTAAGTAGACGGCCCTCCCTTCTACAAAGAGATTGGTTGGGTAACCAGTTCTATATGACCAACTGAGCATAGTGTGAAGTCCTACATAACTAAATCCTTGTGTCCTCACAATCTCAATCTAGTATGTAAATTGGACTATGGTGAACTGACAGTGTAATCGTCTCACAGTCTAAGTGGACGTAGGTGTACTACACTACTTTGGCCAAAGTGTTTCGGCAGTATCTAAACTGATAGTCATCTATCACATGCACTAAGTCAAGTTCAGTTTGACTTGAGGCTGTCTTATCCTACACGTAGGCTAAGTCCTTTCCGTGGGTAGTCAATCACCCCAGACCTCCTACATCATCTACTTAATCAGGAATTGAAATGCAGTCAACAAGGGTCCCTCGGGTAACTCCAATCCTGGAACTCTTTATCCATGGAGTACATAGCTTTTCCTAGTTAACCTACTAACTTAAAAGCTTTAGACTACCTTGGTACTGATTCCACCTTCGACCTAGTATTTAATAACTAGTTCCTCATTTCCTTTATATAAGGAGATCAAACAGTATTCACGTAATTTCAATTCATCAAGTAAATTCTATAAAAGTGTTCAAACATTTCTTTTATAATTTGAACAAGCTATTCTTTCATATACAAGCTATTCCTTTATAACAAGCTATTCCTTTTTAACAAGCTTTTCCTATGAATTCAAGCTATTCCTTAATAACAAGCTTTTTCCTATGAAATCAAGCTAAAATAGGAAACAAAATTACTCTTATACTTTCCTACCCTACTTCATACCACAATGCAAAGCAATGCATAATTTAAGCAAGTAGATTTATTTTAATTAAAATAACAGAAGTAATAAAAGACAACTCTCATGCCTGTTTCTTTGTTGCTAATGAATTCATTCTGTAGCTTTTTCTTTTGAACTCAGTCCCTCTCTGTTTTTCCAGATTCTATTCACAGAATGGATGGGGTATTTTCCAGATATTGCAGCAAGTAAATTCCACAGTCCTCTTAATATGGCAATGGCAATTGTGAATTGGCTCTCTCTAAACAAGTGTGACTACAACAAAGACAAATTGTGGCTCTCTCTAAACAAGTGCGTTTACAGCAAAGACAAAATGTAAATTGGTAAAGATAGCAAGTGAGAAGCTCAATATATATAGGTTTCGAATTCTCATGCTTGCTAACATTTTGGCATGATAATTGGCACCTTTTAAATTTGAACCAGTCAATTCATGAAGTGGCAGCTTAAAAACAAGTTACTTAGCAATTTAAAGGATGATTCGACCTTTTACCAGGGAGAACTTTTCAACTTACACATGATAAATATCAGATGATGGACACCTATAGGCGTACTCAGCCTGGGTGCCCAAAAATGGCGGATTAAACTTTGCAAGGGAAAAGTCATATGCAAAATGCGTCCCATTTGGCCTTTCTCTCAGCCTCCTTATGCATTCTCCAAATGGTGGATGGCATTGTGACCTGGTCTATGCTTGTGCGAGCGTATACATAGCTGTGCGGAATTTCCTCCATTCATAAATTTTGACCATTGCTCATAACAAATGAAGTTTGCGTATTTTTCCCATGGTTCGAAATATTAGCATTTCTCAAGGTTTATGAAATGTATTCGATAAACCTTTTACATTTTGTCCAATGTAAAATACGTTTATCTTTCAAAATAAACTTCATACGATTTAGCAAAAAGACTATAAAAGTCATTTATTTATTTTACTCAAATTCCATACGGGTTTTCCAAAAGACTATAGAAGTCGTAATTAAATACTTTCACATGGTAAATATATATTATTTGCCAAATGACTATACAAGTCAAATTTATTTATTTTCCAAGATCTTATTTATTTAAAATATAAATAAGATGTTATATTTATATTATGTATTATATTAAATATATTTTATTATAGTTTTATTTACCATAATAAATATATTTATATATATATATATTTAAATGTTTTAATATTTAAATATTACCATATATATCTATATATTTATTCTTGGTAAAACTATAATAACGTATATATTTATATAATATTAAATATATATATAAAATCATTCGTATATTTACACTTAAATATACATATACATATTTGCATTAAAACATTCAAATACGTGTATTGCGAGCCAGTCAGCATACTCTCAATACACCTGTTTGTGCAAACATGCATATATACGTTTAGATGTAAATTTAAGGCATCATAATAATGTTATAACAAACATCATAGATAGTGTGCGTGTGTTTATAGGTGTGTCGGTCATGTGTATGTATCTGTAGATATGCCATGTTGATACATGCGTATGGCATAGTAATTGCCCATCATACGTCTGTATCGCCATGTCATACATATTGATACATGCATATGAGCGATACATGTATACACATATACATCCCGCCTACGTTCACATATCAATTCATATTTCACATTCAAGGCTTACAGAACAGTAAGTTAGATAACAAGTAGCACCACTCACAAAGCATAAAGAAGTAATCCAAAAACTCCTAAGCCTAAGGATGACTTATCAAGATAACTCTATCTGACTCAGTTCCCAAAACCCTTAGTGAAGTGTGTGTATGCTCAACTGATTAACTTTACCGGTTATCCGACCAAGCTCCTCTCCCGAGTGATGTCTCCCCTCTGCCTGGAGGAATAGTTCCTGTTCCTACATCCATTGGCACAAAACCACGACAGTTACTTATTCATAACATTTTGTAGTATATAAATCAATTATAAAAACAAGACTAATTACTCTCTTTTATGCATTGCTTTATCCAAGAATAACATCAATCAAGAACACAGAATGAGCCAATCATAACATGTAAAAAGATTCTCAAATTGATAACAAGGTTGAACACATTTTATTCATTCAAATCCTTCCTTACAAACAGAATGCTCTAAGCATTGCTAAAATAGTAACTATACAATTTCGGGGTGTAACAATTTTAATAATAATTTTATATAAATATCAAGTTAATGTTAAAAAACAGTTTTGTGGGGCTGAGGTCAGCCTCAAGGAGGAGGGGACATGACAATTGCAAAATGATTCAATACAAGGAGAAACTTGTAGAATGAAGGTATGTGGACCTAGAGGAGCTAGCACAAATTGATGAGGATTAGGTTGCACATATTAGGTTTGTTGCTGTTGAGTTGCAGGAGCTAGATGAGTCCAGCAGTTATAGCAGTGAGTATGCCATGACATTTGCAGCAAAAATCAAGGTGGCTCCTGGTTGGGCATATATTTATATAGGGCGTATAAATCCAATCTCCACTCCAATCAATAGGTTGGCTTGCCTATATGCACAGGGCCACAGGGGCCCTCTCCCACTCCGATCAATTGATTGTCAAATTGATTACATAAATGATAAATAGCAATTTCTTTTACTATTTTTAATAATTATTTTTTCAACTATAATTTTTTATACATTATTTTAACTGCTATCACCTCATCATCCCCAAATTTTGCAAAAAGAATCACTGTCCTTGAAACTTGTCCCCTTGTCCAAGAGACTCTATAGAACACCCGATAATCCTCAAAATAGAAATTGGAACAACTTCAAATTTTGTTGATTTTGGTAACTGTTGTAAATATATGTCTTTCTGTTGTTGAAATTGTTTATATATGATAAGTAGATCCTCAAAGTCTGGAAACTCTCAAAAACAAGTATCAAACTCTTAAAAATATAGTCTTGCACTTGAAAAGTATTATGTTCGCACAAAATTGGTTGAGGGTGGATCGCTTTTTGAGCATATTCTTAGGATGAAAGATGTAAGAGATCAGCTCTCTACTATCAACAAATAGTATATGATATGATATGGTTATTGGTGTCATCAATAATTTACCATTGTGGTTTGAAATATTTTTGGAGTATTTGCATTTGTTGGTAGGGAGTCAAACTCTTACCTTTGAAAAAGCTAGTTCATATGTATTACATAGATAATAGAAATAAATGCAAACAGACATGCCCAATTTTGGACAATTTGAGAGTGCACTTACATTGTATAAGGGCAAAAAGGAGAGTTTTAACTTTTGATTCACAGTCTAAATATCGATATTATGGTCATAATTAACTTTTGATTCAGTCTAAATATCAAATATTATTGTCATAAATTGGGGCATATGAATGACAAAAATAATAATATGATCTATCCAAAAGAAGTCATAGGCTTAGGCTAATCTGGTAGTTGATACAGAGCAAGACTCTAGGGAGGAAACTCATGCTTTTATAACATGGTTCTTTGATAATAGTGATGCTACCACTGCCAATTGCCGGTTCTTTGATTTAGACATATCTTATCATTTTACTTGCCATTGACCGGTATCTGAAGTTTACAACTGACTTACTTCTAGAGATTTTTTTCTTTGCATGGTGGTAAAACACATGCAGTAGAAGGGGTGTTCATATTATTCTAAATATAACAAAATCTATAGTCTATTAGTTAGCTTACGAAAAAGCTTATCATTGTTGTGGATTTTTGTGGAAATAAATGTGTCTTGATTGACATCAAGATGGATAGAATGTTTGCCCTGGGCATTGAATAAGTGGTGTGTACATGCTATTTAATCCTGTCATACTAAATTTACATGCGTTAGTTGTGGAGGAAATGGTAGCATTTTGTGGCATGAGAGATCATTCAGCCAACATGAGTAGAACTGTAGAACTGACATGGTTCATGAATTTCCATCTATCTATGAGAAGTTTTGAGATAGCAAGATAACATGAGAGTTTTCTATCTATGAGGGCTTCTCTAGAGTTAATCTCGTGTTGCATTTTTTGTGTGATGCAAGGTTGTTTTATTTCCATTATAGGTGTTTTCTGTTTGTTGTTTATTTCACATGTTATGGGAATCAATGGCCATTATAGGTGTTTTAATTGCATACAGAGGCAGTTTGAGAGCATCTCATTCAAATCCAAATGCTGATGCACTGGAGAGCGCATAGCTGATCCAGTTTATGGTTGAATATATTGGATTGGAAGGCAGTTATTAGGTTGACTAAACTGATCCTGTGAATGTTTGATTTGTTGTGTGCCTGTAACTTCTGGAATCTTTACTAAATATGGCAGTGTAATGAGCTAAATCTTTAGATATGCAATTGAGGAGTCTTGCTTGGGTAACTTGTAGATACCCGAATTTGGCTTTTCTTTGCCATTGTCAAAAGTGAAATTTACATCCATTTGTTTAGGTGTGAACACCTAGGATCGAAATTCTTGTAACATTATGGCTTTTGATATTTTTCCAGGAGTGGGAGAAGTGATAAGTGGATGGGATGTTGGTGTTAAAGGTAAATTGTACATCGTGTTTATGTTCTTCATTCTAGTTAGCAAATTATTTTATCACAGTCAAGCAAATTGTTTGGTGTCCATTGGCAGGAATGCGTGTTGGTGACAAAAGAAGACTGACTGTACCTCCATCGATGGGGTGTGTAAGACTCCATTTAGCTTGGATGTTTTCCCTTGTATCTTTTATACTGCATAATTTTTTCTGGGATAGAGAATGAGAACAAAGATTAGCCTGAGCTTTTTCTGTATTATGCAGGTACGGGGCAGCAGGAGCTGGTGAAATACCAGGAAATGCCTGGTTAGTTTTTGATGTAGAGTTAGTGAATGCCAAGTGAAGTTCTGAGTTTATTACGACGAATGAAATTTTGTAGAATAGGCATTATTCGGATATAGGCAGCGTAAGTTTGATTATATATATTTGGGTTCAATTCTCCCTCCGCTTTTGCTTCGCAAAGCGACGAAATATGTATTAGCAATGCAATCTCTACTAGATTTAGGTTTCATTTCATTTGTTGAGTCTATTGTATTTTGGAGCATTTTGACGAGGATATACCTCATCTTTTGTAAGGTTACATCTATTTTTTCACTTATCATACTGTCACCTTCATTACCTTAAGTTTGAATTCTAAATGAAATGTAAAAATGTGAGGTGCTTTGCATTTACTTATAATTTAACTGCTTTTACCCAATTACCATCCAGTCATTTGCTGGTGCGACTTTACATATACATTATTATTGCATTCAATCAGATGTGATTGACATCTATACAACTACCAACCTAATTAAATGTAGATCTTAGTATGCGAAAGGATCAAAGATACCTAGGATGTGGGAGACCTTGTGACCACTTATTGGGCAAGTGTGCACATTGTGTAACTTGACACACTGATCACATCTTACAACATGCCATTTTCTAGGATTTCACTTAAAGGCTCCAGCATTGCATTGTTGAGCTTTAGTTGTGTTGTAGTTTAGATTAAAGTTGTTTTGTTTGTTGGAGTTAGTTAAAATGTATTAATTGATCCTTCATTACCTTCATTATCGTTTTTGAGTAGTTCTTGTTATTCAAGGTAATAGAAAACTCCAATTATAATTTGTATATATTTCTTTTATGCTAAGATATGAGATGATGAATGTTAATACATGCCTGCAATAAATGGTTTCATTATTTCAATAAAAATGTTGTGATTAGATATTTAGATTGGTTCTATTTAGATAATGATCTATAGTTCTAAATATTCATAGTGTTCATAATTATTTACTAGCAGAAATAGAGAAGGCGATGGAATGTGTTATTTCAAGATTCTCGAGGACTTACATTAGGCAATGCTTAAGTAGAAAGACATGTAATTGTATTAAGAGATTAGATGAATCCTTAAAAGAGGTATTCCTACAAAATCATAATAAGAAGATTTTATTCAAATCATTAACATTCAATAGTCATTTATACACAATAAAAAGTATTGAGAGAATTCAAAAAGAGAGCTTTCTTTGACACACAATAGGTTTAATTAATGCAAATTGCAATGAATTTGAAATCATAACAATATGTCAAGTTTAATAATTGATCTTTTATAGACTTTATAAGTAGTATTTGCCAAAAGCACATCTACTCTACTTTCTAGTCTTACACAACATAATCCTATCATAATAGATGATCTATACTTTTGATTTTAACTTCTCTTCTTTTCTTTTCTTGGTTTGGAGAGTAATAAGAAAGGGATAATGGATAGATGCAAAGAAAATACAAAAACACAAGGAAACAAGCATATGCAAAATGTACTTGCCAAAATGATGTTAGTTATTGAGATATAAAGGAAAACATATTGTCAATTGTACAATAGACTCATGGTTTCTTTTTGTTGATTTATGTTCATCCTATTATGCATGTTTGACTTGAAAGGTTCTTTTTATTTACTATTTGAATGAGGGACCAACTTAAGATTCTTGATGTCTTTAATTGACATTGATTATCTTTTTTATTGTTATTCATTTCTCAAGAAAACATAAGCATCACCATGGTAATTGATTAGTATTATTAGTCATTTTCTTAAAGTTATTATATCTCATGACTATTGGATCATGGCATGTTGAGTTTTATAGTGTCAACACACTTTACACTATAGAAGATACTTAATATTACAACGCTTGGCACCTTTCCTCAAATTGAATTAAGTTCATGGCATTTTGAAATGTTGTTATGTAATTATCTAAACATCATGATTGTTAAAAATTAGTGATCAAAAAATCTTTTGTAAATTCATGCTATCCTACTTGGATTTTATTCCAAATAATATTGGAATTCTTTTGCATTAGTTATTGTGTGCATTCATCTGGAGGATTGTTTATGGTACACAGAAAACCTTAAGCCAAAGGAAATCACACCATAGAGACTTCTTTACCTGGGAAGCATCAAGGTAAGGAAAACTAGTTAAAAGTGATAGATACACATGTTTCTAGCTTTCTTGGAATATTAAAACAATTACACAAGTGTAAGAGACTTTCTCCATGTATTTCATATCTTCTCTCACATCAAATACCTTTAACCAAACGAGTTGGAACTTCTTCTTTGTGCTACACTCTAATTCTTTTAGCTACTATTTAAAGATACATTCACTATGGAGTGCCTCTCTCATTCATTCTAACCTATTTACATCCTTGAATAAATGTGGAACGACCTCCCTATGCATATGCATAATCTAGGATTGAATTCAGAAGGGAAAACATCAAATTGTTTATTTCACATTTGCATTTCTACTATCATGATAAAACCACCCAATTTAGATCAAGAGTTCTAGAATTATCTCAAAGATTTCCTAATTGATTTCTCAGGGAATTGCTAGTTTTGAAACCTTCCATATTGGTAGTTTTGTACCATTGGTTTGTAGGGTGCATTTCTATGCAAAGTGATTTCTCCTACTAATGTATGATCTTCCATGGATCATTGTAGGCCACATCTGCCTTTTAAGAGAATAGTTTTGTCCCACAAAAGTTTATTTGTTGGTAATTTATTTGTTTAGATTGATTAATTGATTTAAATTAATTTTAATTTGCATTGATTATATTTACTTGAACAATTTTTTTTAAAATATTGATAAAGTATACAAATATAACTCAACAAGCATCAATACAATCAAGATGCACAAATATAATATCTTAGGAAAGGCAACATAAAATAAAAGTATCAAATTCTCTTCATAGCTTGAAAACAATTGTGAACATCATAGAAATTATTGATTACCACCCAAACAAAAATAACCAAAAATTGTGAAATATAAGTCCAAAATAATGAACTTCTTTAACACATGCTTCCACAAAAAAAACCCTCAACAACAACACCAAATAGTAAAAGAGGACCACAATAATATTAAACATCTAATTCTTAACCTTCTTCAATATTCTCCTCAACTTCAAAGATGTCAATAACCTTCTTTGCCAACTCTCAAACAATGTTCCTCATGCATTTCCTAACTTGTGAATTTGAAAAGGTAGATACATGAATACTATCAAATTTACCAAAATTTGAAATGTAACATCACTTGTAAAAAACACATTTCCAACCTTTGAATCACCAATTAGCTCCTTGAGTACTTGTACCACTATTGCCACTAGCTTGAGCCTTATCTTAGACCTTAGATTCCCCTCAAGAAGATGTGTTGAATTTCATCTTTAGACTTGTTAACTTGTTGGAAAAATTGCATAAGGATAAGGAAGAATACAAATTCTTTACATAAGTCAATAATAGTTATGCATTCACCTCAAAAAATTACTTATTTTTGTTAATCCAAATGATCCAAAGAACCTCAATGAATAGGACCAACAAAGTTTTATCAATCAACTTAGAAGGGTTGTTAGAATCCTCAATATATGCAAACAATATATATCCCACTAATAAATCTCATTAAAACCCATCCATTTAGCCCATAAAGGAATAATAAATCTCTAAACAAATTTAGCATGCTAGTCATAAAAAAGATGAACAATAGTTTCCCTCTCCCTACAAACCAAATAGAGTTTGTTATGAATATGTACCCAACAACTAATTTCTTACACACTAAAAAACACCTAAAAAAAATCTTTTTGGGTTGAAGATAATTGGACCAAAAAGTTTTTGCAAAAGATTGAAAATCGTATTTTTTGGAAGCCTTATAGTCAACAATGCCTTCAAAATTTGCAATAGAAGTAGATGATTTGTAATGTCTTGTAAAAGGGTTGCAATGGAAGGTTATGTAACCATTATTATTATACTATATAAATACAATTATATATTTTAATATAATCTTTATGTTTCTTTGGATAAATCTAACGATAGTACAAGATTATAATATTTCTAAATGGATTGTTATAATATTTGTATAAGGTAATGAATATGATGGTATTTTTGAAAGCATTATAATATATGTAGTAAATCTTAGTAAATATTTAATACAAATAATTTTGTTAAGTTTTTGATAGATTAAGTAGGGAAAGGGCTATGAACTCTTAAAAGACGTAGAGCATAACCAATAGTAGAGTTATAGATAAAACATCATCAAAAGTCCAAGGCTGACCACTAGGCTAGATCAGTCTATAAAACAATATTAAAAACAAAAAAAAATAGGACACAACCAAGAGAAACTAAAATACAGAGCTCCAATCCTTAGTCAAGGTACCAAGAGCCTCATCCTAGCAAGAATCTTCCAGAGTCATCTCCTTTTTCTTCTACTTCTTGGTGCTTAGTTGATCCTCCATATTTTTCTTCTTATTCCTTTTCTTGTGCTTGGAATGGAAATTAAGAATCCCGATTATAGATTTCCTCATTATCATGTTCGTAACTCAAACAAGATCATTTATATATTTTTCCATCCTAACTGTTGGTGTAAGTAGGTTTGTTACCTATCTGGTCCTATTTACATGTTAAGTCCACTTAGGTCCTAGGAGGGAATCTTTCTAGTTAGCATTAATTAGGGGGAATCTTTCTAGTTAAGCATCAATTGTCACTTATCTTTTGGTATTTAATTCTTGTGTCCTAGGTCATTTAATATTTTTTGGGTAGTTATTCCATTGTACAAGATTAAGACACATGTCAAGTTCTTGCCTAATCTTATCCCACATTTTGCCTTTATAAGCAAGGCATAATTTGTACATCCTAGATAATTTAGTTCAATGTAAGTCCAATATATCACTGCAATCTTGAGTATTGCATACTGGCCATATCTTGCATCCATTATTGCAAATCTATGTCCTTGCTTTTCCCTCTTGTAGAAGGTTGTTGTTGGTTTTTGCAAGTGATCCTAGAGGCTTGAGTCCTTGAGTCACTCTAACATGGTATCAGAGCTTCAAATTTGCAAAACCCCTTCTTAGTTTTGAGGGTGATTTAAACGTGAGCTTTTGCAAGGTGCACATTGGGGTGAAACTGACCTCATGATTGAGTCTAGAAGGCCCCAAAACCTCTATTTTATATATAATACTTAGTATTTTGTCAAAAAAAAGTTGGTCCATTTTTGGTGTTTTCCATATTTTTTGGTAGTAAAGTCTGTATAGTTGTATAAAATATGTACAATATGGATCCATACCATAGGGTCCGTACCAGGTGGCGTCAGATCTACAATATCATTGACATCTACAAAATATTCTTCTCGGTCTATGTCAGCACAATACCCAATATGCATCAATTTTATGTCCTTTGTATGATTTCTATAGGGTTTTAAGGTGGCATACGATTTACAGGCACAAAGGTATGATTGTAGGTTTTTTAAATATTATTTTTGCCACCAAAGTTTATTGCAACCATTGTTCAAGTTTTTTGACACCCATCATTTTTCAGTCGGTGATGGTTTTAAGCTCCAATCATGGTATTACCCTAGCGGGAGGTCTTGTGAGGTCATGAGGCTAGTAGGTCATGGTAAAGGCTATCTAGCCCCCAAAAATGCATGGGGCATCCGATGGCTCCATGGCATGGATACACATACCTATCAGAATGTTTATTGAAATGACAGTTTCTATTATATTTATTTATTTGCTATCTGCGTTATTACCTCCCATTATTACACCTCTTATAAGATGCCTGCCAACCACTGCCGTGAAAATCTTTTTTACTTATCCACCCCATTTTATGAAAAACGAGTATACAGTTTTTTTAACCAATTAACATAAATTTGCTTTCTTATTTAATAAATAAATTTTATATAAATAAGTTATATAATTTTTTTTATATATTATAATATAAATATGTTATATATTTTTTTAATATTATATAAATATAATATAATATAATATATAATATTATATCATATAAATATATTATATATTAAGACACTATATATATTATTTATTATATAAATATATTGTATCACAATATAATATATAATAACATAACTATATTATTTTATTTATATTATATTATATTATATTATGTTATTATTTTATATTGTAATATTAACATATTTGTATAATATATAATAAAAAATATAATAAAATTTAACATAATATATAATATAACATAGTATAACATAGTATTATATTATATTATATAATATATTATAACATACAATATCTATAACACATAATAGTATTAGTTTATTATAACATTATAATATAATATAATATAATATATAATTTAATACAATATAATATATACATATTAACATATTTATATAATATAACAAAATAATATATATTATACAATATAATATATAATAAACAATATAATAAAATTTAACATAATATAAATATATATTATACAATATAATATAACATAATATAAATTCTAGTAAGATATAAATATATTATATATTAAGATATAATATATAATATATATTATTTATTATATAAATATATTGTATTTCAATATAATATATAATTTAATACAATATAATATATAATATACCATATGTTATTAACTATAATATTTAATTTTATAATATAACATAGTATAAAATATAGTATAATTTAACATATTATAATATATAGTATATTATATTATTTTATATTATATTATACTATGTTATATTATATATTATGTTATCTTTTATTATATTGTTTATTATATATTATAGTGTTATATTATACAAATATGTTTATATCTATATGTTATATTGTATTAAATTATATATTATATTATATTATAATGTTATAATAAACTAATACTATTATATGTTATAAATATTGTATGTTATAATATACTATAATATATTGTATAATATAATATAATACTATGTTATATTATATATTATGTTATTTATTATATATTATATTATAAAATTTTGGTATATTATACAAAATGTTAATATTACAAAATAAAATAATAACATAATATAAAATAATATAATATAATATAATATAATATAAAATAAAATAATATAGTTATGTTATTATATATTATATTGTAATACAATACATTTATATAATATATAATATATTATATCTTAATATATAGTATATTTATATTATATAATATTATATATTATATAATATTTATTATATAATATTATATATTATATAATATTTATTATATATTATATATTATATAATATTTATTATATATATTATATAATATTATATATTATATAATATTATATATTATATAATATTATATAATATTTATATATTATATTATATTTATATATTATTAAAAAAATTTATATAACATATTTATATGATATGTTTTTGATTAAGGAAAAAATAGGTTTTAAAGGGACCCCAAAACCCTTTACAAATAGATTTTGAATGGATCTAGAACCCTCAACCAGAAGGTTGTCTAAACATAAAGACATGGAAGCACAAACAACCAAGGATAAAAAGGCAACCAAGGCCAAAGAACCGCTACTGACTACAAAGCTGCAAAACAACCAACAACCAGCCAAAAACGAGCCCCCAAACAAGAGCCATTAAGATTTACATTTAGAATTACTCTTGTGGGAGTAGAGGGTCATGCCAAAAGGAGGCTTAGAGGACTTGTCTTTCTTGCCCTTTACAGTAATCCAATCGTCTTCCACTTGCGTTGCCTTATCAAGCCAAGCCAACACACCATCATCATGAAGAAGAATGCTTGCAACCATTGTCTTAGAGATTTGATCCATCTTCCTCCCTATAGGCGTGGCCAAATCAAGAGATTATGCCCACTCTCTCTCTCAATAGGGGTTTCGACATTGTAGTCTTGCATAGCATCAACAACCCCACCATTAGAGACAACCGAAGAGGATGCCCCAAGGTCCTGTGATTCCAAAGCAACCACCTCAGAAAAACTCCTAGGTTGCCCAACTTTCTTCTCAACTGTATAATGTTGCTGAGAAGCATCTTTCCACAATGTAACCTTCATGAATTTTTTCTCAAAACCACATTGTGCAACAACATGACCTGTTTTAAAACATCTTCTACATTGGAAGGGAATCCCTTCATAGTCCAAGGCCTGGACCCAAGAACACTTAGAAGTTTTAAGTAAAATTTTGGTAGACAACCCTCGTTGGGTGGCACCACTATCGTCAGTGGCAACTTTTTAATTTTTTTTTTAATAGCAGCAGTGATATGGCATGATCAAGTGCTTAATTTTTTAGTGCCTGAGTGCTTATTTTTGCCCTTAGGTTCCCAAATAGGGCAATTCTATTCTATGAAGCATAACTTTCCACCTAGGTGTCAAAAATTTACAAACGAGATATCGATAGAAAGATGGTTTTGAGCACTTCATAGTGGTGGAAGCTATTTTCTTTGATTTTTCCAAAGGTGAATTTTATTACTGATCAAAGTCAGATTTTCCTTTTTGAACTTCGAAGCTCATAACTTTTTTCTAGGATCTCTTTTTTTTGCAATTCTTGTGGTGTTGGAAAGCTATTGAGGAGATTTACATTTTTATTCATGCACTTTTTCTAGATTTAGCCCTATGTATTTTTTATTCATATTTGTATGATTTTGCATTATGGTTGATTACTTGGACATACTAAAACCTTGAGAAGTTTTGTCCAATTGGGAAGGCTTTATTTTCAGTGTAGATCATATTGGGAAAGGTTACCTTCAGTTTGAAGATCTCCTTCTGAAATATTGTTGTAATTTTTCCATCTTGGCATTATAAATTTGGAACACAATTATGGCATTGTAAACACACTACATATAAAGTGCCAAACATATTATCGGGGGGGTTATTGATTGATTGATTGAGTGGGTCTCTTGGTGCATTATTTCGATTTGTTTTTTTGTGCTCTTCTCATTTTCATGGATCATTCTACGGTTTCTTTGCTAACATCATATAACTATTCAAAATGTCATCACATGCATGGAGTATACTAATGAATGAAGGTCACTCTCTATATGTTGAAAATAAGGAACCTAAACCTATAGATGATGAGAAAAAGATAAAATGGATTATTGAACATACCAAAGCTCTTGGATGTCTTCGTAAACTATTTTCTCAAGATTTTTTGTTCCAAATTGAAGCATGCAAGAATTCTCATGAGGCTTGGGACAAATTGAAAACATTATATGGCTCTAAAGATGAAGTAAGAGGCTATCAACTTGATAATGAATTAATGAGCCTTGATCCTGAGAAATTTGACAACATCCAAAATTACATCACTAAGGTTAATGATCTAAAAGAGCAATGTAAAATTAATAAGGACATTCAGTTGGTCTACAATTCATTGAACAAACTTGGTCTTGATTATGCTGATTTTGTTTCTAGCTTTCATACTCATAGGTTGACTATGAGGTTTGTATATACTACACCTTCATTTGCATCATTTTCTGAGATATTTATACATGAGCAACAAAAGCTTATCTCGATGGGTCTCAAACATTCTTGGCTAACTAGTCAAGTGAAAGAATCATAAAATACTCATAAGAAATCAAAGAAATTAAAGAACAATCCACATTCAGATCAACTAAAGAATAATTCCTCTTCCATAGATAAATCATCTAAGAAGGAGAAGTCTAATTGTTCATATTGCAAGAAGCTTGGGCATGATGATCATTCTTGTTATAAGAAGGATCTTGATGAGTTGAAACATCTTCTAAAAAAAATTAGATTGATTTTCCTTCTAGAATGTCCGAGTCACCTTCTTCTTCTTCTTCTTTGAAACAATCTAATAAGGGAAAAGGTCATGTTGGTTTGGGTTCTACATTAGGAAATAAGGGAACAACTCTTTATGCTTTTTCAGGTCACGGATAAGGAAGATGACTTCTAGATTCGGGAGCATCTCATCATATGGCATCTTTGTAGTCTATATTCTCTTCTTTTGAGCCTTGTATTATGTCTTCTATTTTGATGGGAAATGATACATACATTAGTGTACTTGGGAAGGGGTCTATTAGTTTTGGGGAAAAAAAATTCAAGGATGTTTTGTGTGTTCCTCATTTGATAAATAATATCCTTTCCATATATCATATTACACATGGTGGAGATGGGAGGACAATGGAATTCACTCATGATTTAGTCATCATTCAAGACTTGGAGAGTAGAGATATTCTTGGTACTGGGATGGTTGATTATTCATCTCGGTTATATACCTTTACAAATTTTACTTCTAATGGTGACATTGTTCCTTCAGCTGTTGATCACACTTTGAGTGTGAATCATGATTCGGAGGAGACATTTGGCTTCTTGAAATTGGGTGTTCTCACATCCGATCTCATTCTTGATATTGGCACAGGTGTGGCCTCTTGTGATTCAGTGTAGCAGGGTCTATATTGTCTTCCAACTACATCTACTTGGGATGATTACTTGACAGACATTGGTGGGTTGTTTGTTGAGTCTCACATTTTAGATTTGGGAGACACCATTGATTGCCTACATCTTCTCTTTGATGTATATGATTTTTCTTCAGTTGTTGCGAGGGAATTCTTTGACTCTCTTTTTCATTATTTGCATGATCAATCTTTGCGGCTTGATATAAGTGTGGATTCATTTGGAAAAAAATTGGAGGAGGCTTCTTTGTCTATAGAGGAGGTATTTTTATATTTGGAGTGTGTTCTACATCTGTCTCTAAGAGATTCTGGATTGACATCTTCAGTTGTGTGGCCTAGAATGCCTATTTGGAGTTTGTTTTCTTTTGAAATCGACATAGAGACTCTTGAGCATAGTTCAAAGACATCACATATCATTATTCTTCCCACATGTTCCTTTCTAGAATGGGAAGACATATTTCCTATCATCCTAGTTTTGTTTCTTCCTAAGGGGAGGAATGTTGTTTGACAAGATTGGATCATCTTAAACATTCAATATTGAGCTTCTACTATTGCAGGAGAATCACCATTGAGGGGGGGCTAAATTTCCTCTCTTCTCTCTTATGGGCGGTCATTTTCCTTGGATGGGGTTTTGTCCCTCTCATGCATCATTGAGAGTATTTTTTTCATCTCTCTTTTGGGGAGGAGTTTTTCCTTGTTCTTTGTTTCTGAGAGAGTGTATTGTAGATGTACATGGGTACCTAACATGGCCTTGTAGCCAAACCCATCCTTGCATCTTTGCATAATAATCGACTCCCTAAGTTGTAATTAAGAGGGAGTGATGGTGTAAATAGGTGTGTTGCCTATCTAGGTCCTATTTATATGTTAAGTCCACTTAGATCCTAGGAGGGAATATTTTTAGTTAGCATTAATTAGGGGGGAATATTTCTAGTTAAGCATTAGTTTTCATTAATTAGCGGGGAATTCTTGTGTCCTAGGTCATTTAGTATTTGTTGGGGTAGCTATCTCATTGTACATGATTAAGAAACATGTCAAGATATTTTATAATCCTATCCTAAATTTTGGCTTTATAAGAAAGGAATCATTTGTACATCCTAGGCAATTCAATTTAATGTAAGTCCAATATATCACTGCAATCTTGAGTATTGCATATTTTCCATATCTTTCATCCTTTATTGCAAATATGTGTTCTTGCTTTACCCTCTTGTAGAAGGTTGTTGTTAGTTTTTGTAGGTGATTCTGGAGGCTTAAGTGAGTGACTCTAATTCTAAGAAACCTACATTGATAGAGATTCATTGTGTTATACATATTATCCCATTTTTCTATGCAACTTTAAAAATCCCTTTTATTTTCCTATACCTTCTCAATATTATCCAATCTATTCTACATATCATAGATCTCAACATAGTAGGTCTCCAAAGGATCATATTTAATTTTTTTTCTCTTCCTGTTCACTCTTCTCCTTATCATCATTTGAGTTGAAATTTTCTTCACCAAAAATACTCTTCTCCACCCATCCAAATTAATTGAGATCCTCAAGAACACTCTCAATAGACATCACATTAGTAGGAGAAAGGGAGAAAGAATCATCAATAGCTTGATGAGTAGACAAGGAATTAGAATCCCCTAAATGGCAAGAGTACTCAAAGTCAGACAAAGGATGAACATCCTCATCATTTCCCTCCTCAACATCTTTCTTCTTGGTAGAAAATAAGTTTTTAGCCCCTGCAAATACCTTCACAAGTCTAGCAAACCTTCTCTCCCTCAAGGAAACAACTCTATCATCCCTAGCAGCCTCTTCATCAGAAATAGCTATGGTTGAGTCAAAAATTATCTTGGATGAGTCCTAATAATATGAGATTTCTTTCCCTTAGTATTGTTGGAAGCCTTCTCATTTCTCCTCTTTTCTGTAGGAGTTGAGAAAATACAACACCACAAACCCCGAAGATTACCTGCATGCAAATAACCTGTCACAAAAGAAGAGATGGAGACAAACAAGCAAGGGTTCTCTGAAAACTGAAAATGTATATATCAGAGAGAACGAGAGAATGATTTGATATGAAATACAATGGGATAAATCCTTATAAAAAGGAGATCATGCAAACCCTAATAAAACCCTAATAGAAGCCCTAATAGGATAACATTTAATAATTAATATAATTATTAAATGTCACTTTATGCAAACTAACGTGAAATCTTAAGAAGGGAATAAAGGTAACTTAATCAACATAATTAATTTAAGACCTTTACTCTAACATTTTCTTTAAGAGATATAAGAACTTCCGGGGTGGATTCTTCATCATTTTTTCTTTTCTTACCTTCATGAAACTTAGACATAAGAGTCTTGACAAAAAAAAGAGTATCCTTCCCTTTGGAAGAGGGAGTAGAATGAGAGAGCACAAGTCTCTTGTCACAAAAGGTATCCAAAGAGGGGTTAAGAGAGTGATCACTAAAATAAAATTTCTTTTTATCTTTACTAGTAGCACGGGTTTTTATAGAAAAGATGGCATGAGGAAGCTTGACAAATGAGCTAGGATTTTGGTAGAAAGATTGGCTTGCAAATTATTAACAAATATAGTAGGGTTTCTAATAGCTCGGATTAATAATAGGAGACAAATTAAGGCTAAAATTATACAAGGAAAATATAGGACCTTGATTTAAACAAGGGTAGGCTCCCTCGTTGATACATTTATCTAAAATATGATAATAGAAAAAAGAGAGGAAAATTAATTAAATTCTCACGCCTCAAATGGTCTAACAATGGGAAATGATACCCATGAATATTTCCAAACCTACCCTCCAAAGTGAAATATTTGATTAGGTAGAAACTTACCAGATGCCATGGCATTGGAAGAGATTCCATATTATAGCCATTTTGATACTTTTGGACAGATTCCCCTCCCTCACAAAAAGAATTGATGATCTTCTAGTAGCTGGTTTTGCGTAGCCTATGAACTTTGTCCCCCTCAGAGTGAAGATCGATGGCTTGGGTGATGAGATCCTTAGCAACCACAAAATTTACACCCCTAATGATAACATGACTTCGCTTCTATGAATTGATAAACTAAGTAGTGAGTGTGTTGTCATGACCCCTCATAGAAAGAGAGAAGGGCGTTAATCCTCCATGTTTGAAGATGACCTAGAGCTCCACATTTTTCCTTAATGAAGCACAAGACATAGGATCAACTCTCAATTTTTGTCCACCCATGATAACTTGTAGATGAAAAGGAAATAAGACATAGCCAGAGAATAGGATGGAGAAGCAAATGCAACAAGGGATTAACACATAAAAATATGTTTTCATATCATCTAATAATAATTGTTGTATGAATAACCAACTCCTTGTTAACACAAGTGTAAGAAGAAGTATCATCATTATCCATCACCTTTCACATAGTCCTCCTAATTATATTAAAATTAACTTATATACAACTACCAAGATAATTAATAAAACACACATTTGAATTAATATGATCCTTCATTTGATTGCCCTCGAGATAATTCGTAAAACACAAGATAGGATTGATGTAATCTTTCCTACGAGTGTCCAAACATTATTAAACCATAAAATCAAGAAAATTGAACTTTAATTCTTGCACCCATGCAAAGACATATGAGTTTCTGAATAATTTTTAAAACAAAGGTTCAAAATAATTGAACTTATTTTCTTGCCAAATTGCAAAGAGTTTTGGTAAATGCTACATATTGTTGATAGTATTGATTTTTCCCTATCAATCATTGGTTAAAATTTTCGCAACCTTGAGTTGTAAGTCCTTGACTCTAGACCAATAAATCCACTTTTGATATTGAATGCCCAAATCAACAAGATAATTAACAATCCTATTTCCTTCTTTGAAAACATGGTTTACTTTTAAATTAAAAAAAATGAACTAAGGATATTATTTCTTCAATATAATCACATATCTTCATGGAGGGGCATTGGACTTCTATATCAAATCAATTATCGGCTTCAAATCTCCTTCAATTTAAATCTTTTGAAAAAAAAGCTCTCTTAATTCCCCATCAATTCACTTGAGCTTCAACTTCATTATTAGTACTACAATCAATATTCATAGCAAATACTTCAATCATGAAACCATTCTCATCTCTTAAGACACCTCCTACAATAACTTGACTAGGGTTTTCTTTGGAGCATCCATCAAATTTTACTTTTGCCCACCCTTTTTGAGGTTTCTTCCACTTAGCATGCTTCCTGAGAGTATTTTTTATAGAATTAACCTTGTTGAGGTTTTGAGAGACTCCTCAATTTTGAGTAACTTTTATATCAAAAGTGGAGGGTAGCTTTTTGGAAGCACCAAAATTAGCCACATTCACATTTTCTTCGATAACATTCTTAATACTTTGAAACACCTCTTTGATGTCTCTATTCTTCTCTCTAAAGATTCTTTTATTTCATTCTTTTCGGATACCCCAAGCAATGCAAGGAAGTGTTTGATTCTAAATCTTCTCAATGATGATATGTTAAAAGAGGAGTTATTAGCCCAAATTCTAACAAAGTCTTTAAACACAATAGGAAAGGTCCAATTAACTTCAAGCTTAGCTAAGGCCTCCTACGAAACATCCCTAGAAAAATCGTAATGAAAGAAATAATGATTCATCGATTCTTCATCAGAATAACACAAGATGCATCTATTAGCTAGCTGGAATCCAATTTTAATGAGGTTATCAAGAGTAAATATTCTATTATGAGAAGTTGCCCACTAGAAACAATTAAATTTTGGAATTAACCTATGATTCCAAATCAGTTGTCAATCAAAATTATGAGTGATTATATCATTAGAGATGATGCTATAAGTAAAAGCCACATAGAAAAAACCAAATACACTAGGGTCCAAACCAATTCATCCTCCCTAGAAGAGTTAAATTTTTTATAGTCCCCAATAACTTGTAGAAAATAATCAATAAGATCATCTCTCCCACTCACTTGAGAATGAAAGTTTTTCCATTTAGGGGTTTGGCTATCCCAATCAGTATAATATTTCAGTAGAGTACCATTCAACCTTATCAGTTGTCCCATCAATCTAGAAAAACAATTAAAAGAAGAAAGATGGGGGGCATCATGCTATTTATTTTGTTAAGTTTCGTAAGTGGATTGCAAGAGAATATTATGTAATTGCCAATACCATGTAATATGAAGTGGTTTATTTGATATAATAATATGTTCTTACTCTTTATGTAATCATAGCTTGTATTTTGTTGAATTGGTTTTGATTTGGATACACATATGCAAAAGTGATATACAACCACATACAAATCTTTTAACCATTTTTCACCTTTGAACTTAAAGGAAACTATTTTTTGTCAAAGAATGAAATCCTAATGTACATCTACACTCATTCAATAAACTAAAACATAACACAATATAATTAAGAACAATATTTAAACAAAAAAATTAATCATTGCCCTAATAAGGTCATACTTGACCTTACTTGTGATTGATGTATTTTTTTACTTAGCCACAAAATCTTATAAAAAATAGAAAATATCATATTATCACTTATGCTTTAGGCACTTGATAAAAAAAGTGGGATACAAAATTTCCTACATAGACCTAGTGTCAAAAGACATGTGTACATTATATTTTTATTTGGATATATGATATTCTAATTTCACTTTTTATAAAGTTTCCATCTGTCTGGTGACTTTTGCTCCTATCTAACATTGTGAGTCTCTAAATTTTAGGTTAATACAATCCTCCTATTTTGTTTAAAAAATATATGACTTCTATAAGAACAATTAGATGAAAAATCACACAACTTAACTAGTAGTAAATTCATGAGTATGATTTAGAAGTCTATAATATCCTTTTGATATATATTGAGGAAGTATAGAGGTAAAGAGCCTACTTGCTTCCTTGTAATGTGTTTAGTATAGACATTGTTATTGCACTTCATTCCTCTACCCTATCCAATGCAATCACCCTTTGTCATCTCTTCATTATGTCTTTTCCATCTTTAAAAAGTTACAAACCCTTAATAGAAAAATCTATTAAAAAAACTTCTTAAATACATAAGAAAACTACAAAAACAAAATTAACAAGTAGTGATGAAGCCTACATGTTTTTGTTTTCATCTCATAAAATATTTGATTTCTTGTCGCTCACTTGGTAGGCAATGGTAAAGTCGATGCAATGCCTAATATAAGATGGATAACATAACCCCCCATAAAGTGTATTATAAAATTAGCATGGAATATATGACTCCTCAACAAAACAAAGCACTCAAGACCTCAAATAAAAGGGGAAAGAAAAAAAACATTTTTAAGGTCTAAAATGTTTAATGTTCTATACATTTATGTGTAGAATAATTTAAGGCTCATATATATGAAAATAAAACTTACAAAAGTTATCAATCTCACCCTTATTATGATATTTAAGTAGATCCAAAGGGTGTAAGCACCAATAAAATAAGAGACAATAAGTTGTGTAGTGGTACGAACAACAATGGCACATACAATAGTTTTGCACACGATGGAGGAGACATTGGTGGTGCTCTAACAATACCATTGCTTTGTTATTGCTCTCCTTGTTCGATCTCTGTGTTGTGTGGTGTGACACTTTTTGGATTATGCACATAACAACTAGGGTTCAATTTTGTAATTATTGATCACATAATGTTAATGACATGTTAAAATACTTCTTTAAGAGCTAGATGTGCTTAATGAAGAGTGGATTTGTACACAAAAGTATAAGAAAATATAAGATTATATGAATAATTTAAGTGATCATTTAAAAAAATAAAGAAATAATATTTAACTAGAATTATCAATTTCAAAAACTTAATATCACATATGTCTATAATAAATTATAGATTTAAAAACCTTTTTAACATCATGAAAATACCTCCTACTTATCAATTGATGAGCTAAAGGGGCTCTATAATGAATTGTTTATAAGGCACAACAATTGCTGAAGGTTTTGCAAATGGGGTTGCAAGCTAAGTGGGCTTAACCTCGGGGAAACTCCGAGGTTAAGCGTGCTTGAGCTGGAGTAGTACTGGGATGGGTGACCTCCCGAGAAGGCCCAATGCTTTACTTTTGTGAGCATCACCTAGATGCAATGAGTGCTAAGTGGACCATTCATTATCATGAGAGATGGGTTCTTGTGAACCACTACTCATGAAACATGGGTCAATGAGTTTGACTTGAAAAACTACATGGTTGAATCCTGATAGCAATATCACAATTTGACTCAATTTGACTCACTGTAAAAACTTATCAATCATGTAAACAATTAAACTCTACAGGAATAACATTTATAAAATAAATAAAATGTTAAACAAACTATGGTGAAAAAATGAGATGTTGCCCCCTGCTTCCCTACCTATCTTTTCTTATTAAATTAAAGTATAAATTGTAACATGGCGCCATGCCACTCCAAAGTTAACCAGCACATCTCCTCGGCTCTTCCCCTATGTTTAAATTGAAAATTTTCACAAATAAGCCCGCCAAATATTTAAATTTGGCAGTAAAACAAGTGGGCGAGTGGAGGGAGGAAGGAAAGGGTAGCGAGTGAGGGTTGGGCGTTCGAATGATTTGATTAGGGTTTCTCCTGTTGGTGCAATGGAATCGAACAAGGAGGATGCGCGCAAAGCCAAAGAAGTTGCAGAGAAGAAGTTTCAGGAGAGTGATCTGGCGGGGGCCAAGAAATTCGCCCTGAAAGCGCAGCAAATGTACCCGTCTCTCGAAGGTCTCTCCCACCTCATTGCGGTCATTGATGTCCACGTTGCTGCTGCCGATGTGAATGACACTGGTCTTCCGAACTGGTATGCCATTTTACAGGTGCCTTCCACTGCAGATGAGGCTGTTATTAAGAAGCAGTACCGAAGGCTAGCTCTCCTCCTCCATCCTGACAAAAACAAGAGTGTGGGAGCTGAAGCAGCCTTTAAGCTCATCGGAGAGGCCTCCCGCCTCCTCTCGAACCCCACTGACAGGGCTTCTTATGATCGCAACCGGAATAGAGATCCCCCCTCTGCCTTCTGGACCCTCTGTCCTTCCTGTAATTTGCGCCTCCAGTTCCATACAGCCTATCTTAATTGCTATCTTATTTGCCCCCAATGCACCATACCCTTCATGGCCACTCCCCTTGCTGCTCCTGCACCCCATTCTGGCCGTCAGAAGGGTAAGAGAAATAAGAAGGAGAATCAAAAGCCAGCTGGAAACAAAGATCAAGCACCTTCAAAACCTCGGTCTTTCAAGGGTAAGGGCATGGAGAATCAAATGCCCGCTAACAGCAATGGTCAAGAGGCTACAAAGCCCCAACCTTCCCAGGACAAGGAGAAGGACAGTAGTACGCCTGCTCACAAGAAAGATCAAGCAACTACAAATGCCCAGCCTCCCAAGGGCAAGGAGAGTCAGATGCCCGCTTGCAACAAAGATCAAGCAGCTACAAAACCCCAGCTTCCTAAGGACAAGGAGAGTCAGATGCCTGCTTGCAACAAATATCAAGCAGCTACAAAAGTCCAGCCTCCCAAGGGCAAGGAGAGTCAGATGCCTGCTTGCAACAAAGATCAAGCAGCTACAAAGGCCCAGCCTCCCAAGGACAAGGGGAGTCAGATGCCTGCTTGCAACAAAGATCAAGCTGCTGCAAAACCCCAGCCTTCCAAGGACAAGGAGTGTCAGATGCCTGCTTGCAACAAAGATCAAGCTGCTACAAAACCTCAGCCTCCCAAGGACAATTGTATGCCGACTCACAAGAACGGCCAAGCTGCTGAAAAACCCCAGCCAACCAAGGACAAGGAGAGTCACAGGCCTGCTCACAACAAAGATCAAGCAACTAGAAAATCCCAGCCTTCTAAGGACAATCAGATGCCATCTCATAACAAAGATCAAGCGGCTACAAAACCCCAGCCTCCCAAGGACAAGGAGAACACCAAGAAGAGGAAGGGGAAGGGGAAGAAGGATGACAAGTTTGACACAACTGCATTTGATAGGCTATTTGCAGGGGCAGTGAGAAGGGCTCCATTAGACGAGCAAAGCAATAAGAGGGCAAAGATACAGGTTAATTAAAAAATCATTTTGCTTCTCTTTATAACTGGAAAGTTTGTAACATTGTATGTTTCTCAGAAGCAACATATTTTTCAAGTCTGTATTAATCAATTTAAAAAGCTTTTCTTCTAAGGCTGTTTTAGCAGATTTTTCCATCATATTAGCATATATATTTTTTCTCTAAAACAAGATTGCCATCCAGTGATTTTGTGAAACAATGGAGGGCAAGAACACAGGTTAATTGGAAAATCATTTTGTTCTCTTTACACGCAGAAACCCTTATGTTTCTTAGAGTCAATATCTATTCAGTGTTCATAGTCCATTTTGACGAATCTTAACAAATTGATATTAACTGTGGAATGGCATTTGAAATCATATTGTTATCCAAAAAAAACCCAATCATTTGGTGATTCTGTGAAACAATATACCCAAATCTTCCATTTCTACCTTTCCTTAAATATCTTCAAGTGTATTCAAATTTTGATTTATGTACAATTTTTTTACATAAAGACAATCTATGTTTGCTCACATTTACATGCATAGGATCTGTTAATTCATGTATTATTACCTGTATCCTTACTGCATTTACCGTTCTATGATGTTGCTTCACTAGTGCTACCTGGGTTTAAAGTTTTAAACTTATAAGCAGATAATGTAATATGTTCAAATCATTATAGTTATGAGGTTTTTTTTTTGAATCATATATTTTAGATTTAGGGGCCTAAAGGTAAATTAGGATTAATTTTTAAATACATCTTTGAAAATGAAAATAATTTTATTTTTCAAAGTTGACACAATTTAATGGAAGGGTAAGGTTGATCCTTAATTTGAAATTGGAATTTAAAATATAGAAGTCATTTTTAAATGTTGTATATGAGCCAAATCATTTATGCAACTGCAGATTTGACCTTGGATGAGAGGAGTATATAAAATTGAAGATCAATACTAGTTAGAAATGAGAATAAAAAAAAAAGGTTTGGGTTATGTGCTAGATTTTCACTAAAAACATAATTGAAGATCAATACTAGTTAGAAATGAGAATAAACAAAAAAAAAGGTTTGGGTTATGTGCTAGATTTTTACTAAAATCATGTCACTCACACATTTTCATTCCATAAGGAAAAAATAATTCAAAACAAAAGGAAATAGAACAAGGTATGCAATTTTCATTATCACAATATTCATACTTGTTGGTTTTATACTCTTATTTTTTTAAGCTTCATCATCTTTTGGTTCACCATCAAGCCCATGAACTATCTTGTACATCCTCTTAATTCTTAGTAATTTGTTCATTTCAAATTTCCATTTAGGATAGTTGTAAGGTGTTAGAAGTGGAAATGAAGAGTGCTCCATGATAAAACAAGAAGGAAAGAATGCACATCAAGAAGAATGCAACCACAATCACAAGAAGAATCCCTTGAATTTCACTCAGTCAAAGAAGCCCCTCAACAATATATGAGCTTGACACTTTATGATTAGTTCGATTATAGATGCCATTTACCAAAAACAACAAAGCGGTCTTGAAATTTGGTATTTGAGGAGGATAAAAATAAACTAATAATATTTAAGTTAACATATGCAATAATCAATCAATCAATTAAGTAATCTAGATAAACGAGTCAAGTTTAGATAAAACATTCAACATGTATAAAATTGACAAAGAGGGAAAGTGGTGCTTAGCTTTGTGTATGACAATGAATGTTTTTCGAAATATGTATATTTGTGATGTAATTCAAGGATTTTCTATTAGATTTATTATAGTGGGGCTTTAATAGACTAATAACTAATTTGTACATTGTTAGGGTTTAGAATTGTATGTGGCCATAATTTAGAAAATCATGGCCTTGTACTTTTTGTGTGGCCTTGAATTTATGCTTTTGATTTTGAGAATTTTGTTTGCCTTTTTGTACCTAGTGTTGGTTCTCCAACTTGCATCCAACAATTCCTAAGAGGTTGTGAATCTCTATGCTCATAATTGTTGAGAGGGTGGCCCATGAATAATGGATGTACAAATCTCTCTTGCACTCTAGGCTTTGCAAAACCAAGGGGGGTTATTCCCTATTAATATGTAGCGGGTTTTATTTCAACTATAATAAATTTACCACAATGATTAGTAGATAGAATGTTCATGTAAGTAGAGCATGGATATTTGAAATAGTGTATACTATAGCGTTTCACTTGTTTCTTTAGCGTTTAGGCATGAACCACATAAATTGTAGAAAAAATTACATTTCTAAGAATTTTCATTTTAAGGGTTAATAGGTTGGGAGCATCTTAAGGATTGATTGGAGCCTATTAAAGGGAAAAATAGAGACATCCTATATTGTTTCTATTTTTCCTTGGCAACAACATCCTTGGATGTTTGAAACATCTATCATTGCATTACAATGATAAAACTTGTGAATTATGATATTTAAGAATAGTTCTACTTAATAATCCATCACAAATATTGTAATTCCCATTATCATTCAAGAAAAGGCATATGATACTCTTTAAGTATGTACTTAAACAAATAACTTAATACAACAAATATGTATGAAAAATATTAACAACTCTTAGCTATCAATATTAAAGAAACAACAATACCATAAAGGAGACAACCATACAAGTAAGCTTTCATTCATATAACATAACCAAGAATGAGAATCATGACAAAAATAATAGAACATTGAATCATCTTTACTTCTTTTTAAGAATGTAGTACATAGTATCAAAAGCTTATTCTTTGCTAATCCAATCTCTTTACAAATGATAAATCCATCCTTTATATAGAAAGAAGACAAATAATCCCCCACAGATAGATGACATGTGCCAATCTAAGATTGCAAGATAAATAACTTGAAGAATTGCTTAGAATAATGGCAACAACAAAGCATGTACATTGTTCATGTGAAAAACTCATGTCCCTTCTCAATCAATTACAATAACTAGAAATGCCAAAATACATCTACATCCATATGTTAAATTGAAGTTGTTGGAGTTGGTGACGTGGAAGAAGATGATGGTGGGAATAGAGAAGAAAAGGTTGGCAATTGAAGTTGGATAACTTAAAGTAGATGATTCATAGGTGATAGTTGGGATAGGCAATTGGAAGTAGGGAAACCCATTGCCCACTAATTGAGTTTGATGACTAATAGCTATTAGGTCATATGCACATTTTGAGGCACTTGGAGAGACACCCAAAAAATTGGAGCTCATGAGAGGGAGACCAACGATATTTTGATGGAAAATGTGGAATTGTTGCCAATAATAGGGAACAATGGGAGAATGACCTCTCATTTTCCATGGCAACTTGTGGAGACCCCAAGCCAAAGGAATTGGTTACAAAGACAAACCTTCTCCATTTCATGTAGTGGAAGATCACTAATGTAAAATCACCCAATTGTTGCCACCAACCAACCCTTAGTGGATCAAATGTAAAGGAGCTTTGAGTGAACCCAAAGTCTATTCTATCTTACTTCATCATTACAATAATTGAACATCATAGACTTATTAGGTAGTTTCCAAACAAATATAACTAATTGCATTAAAGTATCATAGAAATTGTTGAGTACTAACTACTCCCTTCACAACTCACCCATCTTCAAAATTGAATGCCCATCAATGTAAACCATGTGTGCCTTTTATAACCAAAAAATGTTGTTTATTACTTGTTTAATCTCGCCTTAATCAAGGCCTAAGTTGACCACTTATCCTTAAAATCTTCACTAGTTCAAATCATCAATCAAGTCACACATGCCAAAATCTTACACTAGATATGCTTGTAGACTACACAAACAAATTCACGACTTCTTGGGCATGTCAATTGTCAAATCATCTAGGCCTATGAATAGTTAGTGACCAATTTAGCAAGCTCTTCATTAGGGGGCCATTGATCATCAAGATCTTCTTTAGTTTATATTGATGAGTAGTATATTTGGCATCTAGTAATATTCTTACATCCTTTATGAAGCTATCTATTTGAAAATCCAATTTTAGCAACTTATCCAATTTTGCATTGCACAAAATATGGTCAATCTTATCTCCTTGAATAGTTGACTTGACAAGTGCGAGGGTAATATTCTGGATCTCAGTCTTCCAAGCCTCTAATTTGATACCACCATTGCTATCAAGTATAGATGGTAATTGGCATTCCTCGAATGCCTTGAAGCTACTCATTTTTTCAAGAATACTATGTAGAAACATCATTCAAGAATCACACTACCTTAGGAGTACTTACAATATCCTTTTGAGCTTTGGGATTATACTAGGCATTTCTCAATATTATATTCATAATTAGCACTCTAGGGATCCATGCATTTAAAATAGGTCTTAAGGAAATATCCTATTGACATTGTTCATTCTTTGGAGCGTTGATGTTGTAGCAATCCCAAGTATCTTCAACTTTGTTAGATCTACAAAATATTCTATGGTTGAAAAGGCTACTCATAAGGTTTGTGACCTCCTTGATTGTTTTAGACTTTGTTGTAGTCTCAACTTCCTTAGCCCTTTTAATTTCTCCAACCAATTTATTCTCAACATTAAGGTATTCATGTCCTATTTAGACAAGCTAGTTGAAGAGGATGGTGACCTTGTAGGTTCCTCTATTATGAGTTGAGGATGTGGTACCACACACTTAATCTTTATATATTCATGTAGCAACTTAGTGTGTGTCTCTTGCAACTTGTAGTTTTTTTTACTGTTGCTTCACTAAAAAAGGCAATATTGCTAACTAAGGATGCAACTTGAGGGACAATATTGTTCCCTAATCCCCTAACACATTAGCAAAACAGGAAATTAGCGTTGAATTTTGCACTGAATTTTAGTGTATTTTGAGTACATGAATTGAACAATTTGGCTGGCGCTCAACTCGGCGCAAACAGGCATGGTCAGCTCAACGTCGGATTTTGCGTCAACTTTTTCTTTGGATTTAGCGTCGGAGTTAGCGCCAAATTTAGCATTAGAAAATCATAGTGCCTCCTTTAGCACCTAAAATAGCACCGGGAACTAATGTAAAAAATTGCACCGAAACGGGCACTGAATTTGGCTTCTGGTTTTGCTTCCATGTCTACTCCCATTTTTGCTTCTAGTTTTGCTTCCAATTTAGTGTCCAGTTTTGCTTTCAGTTTTGCCTCTAGGTTTGCTTCCAAGTTTGCTTCCAATTTTGCTTCCAGGTTTGCTTCGGGTTTTGCTTCTAGTTTTGCTTCCGGTTTTCCTTCTAGTTTTTTTCTGGTTTTGCTTCCAAGTTTGCTTCCGGTTTTTCTTCTAGTTTTGCTTCCGGTTTTGCTTCCAGTTTTTCTTTTGATTTTGCTTCCGATTTTGCTTCCGATTTTGCTTCTGGTTTTGCTTCCAATTTTGCTTTCTATTTTGCTTCTAGTTTTGCTTCTAGGTTTGCTTTCGGTTTTTCTTCCAATTTTGCTTCCAGTTTTGCTTCCAGATTTTCTTCCAGTGTTGCTTCCAGGTTTGCTTTCGGTTTTGCTTCCAATTTTGCTTCTGGTTTGCTTCTAGTTTGGCTTCCAATGTTGCTTCTAAAAGTTCTTCTTGTTTTGCTTCCATTTATTAATTTAATATATTTTATTTTAATTTAATTAGTTAAATATATTGTGCCTCTTAAATAACTCATATGATTATAGAGTAAGTAATTTAATTATTTAACTCATATGATTAAATAACAATATAATTATTGTAACATGATCATCATCTATAATTAAAACAAGTGAGTCAAATATCTATAATTTATTGAATTTGACATCCATCCTGAGTAGTAAATTAAAATCATCATACTTAATAAATATCCATCCAAAAATCATCGACCACTTTTAATATATATAAATTGACAAGTCAATACTGATAAGATCATCATCATATATAACTAAAACAAGTGAAAGTCAAATATGCTAGTACATCAAAAACATGTCAAAATGATACATGTCCAACAATCGACATAAGTGAAAATGATACATGTACAGATGATATAAATAAAAATAGATAAATTATGTAACTCAAATTGATACAAGTCAATATGATACATGTCCAAATGATATAGTGAAAATGATACATGTCAATATGATACAACCCAACAATATAGTATTGTAGGCCATGAAAATGATACATATGATAGTAACCATGAAAAGAGTCATCATAACGATATATCAACAATGATCCATGATGTAGTCTATATGATCATGAATTTCACTGGTTACTATCACCAACTGTCTCATCATCATCATCATCATCGACCTCAATGTCTTTCGTATTTTTGTCATCATTATCCTCTGCCATGTGATCTATACCGACATAACCAATATTTTGTGGATCTATATCATGTTGAGGATCATCTTGATCCTCTGGAAGACCCGTGTTCTGCAAAAAACAAACATTTAAAATGAAAATTTATTATTTATTTCATGCAATAATTTATTTTTTTGTTATATATCTAATATTACAATATATGAGACGAAACCATAATCATATTACATCATATCAAAATGCACATACCATAATAAAATTTCAAAAAAGTTACAGCTAATACTAGTGAGTCGGGAGAAACTTCAGCTTTAAAAAACAAAGCCAATTAGGCTAGAAAACTTGTGGATTAGGCCAACATTTGGTGGAAGAGGAAGAAAGATGACTGGACTCTGGGGGCCCACATTCAGTATTCAACCATGAGAGAAAAAGAGAGAGCTGATATCATGTATCAAAACATTAAGCATGCATTCTTCCAGCCAGATGAGAAGGAGATGATTACTTTGCTTCATTTTCATTTGCATAACCATATCAGAGCGTGGGAACCAAGAAGACCAAGGATGTCCAGTTTTATGTGGAGGTAATTGATGTGGTCCAAAATTTAGGAAGGGCAAGAAGTTCAATGTATGATCCTGATGAAATTGAGGAAGAACAATAAGAGAGGGACAAGAAAAATAAAATCAATACAAAGTTTCAAGGATTTGTCAAGCGAGTAAGAGAGCTATGGGAGAAACCTCATCTAAAATATTTTCAACTAGAGTTTGATATACCATTTAGAGAGCTTGGTTTTCATGGAGTTCCTTTCAAAGCCTCTGCTTTTATTGTTCCTACGGTAAACTGTTTGGTAGAGTTGGTGGAATTACCTTTCTTAGTAATCACTATTAGTGAGATTGAGATTGTTAACCTTGAGAGAGTAGGACTTGGGAAAAATGAATTTGATATGGCTATTGTTTTCAAAGACTTCAAGAAGGATGTACTCTGCATTGAATCCATTCCTCAATCTTCACTTGATGGCATCAAGGAATGGCTGAACTCCATGGATATAAAGTATTATGAAAGCATAATGAACTTGAACTAGTGGCCAATTTTGAAGACTATTACTGATGATCCAAATAAATTTATTGAAGATGGTGGTTGGGAATTTTTGAATATGGAAGCTACTGATTTTGATTCTGATAATTCAAAAGAGTCAGATCAAGGATATGAACCCTCCGATGTAGAAGAGGAATCAAAATCAGATTTCATGTAGCCACCATCAAGAGTGTTACAAGTCAACAAGATGGAGGGAATTCTTATATAAGGATAATTTTCAATGTTGTAGGTACCAACTTTAATGACAACTACAATGGCAACATTGAAATTCCCTAGCAGTATTTATGTTAAGGAAATTTCCTTTAGATGCAAGGATTGAAAGCACATCAACCATGTGGTACAAATGATTAAATCCCAGAGATGATTTGTAGCAATGAAATACTCTGAAAAGGCAGAGAGAGCTACATTGGTGACTTAGGAGAAACTTCATCTTTCAAAAACAAAGCCAATTAGGTTGACAGACGTGTGGATCAGGCCAACATTCAGTGGAAGAGGATGAAAGATGACTGGAACTCTGGAGGCCCACCATAATGGATTTCGGTATTCAACCATAAGAGCAGAAGAGAGAGCTGATATCATGTATCAAAACATTAAGCATGCATTCTTCCAACCAACGGAGAAGAAGATGATTACTTTGCTTCATTTTCATTTGCATAACCATATCATGGTGTGGGAACCAAGAAGACCAAGGATGTCCAATTTTATGTGGAGGTAATGCATGTGGTCCAAACTTTAGGAGGGGAGATCCTGATGTCTGCCAAGAGGCATAAAGTCAAATGAATAAAGTTCACCTACATGTCTACCAAAGTTTACTTCCAATTTCTATGACTATTTTTCTTGATTGTCAGAGTTTACTTACAAATTTGAAATTTCTTTTTGGTCATTTTGATGAGGATATATTCATCCAATGTGCAAGCACCTTTTGTTTGTATCACAAGCATCTGTGCATTGCAAGAATTTTGATTATATATGGTCTACAAATATTCCGCCTCACTTATTGGATCTTCTATTTCAATGTTTTCTATGGCCTTCTCTGTTTGAGGTAGCACTTGACAATCCTACATCCTTTCCTTAGCTGAGAAGTGGATTTGAATTTGGAAATACTGCACTTTAAAACTAGCTATGGTTTAAGGAGAGCTATTCTAGATTTTTTGTTGACACCCTCAATCTTCAACAAGGACTTAGATGCATGGACTAAAATACAAGCTTTCAAACTTAAATTTGAATGTGCATAATTTGATTGATTATGGTTTTCACAGGTAGTTGTCTTTACATGACTATTCTGGATCGTCAATACATGTAATAGTGACTGCATCCTTATCAAGTTTGGCTACCCTTATTCAGAATGCCTTGGCCTTTGGACTCAATACAAAGTTGTGCATTGTTATTCCATATTTATAACATGTAGGACATTTAAGGGGTACAACATATAGAAATTCAGTACTGTCATCCAAGGAAAACTTACAGATGGTGTATCAAGAACAACAAAAAATGATTTTAGTAGGGTTAATGCTTTCTTCCCCCACGTTGCTGATATTTTCCCCAAAACATGTTTTTTTTTTTAAATTTCAACGCATCTCAAAATTCAATGTATTGATTAACATTTGTTACGTATTTCAACTGTTTATGCAAATGATGCATATATGTTAACTCAATCAGTGTTGTTACTTCGATAGTTTGACTTCTATGAAAGCCACCCATAAGGCCATTGTGTGTGGGAGCACGTTTGTATTTTTAGTTAGCATTTTTGGATAGCTCTACTGGGTGTTGAGGACATTCCATTTATCTTTTGAATGTTAAGAAGTCAAAGTTTCAAGGATTTGTCAAGTGAGTAAGAGAGCTATGGGAGCAGCCTCATCTAAAATATTTTGAACTAGAGTTTGATATACCATTTAGAGAGCTTGGTTTTTATGGAGTTCCTTTCAAAGCCTTTTCTTTTATTGTTCCTACGGTAAACTATTTGGTAGAGTTGGTGGAATTACCTTTCTTAGTAATCACTATTAGTGAGATTGAGAATTGTTAACCTTGAGAGAGTAGGACTTGGGAAAATGGCATTTGATATGGCTATTGTTTTCAAAGAATTCAAGCGGGATATACTCCGCATGTACGCCATTCCTCAATCTTTGCTTAATGGAATCAAGGAATGGCTGAACTCCATGGAAATAAAGTATTATTCAGAAGAGTCAGATCAAGGATACGAACCCTCTGATGTAGAAGAGGAATCAAAATCAAATGGGGAAGGTTCAAAAGATGAATCTCTTGTGGATTCAGAGGAGGACGAAGAAGAAGAAGATTCTGAAGAGGAGGAAGGTAGAACATGGGATGAATTAGAATCCAAAGCCAAAAATGTAGATAAGGAAAAAGGAGATGAGTTTGACAGTAAAGAGGAAAGGCGACAACGAAAGGTAAAAGCTACAGGGAAGTCTCAGGCACCTGATATTAGAGATTCAAGAGGAATGCCTTCCAAGAGGCATAAAGTCAGATGAATTGAGTTCATCTACATCCTTCTACTATTTATCCATGCACATAAATGATCATCTTGTAATCATAAGATTTGAGCTCTATTTACTCATCCTAAGCATCAATAAACAACTCAACACAAGAGATGCAAATTGACATATTAACACAAAAATATCCAACTAAGTTATTGAAACTCAACTATTGATACCTTGTTCTCCATCCAAATTACAAAATTGTTCCACTTTTTATTTTGTAACATATTCTTTTCAAATTGCTTTGGATGGCGGCCATATTTCTCCTCCTGTCAAAACATGGCACATGGACTAGTTAAACTAATTAATATGCAATCATTTACTTTTTCCAAGGAAATAAAAAAAATATCATTTAACATACTAAATATACTTACAAATGTATAGATCAAGGCCTGTAAACCTTTCTAGCCACTGCGATGCGTGGAATGAAGTTTCTCAAGCCTAGCCTTGGAGGCCTTTTCCTAAAACATATACTAATTCAATTTAACTATGCACAAATAAAATTTAATAAAGGTTTAATAAATTTGATATAATCTTATGAGAAAATTCAAATACCTGTGTACTCTCCTCACCGGAATTCCTTCGTGCATCAGACTTCTCATATGATTTTACAATCTCTTTCCATACTTTCACACTTACATCAATTGGCCTTCTTTTCTGCCTTAGCTCAGGAGGGATTGTTTTTATCTTCTTTGTTTGGTTGCACCGAAATCTCTTGTAGTTTTGAGACATTCGTAGCTTTATCTTCTTTACAGACCAACCTATGCCAAATTCAGTCTCCATGTCATGGATAACTGCTTTTTTCAATTGCATGGGTATCTATGAGAATGAAAAATGTAGATGGTCTCTGAACCATTGAAGGTATGATTCCTTCAACCTATTCACAAACTTTTTCGCAACATCCATCATTCAGACTTCCCCTGAAATCACCTCGTATTCTATCTTCGTATTGTAGCTACCAATGCAAGATTGATAACATGGCGTGGTGGAAGAAGTTTGTGTCCTAGGAGTGGCTGAGACATTGGAAATCTCTGCTCCTTGTTCCACATTATTAGAGTTTACTGTCACTGATTTCCTCCTGGATCTTTTGCTCGATCCAAGACTGGTTGGGGAATCAATCGATTCCCTTTCACACAATTGATTTGTTTGCAATTTTTGAGGGTCATTACAAGATTTTTTTTTCTATGTATCTGACAAGCATTGTCGAGTCCACATTAACCATTTTTTTCATTGCCTCTACCCCCAATATGGAAGCCAATTCCTTTTTATCTTTTTTAGTCTCATGTCCCTATATAATATATATATTTTTAAATTATATTTCTTCTTTTAAATTTAGAAATAAAAAACTAAAAAGTAAAATTCAAAGAAACAATGGAAACATTTACGAATCTATAAATTGACAATGAAATACCTCATTGTGGCCAAAGTCTGTTGAAAATGCTCGCTTCTTTCTATTGCTTGACATTTTGAGGCGACCTAGGGAAAATTATTTTCGTCCAGTCTATGGAGGCAAACAAAGTACACACTATCAGGTATGAATTTTTTTGTCCAGTTTGTGGTATGAAAGTTTTGTTTTGTGGGAAAATATGTTCGCTGGGTTTGCTTAGTGTTGATAACCTTATCATGAAAACTCTCTCATAATGCAATATTGCACGAATTTGTCATGGCATCGGTGACTATGGCGTGACTGGACAAAACCAAGCATTTTCTGTGTTTATTTTCAGCAGTTGCTCAACAGTGATCGACCCAATTCCCAGATTTGCCAAGAAGTTCACTATTTCCTTGATACCTAGGTTAGGGAAAGAATACAAAGGCATCCTAAATTTGTGCTATAATATTTTGAGCCAAATCTCAAATGGGTAGGGTAAATTTTTTTGTTGGTTTCTCAAAGGTTTTACAATTTATAATGATGGGACAATTTAGAGGTTGCCTGGACAGGCTAGGCCATGAACCAGTAAACAATCACGAATTCAAATGCAATACAAAGAGTAGTAAACAATCAAAAATTCAACCAAGAAAATAAAATTGTAACCTTACCTATGGTGTCACAAACTAAATCAAATTTCTCATCAGTTACTGGTAGTGCCCTGATCTCTTCCTTCATGCGATGTTTTTCCCTTTTTTGTCGTCTCATTTCTTTCTTCATGTAGGAATTCTTTAAATTTTCAATTTTGATTCAGTATTCGGTGCTTTAGTCAATGTTAGTTAATGCCAACTTTAGCGCCAAATTTTGGCCGTTAATGTAATCTGTTTGGGGTGCCTAAGGCAATGCCAAGTGTGCCTAATTGAGCGCCTATCATTGCTGTATATTGAATATTTTCATTGTTGTGTATCATAGGATCAAGAGTGTTGGAAATAATTCCAACTCTTGCCTTGTTTTTGTGACCACCACTGTCCCATGGCTCCTTCATCAGCTCGGTGTGGTAGAGCGATTTTTATCGCGGTCTCACAAGGTGCTTCATCCTTCTCGACGGTAGTGCGGTGAAATCTTTTGTGGTGGCACACAAGTCTTCTTTCTGTTCTTGGTGGTGTTGCGGTGACTCCCACAAGTCTTCTACCATTGGTGTGCGGTAGTGCGGTGACCACTGTTGTCCCGCGGCTCCTTCATCAGCTTGGTGTGGTAGAGTGATTTTTATCGCGGTCCCGCAAGTTGCTTCTTCCTTCTCGGCGGTAGTGTGGTGAAAGATTATGTGGCAAAATTTTATTCACAGAGGAGGCCATGGAGAGAGGACGTGGACGACGTAGAAACACTAAATTGCTGAGAGGAAAGTGGGTGGAAATAGACGAGACAACAAAATCTGCAGATACAATAGAGGTAAGAAGAGAAAGCAACCTCAACCAAAGGAGGAAGGTGTTTATGAACTCACAAATGCTACAACATAGAGGAGATATCAATATGTCAAATATATGACTAAAGTGAGGTTTTGTGTTGGATATCATACTCATTGAAATGATATAATTTTTGTACTAAACATTATTTACTATGTTGTGTATTATAGGGGTGAGATGAGGCCATTGCAACAAATTATGTCGTATCAAATGAGGACACAACGGATGAAGCGGGGCATCAGGTACTCAAATTTTGACTTAACTTAGGAAAAAATGATCTAATGGCATTTTGTGATACATCCATCTTTTTTCATAGTATTATTAAAATTTATAATTTATTATCCAACCTTGACATAAATTAATGCATGTTGTTGATTATTTTAGAAGGAGATTGGAGCAAATGCAGAGCTTGTGTGTTCAACTAGAAAAAGAAGAAGATATGTACATGGATGTGGACCTAAAAATGTTAAATCACATAGACAACAGTGGGTGGAAGAGGATATGATAATGGATACTACAGACACAACAAATGATTGCACTAAAGAAGAGGTAGGTCAGGACTTTAGTACATGGGATGAATACTTTGGCAAAATTGTTGTTTTTGGATGTTCTGTATGTCGTGGAAAGAAACAATTCAAATGAGCGATTGTACAAAGACATTACATATATGATGAGCTTCCATTCGGTAGTATGCCTCCTACAATCGATTAAAACCAAAGAATAATAAATGAGTGTGGACTGATGTTTTATAAACTATGTTGTCAAAATTGTGTTTTATTTAAATTATTGTATAAAAAAGGTAGTCTATAAAATAATGTTCCATTATTCAATTGATGTATATATGTTCATACAATTTATATTTATATTTTTTAAGCCATATTTGATTATATTTCTTTAAAATTGATACATTTATGATTTATCCAATTGTTTCCAAACATTAAATAATGCTTGCATTTGTTGATAGGTAGAAGATTTTGATGAAACACATACTAATATCCAAGATCCAACTTGGGTTACTAAGATTTGGATAGGATGATCCAAACTATCCTTTAAACCATACCAGGGTGAAAAGAGTAAGATTGAAGAGAACACTACCACCTGAGAAATTTGAAGAGCTGATGAGAGTCGCACACACTGATGACATGCCACCTAGCCTTAATGATGATGATCATGATAGTGAAAATGTAGTGCATGAAGAAGGATTGAATGAAATTCTTACAGGTTTCTTTGGGGATGGAAACAATGATGACAATGATGATGATATGGTTGACAGTAACATGATAGCAGGAGTAATTACCACCAGTGTAATGTTGATGATAACAACATCAAAGACTCCATCAAGAAAGCAACGAAGACAACCGTGTTCAAATTGGGTGCAAGTAGAACCTCAAAACTAGCATGCACATTAATATTATTAGAAATCAAGTCACTATTTGGTTGGCCAGACAAAGGATTTACTACCCTATTGAAGTGAGTTGAAATCTATTTCTTACTTTGCATTGTCAATTGGTGTACATAATTCGTAATCATTCGTAAACATTCATCAACTTCGTTTATATTTATTTAAGGGGATTTTAAAACCATATATTGTATATAAATAGTCCTAGTATAGATTGACATATCAAACATGTTCATCATAAGTCAAACATTTAATTGATTTAATCTCTGGCAATCTTACAGGGCACTAAAATCTAAAATATTCCTTAAAGAGAATGTGTTGCCATCAACTTGCAGAGAGGCGCGACTGTTGTTGGTTGAGTTGGGGATTGAATATAAGAAAATTCATTCATGTAAAAGTTATTGCATTTTATATAGATGAATATCAAAACAAGGTAGAATACCCTGTATGCAAAGAGAAGAGATATTGTACAAATGTACAAGGTCCTACAGTTCCAAAGAAGGTTTTACGTCACATGCCAATTATACGTAGACTTCAACGAATTTTTTGTTGCAATTCACTAGCACAATTTATGGACTAGCATGCAAATAATAGGAGTAAAGATGGATTCATGCGAATTCCAGCTGACTCCAAAGCAATGAAACACATAGAGGAAAAATGGCCAAGAAAATTCAAAGATGAACCCCATAGTATCAGGTTTGGTTTTGCAATTGATGGAGTGTGCCCATTCTCTTTCCTGAGCTCAAATTATAGTGTTTGGCCAGTCAGATTGAAAGTATACAATACTCCCCCATGGATGAGTGTTAGAAAGGAGCACCTTATGCCGACTCTCATTGTTCCAGGAAAACATCAAGTTAAAAACATGGATGCTTATCTTGCACCTTTTATTGATGAGATGCAACTGCTATGGAAAGGCATAAGAATGTATGACATATCACGTCCTCCATAAAATAGGTCCTTCATGTTGTATGGTGTGCTATGTTGGACTATTCATGATTTCTCAAGACTTGGTGTTTGTTCTAGTAAGATAAAATATTTATGTATTTACACTCATAATTTATTTTCATCCCAACTTTCATACTTAGTTTTATACTATTTTTTTGATGTTATTAACATTACTTATTGAATTGTAGGGCTTCAAACAAAGGGGATATTTGCATGTCCAATATGTGCAGAATAATTTCAAGGGCGACATTCTAAAGATCTACATAAATTTATTTACGCAAACAACAGGGTTTTTCTACCACTAGATCATAGGTTTAGAAATCGTCTGAAGAATCAATTTGATGGAAAATTTGAAAATAGAGGCCCTCCCATGATTATGGGTCTAGGTGATTGGCTTAAGAAGTATGAAGATGCTAAATTGAAAGCTTGGGAGGAATTTTTTGATTGGGGTGATTTAATTGAAGAACCAGAACAAGTTGTAGTTAATATGCCAAAAGGAATGAAAAGGAAATCCATATTTTATGAGCTCCCTTATTGGAAGGATCTATTAATATCTCACCTGTTAGATCCTATGCACATCTTCAAAAATGTCCCAGATTCTATATTTTGACATATATCAGGCAAAGAGAAGGACACCTTGTCTTCAAGGAGAGATATTGCTCTCACATACCAAATTTGATAGAAAACATTTGTGGCCAAACGGGGAAAATGAAACATATGTAGAAGCTCCATGGATTTTGAAAAAAAGAGAGCTATACCAACTAAAAAATGTCATCCGTTCAATAAGGACACCTACTGGCTATGGGTCATCATTGGCTAAAGATTTTATAGTTGATGGACATATCACAGGATTTAAAACACATGATTTTCATAATTTAATGAAGGTATTATATATCAACATTTAACATTTACTAGTAACATTGATTAAGCACTAAATTTATTTTGATATTTTGTTGTGTGAGAAAAACTTACTAATGACCTTTTCATAAATGTGTTTGATAACATATCATGCTATTGGCAATTAGGGGGGATTCCTGTCTTACAGTTGACTTAAGGAATGCCATAAGTTGATTGTCAACATTTACAAGGTATGTGGTTATATGAAATGTTCATGTGTGAGAGACATAGAGATATTCTATTGCATTTTAATTTATGACTAAAGGTTCATACTAATTTACTATTCTTATATTAGGTGGGTGACCTCCAAGGAGATCCATGAATCTGAAGTGCCAAAGTGGAAGAAGGAAATTGTAGAAATTATATGTGTATTTGAGAAGGATCTCCCTACAAGTTTCATGGCCTACAAGTCCATTTACTTATACACCTAGTCGATGACATTGAATTGGTAGGTGTCATATCAACGAGGTGGATGTTTTTCTTTGAGAGGTATATGAAAACTCTTAAAAGATATGTCTGACAAAAGGCACATCCAGAGGGTATGCAGGCTGAAGGGTATGTATTGAATGAAGCATTTTTCTTCCTGTGTGAATTCCTTGGTAAGGATTTTGAAAATAGCCCATACGTCTGGGATGAAGAATGAGCATCAGATATTATTGATGGAGAAAAACCACAATCTAATGGTGTTGAAGTAGAAATTAGTAAGTAAATTCACGATCAGTGTGGTAGTTTTTCTTGCAATCATTAATTTACCCTATAATTTATTTGTCAAATTAACAACATGACATTTGGAGTTTGAAATAAACATGTTGAAATGTAATAGGTGTAGACGAAAGTTCTATACTCGACAAGTCCATTCTGTACCACATGGAGTTTATGAACAAATGGATTGATCTGTATGATAAAAAGAGAGAAGTGTTAGAAGCAAGGAGACAGTTTAAGAGATCGAACCCAAGGAATACTCCACTTCCCACTCATCTGCTTGGGGAATGGGGAAAATATTGCACACTAGAATGGGTTACTAAACAAATTCAAAATCAAATAAAAGATGCAGGTACAGATTCAAACATAACTAAACATGAAATCAACATGTCTAGAGGATGTGAAAGAAAGGTACAGTTGGAATTTTACAAAATGTTGTTTCCTTATAGTTTTGATAGTATTAACTATTTTAATATTCGTCATTATATTTTTTTTCACTGAAATAAATGGTATTTCACAAGTGAGGAAATGTCCGGCAATGTGGGCATATGGTCGACATTATCATGTAGAAAGTGTAGAAGTAAAGAGACAATTCTTCAATTGTGGCATCATGGTTGAATTGAAGCAATCCAGTCGATCAAGCTCAAAAGATAAGAATATAATTGAAGGGAATCTACAATATGTTGGAAAAATACAAGAAATTATTGAGTTGGATTACCGCTCTTTTAAATGTTGTATTTTTAAGTGTAGATGGTATGAAGCATTTGAGAGGACACAAAGATATGATACACATAGTGGGTTGTTTTCTATAGATGCCTCATCGTTCCTACCAGAGGATAAGGAGCCTTATGTTCTACCAATTCATTGTGAGCAGGTATTTCCTTAACTCAAATAAGAAGCGGTAGTGATCATTAATCTATTAATTCATAGCTTATTGCGAATATATACATGTGTTTATTAACCAATAAATTTTTTATAACATATGTATAATATATGTATGTCGTTCATGTGCAGGTATTTTTCCATGAAGATATTTTGGACCCGAAATGGATATTTGTCATACATTATGATCCAAGATTAAGGCATGTATTTGATGATGCATTAGTGGATATTGAGAAAAAAATGATGGCCAACAAAATGAGAGAGAGGGATTAGAGAGCATCAAATAAATTGACATCCATGATGATGTTGAAGATGGTTATGTTCAGGTACAAGAAGACAAAAATCCAAAGTTAGATGATGTTATGGAAGACAACAATATGGATGGTATAGAAAATGATGATCCAAATACATATGGTAACAATATAGATGGTCTACAATCAAATTTAAATGATGATGAAGATGATGTAGGTCAAGATGAGGATGATGATAATATTAATTAATTGAAAGAACATATGAACATTGATAATGATACACTAGATGACATTGTAGTAGACAATAATGTTAATGACCAAGACTTCTAAATTTTTGGAATTATTTGCAATTCATGTTTAAAAAAGGATGATTCTTATGGCCTAAACTTTGAAATGCTTCAGTAATATTATGTTGTACTTGGACAATTGAAAACCTATTTTATTCTCCTAGCAAGCTTTTTTGTTTTCCATTATAATTCTAGACCAAACTACATTTGCGAGAATGGAATTTTACACCAATCTTAATTTGTATGAAGTTCACGAACCTATTGTCAAGTAGTAAATTCCTTTTGTAGATAGGAAATGTAAAGGCTTCATTTAAGAAAAGATAAGTAGTCTCTTTCTGAGGGTAATCCACATGCAAAAAGTAAAAAGAACATAAAAAAACAATTGTACAGTAGAAAATCAGATTCAATCATTTATGTCTTATTTCACTTGCACACTTATCTGAAAGACATAGGGTATTCACCATACATTTCCCTTGACAAAGCAAACATGTGCTTTCAATTATTTTTACTGTATATCTTAGAAGTGAAATTGTTGTTACATAATGATGCATTGAGAAAATAATATATACAAAAAAATGCAAAGAAAATGTTTGAAATTTAACATGCAACCTACTGTGTTGTGCTGAAAGGAATCAAGATTAACTGGGACAAGAAATAAAATAAAATTTTGATGATTGTACTTAAAAGTGATCAGGATATGAAAAGTGTGGACAATGATGGTGCTGAAATTGAAAACCCTGATTCTAATGACATTACTATTTTATGTCATTAGAGATAAAGAGCACATACAATTTTATATACATAGCAAATGAAGATTTGAAACTAGTAAACTGAAAATGTAAAAACTGTAAGATTTTTCCTTAAACAATAGTTCACATACTCACAAAAAAAGGTGAAGCATTTTTTATTCAAACTCTGTTTTCTTTAATAGACATACAGTAAAAGAATATTTACAAGTACAAGAAAATATACACTTTTTCATAGAAAATAAGGAATGTTTCATAGGATATACAAGTACACGAATATATACAAGAATATTTACAAGTACAAGAATACATACATTGTTTCATAGAATATATACACTATTTCATAGACTTCTAAATTTTCAGAGTTATTTACAATCTGTTGGGTCTCAAAAATGCAGGTTTTTAGACCATATGAGGGTGCCAATGTCTAAGAGGACTTTAATCCTTAATACAAACCAATTAAAGTAAATTATTTGAAAGGAATTTAATTCACACCTAACCAAAAACCAATCAAAGCATCCACATAGTAACAAAAAATGTGCCTTGATAAATCTTACAGATTTAAACAACTTGAAAAGACCACTTTGAAGACAACAAAGCAATAAATAAGCATGAAAATCGACACAAAAATTGAACACTGAAAATGGATTACAAGTTATAATGTATCTGATCCATTATATTGCTCAAAATATAAACATACATAACATGAGTTCTTTTGATATGAATAAGTGGATGAGATGGTCTAGTATCTATTCTAATGGATTGAAATGATGATGATATGATGATCAAAATTGGACCTTGGTTTCCCTATTTGTACAGGAAGCAACAAGCTTCAGGTCCGTTCATAAAAGTTACATCGTTTCTTAACTAAAGCATAATTAACATAACATAGAAACTTAAAATAAGTTTATTGTTGGATGCACCATAGTCCGTTAATCATCAACAAGCACCTGTGACCACCTAAGATCTGTTCAAGGCTCAAGCAACATGTTAATGCATCCAAAAAAACCAAACTCTGAATGCCTCCTCATACAACTCGTGCAAGGAACAAATTAACCTTTGAAATGTGATCAATGTATTTATCCTGGGCATAAGTGTTTTCTGGCTGTAAAGTGTCTGTGATTACATTATCCAATCCAACAATCATCTTGAGATGCTTATGCATTTTCCCGAGTACCTCATCCTCATCATTGATGTCATCAAGGATGCCTGGAAAATATTTTGATATCTCATTTTTCCAAGTTTCTCGATCCTTCAAATCCGTTTCTTCAAAGAAATATGACATGGCAATACATAGTGGCTGGATGAAGTCACTCAATTCTCGTGTCAAGGTATTCTGGAAGTTTTCATGTGTATTCATGAGGCTCTGACATTCTTAGAGCAAAGCATTATTATATCCATCTTTTGCCTTGATATGGGATTCCATTTCCTTCATCCTATCAAGCAGTCTTCCATGCTCCATGAGGGCCTTGTATGTTCCACTGTGAGTACACCAGACACCATTTGCATGTTGGCACATATATTTGAATTTCATACAAATTATCCCTGATGCTACTTCAAAAGTAGTAGCCTTCAATTTTCTTTTTAGTTCTTCCTATTCCTTTTGAGCCTTTTCAAATTTATGCTTCCATTGAGTAGTCTTAGACATGGCCTCTAACACTTTTCTTTCATGTTCAATTAAAGGAGAGTAAAGCCTTGGAGAAGCAGGTAGCCTATCTTTGTAGTTGGTTAATTCTTGTTTCAACCTATCATTTTCTTCTATCAGCCATTGGTTATCTCTTACTAGCTTTTGGATCTGGGCTTTGGTGAATTTGGTTACATTCACATTCAATTCAACAGTCTCCAAGGGATCTATCTCCCCTACTCTTTGCAATAGGAGATTTCCAAATATCTGATCATGGTCAATGAGAGAAGGCTTCTTTCCTGGGGGGTAAAGAGCCCAAATTTTCAAAGTGGTATTATCAAGATTGTGCCCTAACCTTGTATAGACCCTGTCACTTGCTTCATCCATTATTTACAAATTTTTATTCTTTTTCAAAAAGCTGTCAAACACAATGGCTGAACTAATATCCCACCGAGGAAGGAGCATAACTCTAGCTTCTTGCAATAATGCTCTTCCTCTCTCAACAATCATGTTTCTCATTTCCCTATCAACTTCATCTTGAAACTCTTTCAAGGCATAAGCCTCTTTCTCAAGGTCAATGTCCTTTAACCTTTCTCTTATTAGTCTTCCTTTATACTCATATATAAAGGACTTAAATTCAGGGGTCTACACAAAAGTCATCTACAAAAAATTCCTGACTTGAACGATGCCTCACATCATCTGATAGCTCATCAGAGGATTCAAAGGTGATCACACTTCTTTCCAATGACATCTCATATTGGGGTATAACAGAAGCATTAAACTATGAGACTTCTTCTTCCATGATGGGGAACCAATTGAAAAGCTCACTTCAGGAGTAGGCTGAGGTGATAAGTGATCTAGTGGTGTGATATTTTCTACTTGCCTCCTAGGAATGATGCCCCTTCCTCTTTCAAATCCCACAAGTGGCACATCTCTTATTAGTTCTTCTTCATGGAGGATTAAATGTTCAATTATGTGTATGGGATCCTGTACCTTAGGGAAAGCCCCTACGTAGCCTGGGTTATTATTCACCTTCCAAGTCTCAGACATCATAACCCTACTGTAGGCATTCATTCTCATCATGTTTTGTTTTTCTTCACAATTTTTGATGACATCTTCTAAAAGGAAACTATGCTCATACCCTTTCAATTTCTAATTTTTTTTGGTATCACAAATGAAGTGTTTAGGATCAAACTTTTCCCTTTTGTTGCCAACCAACAAGCCATAATAATCTAGTTTACCACTAACCAATTCATAGCTTGAATCAGAGATAATAGTGAAATCACCAAAGCATAAAGTGGAAGGCATGGAAGTATGCCTCCCGTAGCTCTTTAAATGCATGAAAGCTGAAAATGTTAATTGCCTTATGATCTCTAAATAAGAAAATCTGTCTGGCACAGTCTTAGGCAAAAAATAAGGTGCAACTTCAAATCCATAAACCCTGATAACAGTACAATCCCCAAATATGTACCAGTCCCCCCAATTGTGATTTATCCGTGCTTCATGACCCATATCTTTTGGTCAGAGAAATCTTAAGATCTCTGGGGAGAGATTGTAGTCACATTTTTGGCCTAGTATCTTGTATAGTGGTTTGACAAAATATTCCTCAAAATATAGGTAGTGGGACCTCCCACACTTGATGTCCCACATAGATGTCCACATTTGTACAGTCCTTGAATTTCCATCATTATCTAAGTCTTTTATTCTTAATTCCTCACCCCATATCCCCATCACCTGCCCTTCGTATAATATCATGTGCATGAAAAGAGAATAGTGCTTGAAATTAATGGCTTCACTATCATTCTTGATGATATTGAGGGAATTATTGATTGCCTCCGATAAATACTATGTATAATAATAGGGTCGAGAATTATGGCTCTGGATGTTTGTGGCTAAAACCATGGGAGCAATTGTCATGTTCTTAGGAACATCAATTCCCAGTACTTGACCAGCTGAGTAATAAGTGTATTGAAATTTTTCTTCAAACAAAGCCATAGAGAATGGGGGCTTGTCTTCACTAGAGAACCTCATAGTTTGGTTACCTACACCTTTAACCCTATGTAGAGAAAATATCCACCTCTTGTAACTTGTGTCCATGGTGTGGTATTCCTCCAACAAGTCTCTGATTCATAATTTTGTTTTTAGGGAAGTGTCTAGCTGAAAAATCATGGAAATATAATCTAGCTTTATGACCATGAACTGTGACCCATTAGGAAAATGAATTGCTCTTGTCTTCAGATTGTAATTATTTTCCAACACCTTGATTAAATCTACATTCACAAATAAATTGGGTACTATAAGTTTACCCAAATTCAAATTCCACGGGTTTGACACTGGGCTATGCCAAAATTTCTTCCTATAATGATAAATAAAGAGGTCGTAACCCCTACACGGAGTCCATACATCTCCCATATTTTTTTGTTTATCTTCTAATGTCACACACAATGGGTTAAGCTATGCTATTCTTTTGTATTTTGGCCTAGACCCAGGACACTGATCGATTAAGTCTTGATTCAATTGCCTAGCTTCAGTTTTCTATCTTTTTGCTTTCTGTTTGCCTAGAGTTTTTTCCATCTCAACCCTACTCATGCAATGCTTTCATCTACTTATGGAGAAAATACTTTGAGCTAAGTCTAGACCACTTAATTAGATAAATGGTGCAAATTTCCAGCTACCTATCATCTTCCAACTTGGTTCTCCAAATCCTTCAATTACAATTCACAGTGACTTCAACTTCTTTGAGGCCGTATTTATCAAATTTCAGGACACTTCATCCAACCCTGGTTCATAAATGGTGCTTGCACCACCTTTATGATCAAGTTCTTCATTAATAGTGGTAGTCTCATCGATATTTTCATTAGTCACTATTGGAAACACAAGGGCAGACAACTGAGAGGGGGGGTGAATCAGTTGTCACAAAATTTCAAACTTATTAAACTTATTAACCTTTATTCTTAGATCTGATTAATAACAGCGAAAGCATGAATCAACAACACATCAAAAACACACATAACACCAATATTTTTGCATGGAAACCATGTTAGGGGAAAAACCACGGTGTAGGTTAATCCACAAGTTATACCTTGTTAAAATTATAAGAAGAATATAAGAGGAATGCATATGCATTCAGGCACACTGCCTAGAGTTTACTGCTCAAAGGAAGACTCACTGTCTTACAAAAAATATTCAGATTAAATCCATCTGAAGAATTTGAACTAAGAAAGTAGCATCTACTAATGCTTGAGTACAGTTCCGGTTAAGCACATGAACACTTCTTTACTTTCTTTCACTCTTCTTCACACTTTGCTCTGCCTTTGAATGATCTAAATTTTTTTAACACATAACACTCATACACTTTGCATCTACATGTCTCAAATGAGATAAACAATTGCTTATATATATTTGCAACAATAAATTATATTGCTTTATGTTGGCTTCAACACAATAATAGAATGAATGCAAACTATCAGACCAAAACAATAAAGATTATCAATGTGCATCAACCAAGGTTGGCCACAACATAGTAGAGACCTAAAACAATGTCCTCAAACACAAAACACCTTCAAAGATTCTTCCTCGAAGATCCACAACACGCTTCAAACACCTTGTCGGCCATGAACATGAAAAACATGAACACGTAAGAGAAAATCTTGGATCACGAGCACAATGATCAGTACAGATGTGTAAAACAAATAGAACATGATCTATAAATGTCCATGAACACCTCAGGAACATACACAATAACTCATATTACTAGAATCACATTATCTTCTTCCATGAACACCACTTGCAGTAACAGAATAGCTGTTAGAACACAAAAACTTATAACTTATTTAAATCTTCATGCACACCTGTAAATTTTTTAGAGTAGAAACTAGATAGGCTTGAAAAAAAACCCTTTAATCTGCAACATCTAGTTATCAACATACTGAAATTTCTACCATACTGATCTTCACTGCTTCACAAACAACTTGTAACATATTTTATTATAATATTCTCAATATCCTCGACATATACAGTCTTAAAGACATTAATGATAATAGTGTTGAAATCAATGACAACCAAATATCAGCAACTCGACCAAAACATCCAAAAATATTCCCCTTTGGCATTGATGGCAACACATGATGTGAAAAATACACCATCAACGTAACCAACAATCTCCCCTTTATATATTTCTCTTCTCTCCCTTAGTTCACACTATTCTTCTCCCCCTTTCTTTTGGCTCTTCCATAGTTTTTCACATTACTCTTCCCCCCCTTTGACATCAATGGAAAAGGTACACAAGCTCTGAACCACATATTTGAATCATTTGACTACTCCCCCTGAGTAGCAGCCACCACAACATCAATCCGGATCAAGATATGACTATGAATGCACAAACTAATGCAAATAATATACATCTTAGTTCTGATTAGGAGGGGTAATCACCCCTAACTTCCCTCTGAGATACTCAAAAGTATCCTTGGGAAAAGGCTTAGTAAAGATGTCTGCAATCTGTTCCTTAGTAGGCACATACTCCAGTCTGACTTCCTTATCACTCACTTTGTCTCTCAAAAAGTGGTACTTGATAGATATATGCTTGGTCTTTGAATGCAGCACCAGATTCTTAGAAATGTTTATAGCACTTGAGTTATCACAAAATATGGCAATAGGTTCATCATACACAACTCTAATATCTTTCAACATCTATTTCATCCATAATACATGAGTACAATTATTAGCAGCAATAATGTATTTTGCCTTTGCAGTAGACAAGGAAACAACATTATGCTTTTTGCTTAACCATGAAATTAGTTTCTTTCCCAATAAAAATGAGCCACCACTATTACTTTTCTTATCATTCACATCTCTTGCCCAATCAACATCAGTAAAGGAATTTAAAGTAAGATCATCATCTTTAGGATACCATAGGCCAAAATCAACTATTCCCTTCAAGTATCTAAAAATTATCTTCACATTAGTCACATGGGATTCCTTAGGATCAGCTTGAAATCTAGCAATAATACATACATCATTCATGATATCAGGTCTAGTTTGAGTTAAATACAATAATTCACCAATCATTGATCTATATCTAGTATGATTTTCCTTCGAAGAATCATCATCTTGTGTCAACTTACATCCGGTCACCATGGGTGTACCAACTGGTTTTGAATCTTCCATACCAAAATTCTTTAGCAGTTCTCTCATACTTGGTATGAGATATAAAGATCCCTTTATCTACCTGATTAATTTGCAATCCCAAAAAGAATTTCAACTCTCCAATCATTGACATCTCAAACTCATTCTGCATCTCATTAGCAAACTTCATGCACAAATCATCATCTCCTCCAAAAATGATATCATCAAGAAAGACTTCAACAAAAAAATATTTTTCTTCATCTATCTTGAAATAAAGATTACTATCAACAGTACCTTTGTTAAATCCAAGCTTCAACAAATATTTATCCAATCTAGCATACCAAGCTCTAGGGGCTTGTTTGAGTCCATATAATGCTTTCTTCAACTGATAAACCATATCTCCCTGATCAGTCAATTGAAATCCATTAGATTGCTCAATATACACCTCTTCCTCTAATTTACCATTTATAAATGCTGACTTGACATCCATTTGATAAAATTTGTAGTTTTTATAAGCAACATAAGCAAGAAAAAATCTCACAGCTTCAATTCTAGTAACATGAGCAAAGGTTTCTTCAAAGTCTATACCTTCCATCTGAGAGTATCCTTTACATACTAGTCTTGCTTTGTTTTTGATAACTTCACCTTGTTCATTCAGTTTGTTTCTAAAGACCAATTTAGTTCCAATTACATTTTTGTCTTTAGGTCTATGAACAAGAATCCATGTATTATTCTTCTCAATTTGTTTTAGTTCTTCTTTCATTGCTTCAATCCAATGTTCATCTTTGCATGCTACATTGACATTACTTGGCTCAACCTTTGAAATTAAATAATATTCTTCTGCTATTATTCTCCTAGACTGGACACCTTTGTTCTTATCTCCTATAATTTAAATTTTTGAATGATTTAATCTCACATACCTTGGAGTCTCAGAGTGTTCTTGAATTTCAGGCTTTTGTGGTCTTTCTTCTATGCTTTCACTAGTCTCTGGTTCTTCTTGATTCACCAGAATGATCTAAACTTGATTTGAAGTCTTAATCTTTTTTGTACTGTCATTCTGATCATTAGAATCATATCCACAGGTTTTGGAGGTCTGGAAATGTCTTCATCAACCTTAACATTTTCACTTTCAACCATTTTCTTCAATCTCTTGTTGTAGCACCGGTAGGCCTTGCTCATAGTAGAATAACCAAGAAAGATTCCTCCATCACTTATAGCATCAAACTTTCCTATATATTCATCTCTCCTAATATAACATATACTCCCAAAGCTTTTGAAATATCTAATAGTAGGCTTATGACCAAGCCATAGCTCAAAAGGAGTCTTACTAGTATTACTTTTGATTTGTACCCAATTAAGGATATAAACAACAGAGTTCACAACTTCTCTCCAATGGATATGAGGGAAATTTCCTTCCAATATCATAGTTCTAGTAGTATCTTGAACTGTTCTATTCTTCCTTTCCACAAATCCATTCTATTGAGGGGTCTGTGATGTAGATAATTGTCTCTTTATCCCACACTCTTCACAAAAAAGAATTAAACTCATCGAAAGTAAATTCACCACCTCTATCTGATCTCAGACACTTAATCTTCAGGCCTGTCTCTGTCTCAACCATAGCCTTAAAGATCTTGAACTTTTCTAGGGCTTCAAATTTATCCCTTAAGAAAGTAACCCACATCATCCTAGAGTAATCATCAATAAGCAACATGAAGTACCTATAACCTTGTAGATTTCTGATTCTAGCAGGACCACACAAGTTAGTATGCACAAGCTCCAATAATTCATTTGAACAATGCTATTTGCTCCGAAATGAAATTTTAGTTTATTTTCCCAACTGACATTCCTTGCATATGGTATTAGTAGGCTTCACCAACTAAGGAAGATCTCTCACAACCCGTGGTGAACTTATCTTGATAATATTGTCAAATTTTACATGACACATTCTTCTATGCCACAACCAAATTTCATCAACTAGAGCAATCAAACAACTTTTACTAGCAACATTTAGATGAAAGATGTTACCTTTTGTTTTAGTACCTGAAGCAATCACATTTCTAGAACTTCCCAGTATGCTACACTTTCCATTTTTGAATTGAATATTGTATCCCTTATCGACCATCTGTCCAAAACTCATAAGATTATGCTTCAAACCTTCAACATAAAGAACATCATCAGTATTATGCTTACCATCAAAATAAATACATACTCTACCATGGATTATACTACCATTTTTATCACCAAATATTACAACACCACCATCGTACTTCTCTAGGCTTACAAATTTGCTTTTATCACCTGTCATGTGATGTGAACATCCACTGTCAATTACCCATTCATCTTTTTCTTGAACTCGAGCAGCTAGGGATTTCTCCACATTTGTACAACTAGCAAATTCAATAGACACAATTATTTTCTTTGATAGCAATAAATACAAAATCATCTTCACTTGCATTCCCTTTGTCAGATTCATCATCTGTCACACCTTCATTAGCAACATAGTAACACTTCTTTTGAAATTTAGGCTTGTAAGGTCTTGGCTTAGGAACTCTTTCTGGACATCTTGATGAAAAATGACCTATCTTGTTGCAAGAAAAACATTTAATAGGAAAATTTCCTTTATAATTACCTTCTCCTCTGCCTTCCCTTTTGACAATAAGTGCTTCAAGCTCATTCAATTCTCTTTCTTCTTCTTCAATCTGTCTCATTTCTTCCTCATATCTAAATACCTTTCTAGAAGAAATTTCACCTAGATCATATCTTTGCTTGTCTCTCCTGAAAGTAGTAGCTTTAAATGTAGATTCTATCTTAGGGAGGGCATCACCGAATTCACTCAACTCAAAAGCAGTAAGTTTACCAACCAACATATCTTTGGTTATAATTGTCACAGTTCAGAGCTCCTAAATGGCTGCAAATTTGATTTTGTATGCATCAGGAAAGGATCTAAGCACTTTAGCAATAATATCTGATTCATCCACTTTTCCACCAACACATCTGATACCACACACAAGTTCATTCACTCTTTGCATGAAAGTAACAATATTCTCATCATTACCCATTTTCAAAAATTCATATTTTCCTTTCAGACATTGTAGCTTAGCCATCTTCACATTAGCATCACCTTCATATAAAGTTTCCAACTTATTCCAGATCTCATAAGCAGTTCTCAGATCCATAACATTCATCATCTCAGAATCAGTCAAAGCACTCAACAATGCTTCCTTAGCCCTGATGTTATATTCAACACCCCTAATCTCAGCAGTAGTAGTAGGACCATTTAGAGGAACAACATACCTATTGCATGTAATGTTCCAGTAGGATTCACCAATGCATCTCAGATGAAACTCCATTCAAGTCTTCCATAGAGAATAATTTGTTCCCTCAAATCTCAGACTATCCTTCTTGTATGTCACCATCCTGGATCACCTCAAGCTGTTAAACTTCTTCCAAGGAAGCTGCTTTGATACCAATTGTTGGCAACACAAGGGAAAAAAACTGAGAGGGGGGGTGAATTAGTTGTCACAAAATTTCAAACTTATTAACCTTTATTTTCAGAACTAATTAATAAAAGTGAAAGAATGAATCAACAACACATCAAAAACACACATAACACCAAGATTTTTGCGTGGAAGCCCTGTTAGGGGAAAAACCACGGTGGAGGTTAATCCACAAGTTATACCCTGTTAAAAGTATAAGAAGATTATAAGAGGAATGGACATGCATTCAGACACACTGCCTAGAACTCACTACTCAAAGGAAGACTCACCATCTTACAAAAAATATTCAGAGTAAATCCATCTAAAGAATTTGAACTGAGAAAGTAGCATCTACTAATGCATGAGTACAGTTCCGATTAAGCACATGAACACTTCTTTACTTTCTTTCACTCTTCTTCACACTTTTCTCTACCTTCGAATGATCTAAATTTTTTTCGCACATAACACTCGCACAATTCACATCTACATGTCTCAAATGAGATAAACAATCATTTATATATATCTGCAACAAGGAATTACATTGGTTTATGTCGGCTTCAACACAATAATAGAATGAATGCGAATTGTTGGCCCAAAACAATAAAGATTATCAATGCGCATCAACCAAGGTCAACCACAACATAGTAGAGACCCAAAACAATGTCCTTAAACACAAAAAAACTTCAAAGATTCTTCCTCGAAGATCCACAATATGCTTCAAACACCCTGTCGGCCATGAACATGAAAAACATGAACATGCAAGAGAAAATATCTGATCGCGAGCAGAATGATCAATGCGGACGTGTCAAAAAAATAAAAAATGATCTAGAAACATCCATGAACACCTTAGGAACATGCGCAACAACTCAGATTACCAAAATCACATTATGTTCTTCCATGAACACCACTTGCAGTAACAAAATAGCTATTAGAAGACAAAAAATTATAACTTGTTCAAATCTTCATGCACACCTCTGAAAATTTCAAAGTAGAAACTAGATAGGCTTGAAAGAAAACCCTTTAATCCGCAACATCTAGTTATCAACATACTAAAATTTCTACCATACTTATCTTCACTGCTTCACATACAACCTGTAACATATTTTATTACAATTTTCTCAATATCCTCGACATATACAGTCTTAAAGACATTAATGCTAATAGTGTTAACATCAATGAAAACCACATATCATCTACTCAACCACAACATCCAACAGTCACATCAATCAGACTAATCATCATTTCATAACTGTCGAAGAGACTTTTAATTAAAATGCCCATTGTTTCTTTGATATGTCGGTATGGCGGTGTTTTGCCCTTCCCTTCTCCTATTTACCGCACTACCACCTTGCTCAAGGCTTCTTGCTGCGGGGTTGTGGTGTATACCGCTCTACCGCACATGTTGCTCACCTTCCTGACTGTATAGCGGTGTATGATTTTGATCGTTACTTGAAGAGTGTTGATGAGATAATCTTATTTGTCTTATTGATATCTCAATGTCTCATCGACATTAGATCTTATGTTCCTCCGATGTTGGTTTCTGGTGTCGATGAGACAAGTTAATGTCTCTTGCTGATATGCCACTATCTCATCGACAATTACTTCATTATATCTAAGAGTTGTGTTTCACCGAGCACTTGTAGATATACCTTGTCGATGTGACATAAATGATTCTCTCCTCGATATGCTCGTATCTTGTTGAAATTTCACTATTTTACATCATCGATGAGACATATAAATAAGTCTCTTCGACATAGGGGTGTCTCATCTACATTTCTGATTTGTGCTTTGTGCTAATGTTGGGGAGACTTTGGAGGGAATCTCATTGACATGGCATTGTCTTTGCGATATGCTATGAGAAATCATAGGAGTATTTCGAAGGAGGAATACACTTTGATGCTATGATCAAGGGTTTTATTTGGAAACTCACGTGAGGGATTTTATTAAATTTAAGTTATTATGATAGGAATTCTATGCATATGGTGGATGTAAGAGATGAGTGAAAATGGAACTATGCAAAAATAATTAGGATGGAATTTTGGCTACAACACAATCCATGTTTAAAAAAGGATGATTCTTATGGCCTAAACTTTGAAATGCTTTAGTAATATTATTTGTGTCGATACAAATTACCTATTGCAATATCCTTAAATTGTTCAATCTTTGGTATGAATTGTTGGCAAAAAAAATTAGGATTACTTGGATGCTTCTTCCATTCATTTTGTCTCAACATATGTTCGTGAAAATTCAAAAGTTAATAGCTCAATCAGGTAGAGCTTTTATGATTTTCAAATGAAGAGTAAGGTACATTTTTATATCTGCTACATTACATTCATGTGCATAAACAAAATTAGAAGATTACATTACTAGATTGCACTTATGTAGATGCATATAATATAGGAAGATTACACAATCCTTTCAAAAATGTAGTCTTTATTGATAATGTAAATGTATGTTGTTCCACACAAGCCGTGGAACTGACTATTTGAATGCATATAATCGAAAAACTATACATTTATAGACACAAAAGAGAAAAATGCACAGAAAGAGAAAGGAGACCCGTCATTGCCTTAATGATGAATTTCGGTTGCTTTGCTCTACATCATCTTCAGTCTTCCCGCTTGTCTAAGCCTCCAAGTTGATGTATTCCTTGCTACTCCTAGGTTCCCTACATTTGAGTGAAAAGAGTGTTGTTAGAGCAATGAGTGATCACTAGTCAAAATATGTGCATACATCTATAAACATATAATTTGATCATCATGTGCATTCAAATAACTTGCATACCATAGATGTCCAAGAAAACAAGAAAGTTATCAAACATATATATCATATGATTAGTTTTATCTAACATGTTTTCTCATTGTGCAGGTATAGATAAAATTAGGTTGTTGTTTTGTTTATCTAGTTACAACATGTGGGGTGAAAGGTGGCTCCCACAAGGGCTGAGCCCAGCCTGCTGCCCTATTGTTTCATTTGCAAAGGATAATCACAAGTAAACCATCCATGAAGCATTAAAGATCAATCTTTGCAAGGATAGTGGAGTATGTTGGTAAGGGGTAATCTCCTTATTGATAAAGATTTATCCTTAATAATAAGAAAATTCCACTACCAACATAGCCATGATTCTGAAAAAAACTGACCATCAAGGATTCCAAGATAGTTTTCATTAACAGTCTGGTTAAAAGTAAGCAGCCCCAAGCATCATAACAGTCACAAGAATTGAACATGAGGGGTAGTCATGTAGATTAAAAGCTTACACAATAGTCATCACTTGCAAAGACAAAGACATTATGTTTCCACATAACAAATTAAATCAAATGCATGAAAGGTACAATGATGAAGTCCATAATAGTGAATGTTGCTTAAGAGGGATTGAAGGATAACATTTTGTATCAAGGAGAACAAGGTAACCTCAAACTCTGTTATACCTGAGTATGACAGTACGCGAGCTTCTGGTGTTTCTAGATGGAACCTATAGCAGAAAAGTGTAGTCTCCATCTGAAGGAACCATCTTTGGAGCTCTTCCCTGAAATGAGGGTTGAAAACATTAGAAGAAAATAAATACCATAATTCTAAAGTAACAATTTGTATCAAGACAAATGTCAAAAAGTATAATTAAAAAGACAAATCCTTACAATTGGACCAAACAGATTTATGATTTTATCTTTAAAATGTAGGAACTTTCTTTGTCGGAGCTTCACGACCTAAAATTGGATCTACAATTGGACTGATAAAATTTATGATTTTATCTTTAGAATATAGGAACTTTCTTTGTTCGATATTCACAACCTTAAATTAGATCAGAAGCTGGATAAGCAGATTTATGATTTTATCTTTAGAATGTACAAACTTTCTCTATCGAATATTAAAGATGTCAGGTTGGATCAGAAATTGGATAAGCATATTTATGTTTTTATCTTTAGAATGTAGGAACTTCCTCTGTCAGATATTTGGAAATTCCTACACACAAGTTCTGCTTTAGAGAAAAAACACCCGAAAGTGTTTCACACCGGCTCAAGGTACAATCCAACCTGGTTATGACATTGATAGCAATTTAATTTTTCCTGAACCGTCCATACCCGAACGTTGCATCACAATCTATTCTTCCTGCACATAAAAATTCCACATATTAACCCCTTCTAAATAAAACACAAAATACCATGAAACAATGAGTCCCCTATATTAGTAAGTAAGTAGGTAGTCTATAGGGCATATTTTGATTTTATACAAGGATGATCATGAAAGGAATCTTCAAGTGACATTGAGTGAGTTTTTTGAGATTGTAGCTGATGGTGAATATCCAGTCTTAAAGGCAGTTAGCAAAGCAGTAAATGTGCAAGAAAATCAAATTGTACACAACAAACAATTCACAATGTTATCTTGCATAATTCCTTAAGTTTGAAGATGAAAATCTCATTGTATCTTGATGAAAGTAGTGACCTTAATGATCAATCACTGACAACCATGATTTTAAAACATGCTATTGTGTTTATGGAGGCATCATTTTAAGCAAGGCGGTGAGTGGTGGTTTGGAACAATGGAAGGTATGAAAGACTTGCTTTATATGCATACTATGTAGTCTAGCTTAAGACAACGTTCTTAGAAGAGATTGAAGGTGGATTATGGAACTCAAGGGTTACCATGATAAAGATTAAAGCAAAGACTAAGATCTATTTAAAAGCCACTATCATGAAGATATTAAAGATGTCAAATACAAAACCCTAGCAGCTGGAGTAATGAACACAATTCAAAAGAGGACAGTGTGCTAGGAAGATTTAGGAGATCTCCACATTATCTAATCACAGGAAAATACATCATTTATTTATTTTTTAAAATAAAAGAAGTCATTCTAAACCCTATATAGGATACATTGATACTTCAAAATCATCTGAAGGAATTTGAGATTATGAAAACATATGTCAATTAAATACCTGGATTACAAACAGTAGCGTGAACATTGTAACCCTTGTTGATCAGAGCAGGAATGAGATAAACAATAATGAATCCTATGCCTCCTATCATGCACATCTCCTTACCATTCTCTATCATTCTTTACTGAAATAATTCTCTATTTTGACGGGCTAATCCTAAAAATAGGGTTTCAACAAAGGTTTTATTGTATGTTTATTTAAATGAAAACTCCATTCTGGTAGGCTATGCCTGAAAAATAAGATTTCAATGAAATTTTTAGAGTATGTTTATTAGAGTTTTAGAGTATTTTGGCGGGCTATATTCTTGATTCCTTAAATAATTTATTCAAATGGATTGTGACTAACATGATTTTCTGCATTTAGTGTTGTAAATTGTAATGATGCCATGATTACCGTACTACCACCGTCTCTTATTATACCCACTACGGTATGGCGATATTTTGCTCTTCCCTTCTGTTGTTTACCACACTACTGCCTTGCTCAAGGCTTCTTGTTACAGGGTTGCAATGTATACTGCTCTACTGCATATGTTGCTCACCTTCCCAATGGTATAGCGGTGTATGATTTTGATCATTACTTGAAGAGTGTCGATGAGACAATCTTATTTGTCTTACCGATATCTCAATGTCTCATCGACATTAGATATTATGTTCCTCTGATGTTGGTTACCGGTGTCGATGAGATAAGTTAATATCTCTTGCCGATATGCCACTATCTCATCGATATTTTCCTTCAGCGGTATTTATTTATATCGGTGTAACTCTTCCATGTAGGGGAGACTCGTGATTATTGCTGCAGTATGACAGTGTTTTTCCCTTCCCTTTAGCTGTTTACTACACTACCGCCTTGCTCAAGGCTTCTTGCTGCGGGGCTGCGGTGTATACTACTCTACCACATATGTTTCTCACCTTCCCAATGGTCTAGCGATGTATGCTTTTGATCATTACTTGAAGAGTGTCGATGAGACAATCTTATTTGTCTTACCGATATCTCAATGTATCATCGACATTACTTTGTTATATCCAGGAGTTGTGTTTCACCGAGAACTTGTAGATATACCTTGTTGATGTGACATAAGTGATTCTCTCCTTGATATGCCCATATCTTGTTGACATTTAAATATTTTACATCGTTGATGAGACATATAAATAAGTCTCTTTGACATAGGGGTGTCCAAACTGGTGCTAAACCCAAAGCTAAACTCAAAGCTTAAAAACAAGGAAAAAACAAAAGGAAATAGAGCAAGGTATGAAATTTTCATTATCACAATATTCATACTTGTTGGTCTTATACACTTTTTTTTTAAGCTTCATCATATCTTGGTTCACCATCAAGCCCATGAACTATCTTGTACATCGTCTTAACTCTTAGTAATTTGTTCATTTCAAATTTCTATTTAGGATAGTTGTAAAGTGTTAGAAGTGGAATTGAAGAGTGCTCCATGATAAAACAAGAATGAAAGAACACACATCAAGAGGAATGCAACCACAATCACAAGAAGAATCCCCCCAATTTAACTCAATCAAAGAACCCCCTCAATAATAAATGAGCTTGACACTTTATGATTAGTTCGATTATAGATGCCATTTACCAAAAACAACAAAGCGGTCTTGAAATTTGGTATTTGAGGAGGATAAAAATAAAATAATAATATTTAAGTTAACATATGTAATAATCAATCAATCAATTTAGTAATCTAGATAAATGAGTCAAGTTTAGATAAAACATTCAACATGTATTAAAATTGAAAAAGAGGGAAAGTGGTGCTTAGCTTTGTGTATGACAATGAATGTTTTTCAAAATATGTGCATTTGTGATCTAATTCAAGGTTTTTCTATTATATTTATTATAGTGGGGCTTTAATAGACTAATAACTAATTTTTACATTTTTAGGGTTTAGAACTATATGTGGTCATAATTTAAAAAATCATGGCCTTGGACTTTTTGTGTGGCCTTGAATTTATGCTTTTGATTTTGAGAATTTTGTTTTCCTTTTTGTACCTAGTGTTGGTCCTCCAACTTGCATCCAAAAATTACTAAGAGGTTGTGAATCTCTATGCTCATAATTGTTGAGAGGGTGGCCCATGAATAATGGATGTAAAAATCTCTCTTGCACTCTAGGCTCTGCAAAACAAAGGGGCGGTATTCCCTATTAATATGTAGCGGGTTTTATTTCAACTATAATAAATTTACCACAATGATTAGTAGATAGGATTTTCATGTAAGTAGAGCATGGATATTTGAAATAGTGTATACTGTAGTGTTTCACTTGTTTCTTTAGCGTTTAAGGATGAACCACATAAATTGTAGAACAAATTACATTTCTAAGGATTTTCATTTTAAGGGTTAATAGGTTGGGAGGATCTTAAGGATTGATTGGAGCTTATTAAAGGGAAAAATAGAGACATCATATATTGTTTCTATTTTTCCTCGGCAACAACATACTTGGCTATTTGAAACATCTATCTAAAACTTGTGAATTATGACATTTAAGAATAGTTCTACTTAATAATCCATCACAAATATTGTAGTTCCCATTATCATTCAAGAACATGCATCTGATACTCTTTAAGTATGTACTTACACAAATAACTCAATACAACAAATATCTATGAAAAATATTAATAACTCTTAATTATCAATATTAAAGAAACAACAATACCATAAAGGAGACAACCATACAATTAAGCTTTCATTCATATAGCATAACCAAGAATGAGAATCATGACAAAAATAACAAAACATTGAATTATCTTTACTTCTTTTTAAGAATGTAGTACATAGTATAAAAAGCTTATTCTTTGCTAATCCAATCTCTTTACAAATGATAAATCCACCCTTTATATAGAAAGAAGATAAATAATCCCCCACGGATAGATGACATGTGCCAATCTAAGATTGCAAGATAAATAACTAGAAGAATTGCTTAGAATAATGGCAACAAAAAATCATGTACATGGTTCTTGTGAAAAACTCATTTCCCTTGTCAATAAATTAAAATAAATAGAAATTCCAAAAGACATCTACATCCATATGTTAAATTGAAGTTGTTGGAGTTGGTGATGTGGAAGAAGATGATGGTGGGAATAGAGAAGAAAAGGTTGGCAATTAAAGTTGCATAATTTAAAGTAGATGATTCTTAGGTGATATTCGGGATAGGGATTTGGAAGTAGGGAAACCCATTACCCCCTGATTGAGTTTTATGACTAATAGCTATTAGGTCATATGCACATTTTGAGGCACTTGGAGAGACACCCAAAAAATTGGAGCTCATGAGAGGGAGACCAACGATGTTTTGATGGAAAATACAGAATTATTGCCAATAATAGGGAACATTGGGAGAATGACCTCTCATTTTCCATGGAAACTTGTGTAGACCCCAAGCCAAATGAATTGGTTACAAAGACAAACCTTCTCCATTTCATGTAGTGGAAAATGACTAATGTAAAATAACCCAATTGTTGCCACCAACCAACCCTTAGTGGATCAAATGTAAAGGAGCTTTGAGTGAATCCAAAGTCTATTCTCTCATACTTCATCATTACAATAATTGAACATCATAGAATTATTAGGTAGTTTCCAGAAAAATATAACTAAATGCATTAAAGTATCATAGAAATTCTTGAGTATTAACTACTCTCTTAACAAATCACCCATCTTCAAAATTGAATGCGAATCAATGCAAACCATGTGTGCCTTTTATAACTAAAAAAATGTTGTTAACCACTTGTTTAATCTCACCTTAAGCAAGACCCAAGTTGACCACTTATCCTTAAAATATTCACTAGTTCAAATCATCAATCAAGTCACACATGCCAAAATCTTACGCTAGATATGCTTGTAGACTACACAAACAAATTCATGACTTATTGGACATGTCACTTGTCAAATAATCTAGGCCTATGAATAGTTAATGACCAATTTAGCAAGCTCTTCATCAGGGGGCCATTGATCATCAAGAATCTTATTTAGTTTATATTGTGAGCAGTATATTTGGCATCTAATCATATTCTTACATCCTTTATGAAGCTATCTATTTGAAAATCTAATTTTAGCAGCTTATCCAATTTTGCATTGCACAAAATATGGTCAATCTTATCTCCTTGAATAGTTGACTTGACAAGTGCGAGGGTAATATTTTGAATCTCAGTCTTCCAAGCCTCTAATTTGATACCACCATTGCTATCAAGTATAGATGGTAATGGCATTCCTCGAATGCCTTGAAGTTACTCATTTTTTCAAGAATATTATGTAGAAACATCATTCAAGAATCACACTACCTTACGAGTACTTAAAATATCCTCTGGAGCATTGGGATTATACTAGGCATTGCCTAATATTATTCATAATTAGCACTCTAGGGGTCCATGCATTCAAAATAGGTCTTAAGGAAATATCCTATTGATATTGTTCATTATTTGTAGCATTTATATTTTAGTAATCACAAGCATCTTCAAATTTTTTAGATATACAAAATATTCTATGGTTGAAAAGGCTACTCATAAGGTTTGTGACCTCCTTGATTGTTTTAGACTTTGTTGTAGTCTCAACTTCCTTAGCCCTTCTAATTTCTCCAACCAATTTATTCTCAACATTAAGGTATTCATGTCGTATTTAGACAAGCTAGTTGAAGAGGATGGTGAACTTGTAGGTTTCTCTATTATTTGTTGAGGATGTGGTACCATAAAATTAATCTTATTATACTCATGTAGCAACTTAATGTGTGTCTCTTGCAACTTGTAGTTTTTTTTACTATTGATTCACTAAAAAATGCAATATTCCTAACTGAGGATGCAACTTGAGGGACAATATTGTACCCTAATCCCTTGAAAATTATGTTTCTACCCAAATCATTGAGGTCTTGAGTTACATGTTGTTTTTTAGTGTTCTTGAGCAATGACCCAAATCGCTAATGTATCATATCTTGGGTTGAAACTAGATCCAAAATAGAAATCCTTTACTTGTTCTTTGTCCTGTAAGACATAAATTTTAGTATCCTTCCTTCCTATTGTATCTTGTGCAATGGTAGATGAATTTTATCATCCCAATAGTAGCAAACAACTGATTTCCTTTACCAATCTTCTCCCTTCCTCAAGGATCATGTTTGCAATATCAATATCTATTTTTTTCTTCATGCTTTGAGCCACATAATATTAATTACATTTTCTCTTTGTTGGATATTATCCTTATTTTTTTGTTTATATGACTCCATCTTTATTTTATATGGAAACATCTTAAATTCATTAGATTCGACAAAGTCATCGTTTGATAGGAATTTCTGACAAGCTAAATCCCTTACATCCTCTATTGCTCTATCACTTTCATCGATATTCATTAAAGTTTTTCCTTTTTGGATAACTATTTTTATCTCTCTCCTAGGTGAAGTAATAGCTTTTCTAATCTCATATTCACTAGGGCAATGCTTACCAACTTCTTTTGTAACATCGTAATCTACAAAAGGCCAAATATTTCCTACTTCTAGAATTTCCATGGGTGGTTGATCACCACAACTTTATGCTAAAGATAATCCAAAAATTGGGACAATCAGTTGTTGAACTTCTTTCAAGTCAAGCTCTTGTTCTTCATTAAAAAATTCCATAGGGTTTGGATTTGGGACAATTAAGGGGCATCACTCCTATAGTATCAATATTCTCAAGTATTACCATCATTCTTGAAAGGTGGAAAATTATTGCTTTCTATGCTTGGGAGATAGAATAACAATCTTCACTCTCTCTCATTCAAGAACAAACCCTAGAGATCTCAACCTCAAGTGTGCAAAGGAGAAAGAGATCTTGTAATAGGGCTATTCTAGGGGCTGATTATAAACTAATGAGGGGTTCACCACCAAGTTATGACTTGGAAAGACAAATGTAATGCAAGATCTACTGCTTAACCCTAATTTGATGCAATCTTTCACTAAATTACCTAGAAAATTATGTACAACAAAATAATAAGATGTAAGATGAAATGTGTGCACCTGGAAACTGAAAGGAGATTGAATGAGGCTCTAAAATGCTAGAAATTCTAACTTTTGTGTTGACTAGGACTCATATGCCAAACTAGGTGAATCAGTCCCATATCTGGGTTTTTATGCAGGAACAAGAATCTGACAAATGGGTATTCGAATTTGTAAAAACCTGAATTTTGACCTAAATTGGGACTCATACATAAGAACTAGCGAATCGGTCTAGTTAGGGTTTTTTGAAGCTTCAAAGTCTGAATCTGGTCTTCAAGGTCTGCTCTGCACTTGCTAATTGATTTTTGGATCCAAAACCCCGATTAGCAACCTATATAATTCTTCCAAGTATCTCCAATGTAAGATAATAACTTTGACAACTTTAGGCACTTTGAAAACTTTCTCCAAACTTTCTCTTCAACGCGTCTTCAATCAAAACCTACAAATCACACACTAAAGAGAGGGAACAATGTTGTTTTGTTAGTGGATAGGGGTTTGCCTTGGTCAAACCCCGTTTTGGTAATCAAACTTTGAAATGCAATGAAATAGGAATGGAGAATGATGAATAAAAAAAATAAGATGTTGCAACACACCAAACCCTAACAATGAAATGCTGCAAACATGTATGGAATGGATCCAATGGATGTAGATCTCAACTCTTTCTTGGATAGGATAGATCTTGAATGAAATGCTATCTTGAATCATGAAACCCTACATCACAATTGTTAGCTCAAAAAAAAACATGATGCATAAAGACTTTGACATGATGAGCTTAATGCTTGAATAATGATCTAAAGTGCTTGATAATATGCTCTTGAAGACTCTTGAATACTCTTGTGGACACTTGAATGCTCTTGTGAACTCAACTTTGATATAAGGATGCACATTCAACTTTCTAAGTGTAAAATGAGTGAAAGAAACTTATATTTATACTTAATTATGCAAGAATTCTCAAAATTGCAACATTACAAGCCGACATCAGATCTAGGAGGATAAAATCCCATCAAAAATTTGAATTAATTTTAATTTTGGGCCACATGGGAATCATTCGCCTAAGGTGGTGAATGAGTCCCATTAGGCATAATTTATGGGACCAAGTTCAAAAATGCTTAGAAAGGTGTAAAACCAGGATCGAGACCTAAAACCCTAGGTGGGACTCATACACCAAAGGTGGCGAATGAGTCTTAGACCACCAAATTTGGGCCACACAACCTAAAAAAACCATAATTATGATTGGATTTTGATTTCTGTCAGGATTATCCTTGTAAAGATGTATTAAATGAGGCTTGCAAATGCAAAATAAGGCCAATTAAAGCATAAATAAGCCCAATTATTAATGACAACCCTAGAAAAGTGTGAAAGTGTGTTAAAACACTTTACAACACTCCAAATAAGGTAGGATTAGGTTTATTTAATTCACAAGGGCCCAATACCTAATGTGAGTGTATTAAACACATTACAACACTAAGTCAAGTCAATATTAAGCTCAATTTTACAAGGAGGGCCCAAACAAGTGTGAAAATGTTACTGACAAAATTTTGACACTAAAATTATTTCTATTGGGTCCCTGATATTGCATAATTCTACCTTATAGATCCCATCATTCAATGCTCTTCTCCTTTTGACTAATAGAATATATCCCCATTTGTTCCTTTTGAAATCCTTTTCTTCTTTTGCAAAGAAAATTCTAATCAAATCTTCTCTAATCCTATTAATGATCATACCCTTATCTTCCTATAACCCTCATACTATGAATGAAGTGCTTGGGATCATATCTCTTGCCTTAGGCAAAGTTCAACTTATAATCTAATAATTAGGAATCTAAAAGATCCAAATATTCCTAAGTAACATTGTGAAAATAAAAGAACTTCAAAGTTGAGGGTAAAAAAGATCCCTTCTTATGCTGCCTAAAATGAATCTTATCTAATTTTTTAAGTTTCCAAATAGCCTCTAGGAAATCTACTCTCTTTAGCACCTAGAATGGAAGAATGTGAAGTTTTACCTCAACCCCAAAAACCTTGATCATTGAATGGTCATTGTGATAAAACCAATCTTCCTAATTATGCTCAATTTTGGCCTCATGAGTCAATTGCTTTATTCTCAAGAATTTTGTGAACACATTGGAAATCCTTTCTCTTCCATGGTCTATCATGTTCATAATTCTTATCACAAAATGATCCTCAAATATGTAGTAATCAACATTCTAGCAATGAAAAATATAACAAATATGTCCACCCTTGGATTGCAATGGGTTTTCCCCTTGGTGACAAAGAATTCACTTTAATAGTAAGGTCCCAATAATCTTTTCCAAATAAATTAGGATATGGCATATGAGATAATACCACTAGAAGGAAGGCACCTTGTCACCTTGGAGAGATAAAGTCTCCTTATAAATTCACTTTGCCAAGAATGAAGCAAAATTAAAGAGTTTATTGACATGCCTATGTTGAATATTTTCCACTAACATCTTTAGGGAAATGAGCATCTAAATATTATAATCAAACCCTAAAACATGGCTAAGAGCAATATATGTCATCTTCAATTAATCCTCAAATATATCGACATTGAAAGGATCAACTTCTTCATTAGAGATAGGCATTGATTTTCTTGCTATGTCTCTTTCCTTATGATAGGGAGCCACTTCATCCTACAACTATTTATATCCCTTTTATATTCTTAGTTTAATTCATTAAATAATTTTTCCCTTTTTCCATAGGGTTTAGGTTAAAAACATCTTTTATCAATTCCTTATTTAAAAAGAAGACAATAGTTCCTGTCCTATCCTTTAATTACCCAACACTGGGATCATAATTATTTTGAATGAAACATATGGGGTTGATACTAACAAAGAAATTTGGTACTACAAGTTTCCCCAAGCTGAATCTCCATATAGTACAAATGGTATGGGTTTATCAAACTAGTTGCAACAATATAAAAACAACTCCCACCCACTCGAGGGAATATGTTGGTATAAAATTCCCCTTGCTATTTTCATAGATAATGGAAAATCATTCAAAAACCAAGACATGTGATATCTTTACCAAAATTTCCATATATAACATCACTCCCATCCCATACTATCCTCAAAGCAATGACCAAGTAGAAGCTTCTAACAAAACCATACTAAAAATACTAAAAAATATAGTCAATGAAGCTAGTCATGATTGGAAACTAAAAATCAACCTCGTCTTAAGGGCCTACCGTACTAGTAATTGCACACCTACTAGTACAACACTCTACTCATTATTGTTTGGATCTGAAGCCATTTTTCCAATCAATGTCAAGCTCCCCACTCAAAATATCATTACAACATCTCATCGATGAGGAGTATCAAGTTGCACTCTTACACAAGATAGAGTTATTAGAATCACCTACATGCATATTTGAATCACCTTCATTACAAATTTAACAAGAAGATACAAAATTGTTAGTTTGAGATTGGCGATCTAGTACTCAGGGAAAATCAAAAGAACCTCCAAGATAGAGACAAGAAGGGCAAGTTTGAACCTAATTAGATAAGACCTTTCATTATCACTACCAAATATGGATCACGAGCCTATCAAATTGCTACATTAGAATGTCAACCAATGGAGGATCCCATGAACACATTCATCTCAAAAAGTTTCATGTTTGATCCTCATGATATCTAAAAAGTCAAAAAATCAAAAAATCAAAAAATCAAAAAATTCAAAAAAATAATAGAGAGATAATCTGTCCAATGGTGAAAACCACTTCAATGGAACTTTAGGCAAGTACCTTGGTGAAAACCTATTTATAGGCACCATGTGTGATACACTCAATCCACCATCTACTAAGATACCATTAAATCCATCCATATATCTTTCTCACTCATAATAAATTCCATACATCCCCATTACACCAAACTATCATGGCTTGGTCTTATGTCACTTAAAACCATAATCCATCACTCCATCCATTTCATCCATCATATACATCTACCACTGTCTCCTATCTCTTGTTGAACACTAGGGGCAACTGCTAGTTTTGTGCATGTAATGAATCCTTTTACATACCTGACAAAGATGGATAAACCTTCATACATAAGTTTCATACACTACCCAATAAAATGAGCTCATACCCACAACCTTGAGTTTGACACGATAATTTGAGCTTTCACTCATTACATTGAGCTTGATAGACTCAAACTTATACAAGAAAGCCACACATTAGACACTGTGTTATACATAAATCATATATCCATCTATCTTTTGTAACACCCTACCACGTAACCCTAGAGGATGACAGAAACACAACAAAAGCGTAACAATTTTTTTTTTTAAGTGTAATTAATAACAAGTAAAGTGAACTACACTTAACACATACATCCTCTAAGGTACGTGACAATGCTTATATTTGAATCCCATAACATATCAATTAAACTCATGATATAAAGAACAAAAATCCCACAACATTAAATACATTCCATAAGATACAAAGTACATCTTAAAACCATTTATAGATTGTAATTATTCAATATAGTAGCTACAAGGCTCATTTCCAAAATGAGGTAGATCATACAAATAATATTACAATTACATGATACAAGGATCCTCCTCGAATACAAATGAGGAGCAGTGCATATACAATAACATCCAACTGATCCAATATAACATAAGATATAGTACAAAGCAACTGTAACATGCGAGCTCTCCAATCTGGAAGATCCCGCCATCACGTACATGAAGTGGAAACCCAATGGTGTAAGGTGCACGTTCCACCCAACAAAGTGGTACCCGAAGGCCCACCCCCTGTGCTAGGAGATAGTAAAAGGGTTTCCTAGGTATAACCAACAACCTCAAGACATAGACAATCACCAGACTATACTAAATAATACAATACATGAAGGTTACATTGCTTCCAGAGTAAAAAAATCAAGTACATAAATTGACAATACAAACCATTGTCATAGGAGGAATGTCATCACAAAGTAGCATGGGTTATCCTAGTAGATATTCCTAGGCCCCGACCCCCCTCTTGGGTTATCCTGGTAGCCTCTCACGATCCTCGGCCCCACATGAAAACCGATGCAGAATCAAATATCTTTCAAAGGGACAAGATAATGACCTAGCCATTCCAGACCTTCTCATCTCATCCCAAGTCTAAACAAGCCCTTGAGCCCATGAGCGAGGCACAATTAACAAGTTATGTGTTTTAAGGTACCCTTTCCCCTAATACATTTATTTAATTTCCACTCAATTATCTAAATCTCACATGAGTTACCCTGGCACCACTTTGTGCGCCGACCCCCATTGAGAGCCACTCCGCTACTGACAACACAAGGATCTAATCCACAAACCAAGGGTAGACAAAGTGCACAAAAACCAATAATAAATATCAACCATAATGCAAGAGGCAACACATCCCGTTTGTAGTAACTGGGTATTTATACCGAATCACAACCAAGTGCACTACCCAAGGGAAATAAAGGGCTGGACCATAAATCACAACAACCCCCTCACAAAATTACAACACCTGGAAGGCTTACACATTCACAACTAACAAATTTCCCCAACTTAAATGAACAAAAGAAATCATAATTTACTAAGCAATTCAGACAAATAATTAAAACAATCAAATGATTTCCTTAATCTAATTTCCTTTCCAAGATAACAATAATACATTGCTCAGAATAATCTAGCTTAATGCAATTTCATTTACAGACAATAAAGAAATTAAATCTAACTGTTTAAATCAATTTCCCAATTTATATCAATATAAAAACCAATTTCCTCTTATAAAATCATTTCATTTTTAAAGTCATATAATTTGTGCAATCACATGCATCTATTATAATATTCATTTAAATATATATAACTATATATGTATTTATATATAATTATATATATATAAATATATTATTTAAATATTTTAAGTATTTATATATAATTATATATATATATTATTTAAATATTTTAAGTATTTATATATAATTATATATATATAAATATATTATTTAAATATTTTAAATCTAATTACAATATTCCAAATCAAATATTAATATATATATATATATATATATATATATACATAAATATTTATATATATTAATATATATAAATATATATTAACATATACATACATTTATGCATGCATATAATATAATATATATATTTAAAGCCATATATTAAAAAAAACCATATAACAAAGTCGAATAGAGGGAAGTGAACATAGTGTTTGGGTGCCATGGCTGTTAACACAACCAACCCCCATATGGGGGCGTGCGGTCTATGAAGGCAGCGCGGGTACTGTCTTCACAACTCGCCTCCCCTATTGGGGTGGCTGTGGGGGCAGCCCCATCACTCCCCCAAAAAAAATCAAAACTTATGAAATTTCTAAGATTTAAAGCCTACGATTTCCATAACGCCGTACTGATTTTTAAATCCGATTTTTCAATATAAATTTCCTTTCAATCTGGTTTTTTCTAGAACAATTTTCTACAGGAACTTAAATAAAATTTAATATATATATATATATATATATATATATATATATATATATATATAACAAATGATTGCTCTAGTTGGGCAAAATTTTCACAATTTTTTTTACAGATATTTTCAAAATTTACCAAAGGAATATAATTTCCCCAGCAAAAAAAAAACAATAATATTCCACAAGATCTTTTCCAATACAATAAGAGGTTTTCTACAATTTTGATAGGAAGATTTAAATCCATTCTTACAGAGGTTTTCCAAATTTTCCTATTGTTTTCCCTTTGGGAATTCTATTGTTTTAAATCAATTTCTACAGAAGCTCTAAAGCTTTCATGACAATTTTTCCAATTTAAAAACATACTGAAGCTTTAAAAAAAAAAAGATATTCTTCATTGTACAAGCAATATTTTTTCCAAAACAATAACTTATTCTAATAGCCTCTTTCAATTTGTAAATGAATAAAATTCATTAAAGAACCTGTTTCTAGATGTTTGAACAAACGAAGATTGAAGTGGAGCCTCGCCTTAGATTCCAATATTATCAAAGCTTCTTCCAAATATTCCTCTTTCCAGAAAGTTGAAAATAATACTAGAGCCAATTTCCTGAGAGCTTCTTCCCCCCAATTTTTCAACAACCTCTTCTAATTTTCAACCACCCCAAAATATATTCTTTCATTGCCCGTGAAGTAGCCTCTTTCCTCTTTCAGTTAATGCAATTATTCTCTCTGAGAATTAATTCCCATCACCAAATATTAATTTTCTAACACATGTCACAATTAAAATATCTTTCCAACCAAATCACAGATATTTCCTCTAAGATATTTTCTAAGATAATTGTTTATTTATAATTTAAAATTAAATATTAATTTCTAATTATCCACTCATTTTCTTTCACAACTTTATTTAATTAATTTAAATAATTAATTAAACAAAGCTTTTACAATCTAACAATTTAATATAATTAATTTTAATCACTATGTAAAATAAATTTAATCTAAATAATTACATTACTTTACAAAAATAAATTAAATCAATTAACTAAATCAAATTTAAAGCTTCTAACAACATTAATCATGATTAAATAAATAAGCACTCTAAAACATTATAACATTAATTAACATTAATTTCCCACAAAACATACCTTGCAAAATAATTAAACGACAAGGCAACCAAGGACAACAAGACAACTAAGCATGACCAAAACAAGGACCGACGAAACACTGTGACTAGGGTTGTGGTTTGACAAGGAAACCATGTTACTATCTCCCAATCAACTATTCCGTTAGGCAAAAAAAACGCTCAAACCTATGAATCCAGATGGAGTTGATGTCGTGTACCTACAATCCTGCAATCAAAACATATGTTGTACATGTATATAGATCATGAAAAACCACACCGTGAAAAGAAAATCATAGAATTGCAGGGTGCTCACAAGCGAGTGATGTAATCTTGTTCCCTTCACCAATACAATGTCACATCAAAATTGACGAATTAAAACATCAAATAACTGCAGATGAACATATATCAATATCAACTCAAATAATCAACTATGCTAACTAGAGAGCATGTCATAAACAATAATCATCCACATAGTGTACCATCACATCTCAATATAAAAACCATCATCGCTCCAATGTCAGCGATCAAATAACATCATAGTATCATAGTTTATCAAAATAAAAACACTGTCTAAAAACATAAGAAAATCAGAGGGGTGCTACCTCCTCCCCCCTAGGATCAGGCTTACTCCTGGAAGCCTATGAATAAATAGGGATAGAGCTCCCTCATCCTGGTTGCATCCTCCTAGGTAGCTGATGTATCATCTCTCAAATCCCACTGGACCCTAATCTGCTTAATATCTTGACCCCTGAGGGCGAGTCTCCTATGCTGCATGACGATCATGAGCTCCAAATCCAACTTCCCATCCTCTACCTATAAGGCTTTCCAATCAAGGATGCAATATATATCAAGGTGGTAAGGCCTGAGTACTGAAACATGAAATGGGTCATGTATGCGCGAGAGACTGGGCGGCAAAGCAAGACGATAAGCTACTGGTCCAATCTTCTCAAGAATTTTGAATGGCCCGCGAAAGCGAGGTGTGAGCTTAGAGCCCTTTCCATATCGGATTAGAATATTTCATAGACGTACTCGCAAAAATACTCGGTCACGTATTGCAAACTGATGGTCCACTCGATGCGCATCTGCATACTTTTTCTGCCTATCCTAACAACAACCATATGTTCCCTGATTTGGATCACCTACTGCTCCATGTCCTAAAGCATCTAAGGTCCCAATAAAAATCTATCCTCTAATCGATCCCAAATCAAAGGAGTCTGACATGGTCATCCATATAATGCCTGGAAAGGAGGCATACCAATAGAACTCTGAAAGCTATTAATAAAAGCAAAATCCATTAAATGGAGATAGTCCTCCCATCGTGTCTGCTGGTCCATCACATACATGCATAACATATCCTTGAGGATCTATTTGACCCTCTTAGTCTGTCCATCTATCTCAGGGTGATACGTTGAACTCAAGCTCAATTGCATCCCCATGACATGCTATAATGAAATCCAAAGAGCTAAGGTGAACACAAGATCCCTGTCAGAAATGATCTGATGAGGAATACCGTGCAACCTAAAAATATCTCTCATGAACACTCTAGAAACAAATGAAGCATTATAGGCTGAACGAACAGGTGAGAAGTGTGCTACCTTCGTCAACCTATCCACCATCACCATAATGGCATTATTCCGTTGTGAATTAGGTAACCCAACAATGAAATCCAACAAGATTATATCCCATTTCCACTCTGGCACCAAATGTGGCTACAAAATTCCTACTGGATGCTGGTGCTTAGCCTTCACTCACCGACACTCCAAATACCTCAACACAAATTCAGTGATGTCTCACTTCATACCTGCCCAGAAGTATAGCTATCGCAAATCGACATGCATCTTCTTCACTGTAGGATGAGTTGAATAAGGTGCCCGATGTGCCTCTGTCATAACCCGAGAATCTCCCCTTAAGAGTCCTCCCTATCTCTATATCTGATCTCACCTCCTGATACCAACTATTTGCATGAAGTGTAGAAAGAATATGACTCCTCAAATCCACACCAAGAGCCACCTCTGACAACTCATCTCTCCATCTGCTAAGAGCATCGACAACTATGTTCTCCTTCCCCTCGATGAACTTCACCTCAAAGTCATACTCACAAAGGAACTCCATCCATCACCTCTACCCAACATTAAGATTAGGCTGCGTGAAGATGTACTATAGGCTCCAATGGTCACTATGAAACTCAAATCTATGGCCCAAAAGGAAGTGTCTCCACCTCATCAAAGAGTGTACTACCACTACTAACTCAGGATCATGTGTGGTGTAATTCAACTCATGATCCTTGAGTTTGCGAGACTCATATGCTATAACTCAACCATATTGCATCAAGACTGATTCTAATCCCTCCAAAGATGCATCTATATAGACAACAAAATCTCCAGTAGGATTAGGTATCGCAAGAATCGGTGCACTGGTCAACCTCTCCTTCAGAGTTTGAAATGCTACCTCACACTACTATGACCAGTCAAATCTCTTCCATTTCCTTTGAAGAGAAGTGATAGTATGTCCTAACCTCAAAAAACCCTAAAAAAAGTGTCTGTAATAACCTGTTAATCCCATGAAACTACGTATCTCTACCACATTAGTGGGCACAGGCCAATCAATGATCACTTGGATCTTTGTAGGATCCACTGCAATACCCTCTCCTGATATCACATGTCCAAGGTACTTAACCTCAGTCTTAAAGAACTCACATTTGGATAGGTTAGCATACAATTGATTGTCTCTCAAACACTGCAAAACCTACCTTAGATGCTCCTCATGCTCCTCTACTATCCTGGAATAGATCAATATGTCATCAAAGAATACTAGTACAAATCTATCAAGATATGTGTGAAAGACTCCGTTCATCAAGCTCATGAACATAGATGGCGCATTCGTCAACCTGAATGGTACCACTATGAACTCGTAGTGACTGTAACAAGTGCAAAAAGCCATCTTATGAATGTTAGAATCAAATATACATAACTAATGGTATCCGGACTTAAGATCGATTTTTGAAAAGGTTGTAGAACCCTTGATCTGATCAAACAAATCATCGATCCTAGGTAAGGGATATCGGTTCCTAATTGTCACTTTATTTAGATGATGGTAGTCTATGCACAATCAGAGAGAACCATCCTCCTTCTTCAAAAAAAATACTTGTGCTCCCCAAGGTGAAACACTAGGGTGGATGAAACCCTTCGCTACCAACTCCTCCAGCTGCAAGCGGAGCTCCTTAAGCTCCTGTGTAGTCATATGGTACAAAGCTCATGAAATAGGCTCAGATCTAGGTATAAGATCAATGTTGAAATCAATGTCACACTGAGGTGGAATCCCTAGAATCTCATCGAGAAACACATCTGCATACTGCTGAAGTATGGGGTGGCTATCAAGTGAAACCTTCTCCTTACTATCTCCCAACTCCAAGTCATCTACTATCATTGCAAACAACTGACAGCCTTGACGAACACATCTCCTTAGCTGCATAGCCGAGATCATCCTCAATGATATAGGTCTCTAAACTCTCTCTATCTCGATCTCCCTACCAGATACATCAATGCATCAAATCGACTTGCATCAATAGTTAATAATGACTTTGTGAGCCTCTAACCAATCCATCCCTAAGAAGTGTCATACAACCTCAATGGTATAATGCAGAGGTCTACTATAGTGTGAAAGGATTCAATATCCAATCTACAATAATGTACTAGGGAATGTGCTACAACTTTAGCACCGGAGGCTAATTCGACCTACCACCTAATGTCCTGCTTAACTGCCCTCAGTCTACAACGCACCATGAAATATGATGAAATAAAATAATCTGATGCTCTTGAATCAAATAAAATGGTAACTCTGTTACCCTGTAATATACCCGAAGTCTCTACCACTATGCTTTGATGATCAGCCTGGCGGTTTTCAACCACACCAAATACCCAATGACCTCTACCCGCAACCCCAATAGTTAGCTCTGACGCCGCTGGCCTCTGAGTATACCCTGATGTGCCCCTATTGGGACACTGTCATGCTATGTGATCCTGTTGGCCACAAGAAAAACATCCTATACCCTTGCCAAAACCTCTACCTCGAAGAGGCACACTCAACTGCTGAATGCTACCCCTATTATAGGTAGACTGTGTACTCTATGTTAGATGCTCATAATTGAAGCATTTGACCCACCTCTAGTTTTTTTCACCCTCTGACTGATATCTGTCTCCCTATCTAGGCTAGAAATTCTTCCGTTTCCCCTGTGAATTCTGATGCTGACCACTCTATGCAGGTACCTACTATGTCCTAGGTGGTCTAGCTCCCTGAGCTTGGCCACTACGTGAACTAGGCCCTGCAGCTAAAGCACTGCCTATCTGTACTCCAGTATGTCCACCCAACGCCATTGCCAAATTATCCTCCACTAGTCTGGCCTTCTCTCCTGCTATCTCCATGCTCTTGGGTTTGAAAACCCAAACACCACCATTGATCTGAGCATTTAAGCCCCTAATGAAGTATTGAATAAGCATGCCCTCATCATCACCAATACCAACAAATTGTTTGAACTTGTAGAATTGACTCTCATATAGTTCCACTGACATGGCCATCTATCGCAAAGCATGAAACTCATCTCCATGAAGCTATTGCCAATGGTCAGATATGAATGTGGCTCTAAATATTTCTATGGACATATCCCAAGAAACAAAATTAATGTAAATATGAAGCTTCTACTCCTCCAATCTCCACCAGGTAGATGCAGAGTCTCACAAGTGCATGATCGCACATATGGCCTTGGTGTTGCTATCATAAGGGTGCATAGAAAAACAATAGTTCAGATCAATTAACCATGTCATGACCTCTAGTCCACTGCCAAAACCATCAAAAGTGGGTAAACGAGCTCTAAGTAGGTCTCTCATATGAGTGGCTGGGACCGTCTCGTGCTGTGCTGGAACCTCTCTCTGTCTAGGGGATCTCTTTCCCCCACTAATATCTATCTGATCTCCATCCTACATTGGACCAAGGTGAGCAAGAGTCTCCTCTAACAATTGATGCAACTGAGTGCCCTCGATCCCTAGTGGATCCTGATTCTAGTCACTACCTCCCAGAGCATTATGGGAAGCCTGTTGTTCCTCACCATCTGAGTCATGGGGAACATGGGGAGGTGAATCCTATTGACTACCACTACGACTGCCTCCTCGGCCTCGACCACGACCTCTACCATGATCTCGCATAGGTGGCGTGATCCTACATAGACATACTAAGGTATAAGACAAGGTAACACAAACTTAAATCCTATGTAACTAACAACTTAATGGGTTCAACATTATCCTAGAGCACCCAGTGTTTAAACTTGGGCTCTAATACCATGTGTAATGCCACACCACGTAACCCTAGAGGACGATGCAAACACAATGAAAGAATAACATTTTTTTTTGAAAGTGTAATTAATAACAAGTAAAGTGAACTACACTTAACACATACATCCTCTAAGGTACGTGAAAATGCTTACATTCAAATCCCATAACATTCAAAAGTAAACTAATCCATAGCATATCAATTAAACTCATGATATAAAGAACATAGATCCAACAATATTAAATACATTCCATAAGATACAAAGTAAATCTTAAAACGATTTATAGATTGTAATCATTCACTATAGCAGTTACAAGGCTCATTTCCAAAATGAGGTAGATCATATAAATAATATTACAATTACATGATAAAAGGATCCTCCTTGAATACAAATGAGGATTAGTACATATACAATAACATATAACTCATCCAATAAAACATAAGAGATAGTACAAAGCAACTGCAACATCCGAGCTCTCCAATCTGGAAGATCCCGACATCACGTACATGAAGTGGAAACCCAACGGTGTAAGGTGCACATTCCACCCAACCAAGTGGTACCCGAAGGCCCACCCCCTGTGCTAGGAGATAGTGAAAGGGCTTCCTAGGCATAACCAACAACCTCAAGACACATGAAATCACAAGACTATACTAAAATATACAATACATGAAGGTTACATTGCTTCTAGAGTAAAAGAATCAAATACATCAATTGAAAATACAAACCATTTTCATAGGAGGAGTGTCATCACAAAGTAGCATGGGTTAAATCCTGGCAGATCTTCCTAGGCCCCAACCCCCCTCTTGGGTTATCTTGGTAGCCTCTCACAATCCCTAGCCCCATATGCAAACTGATGCGGAATCAAACATCTTTCAAAGGGAAAAGATAATGATCTTGCCATTCTAGGCCTTCTCATCTCATCCCAAGTCTAAACAAGCCCTTGACCCCATGAGCAAGGCACAATTAACAAGTTATGTGTTTTAAGCTACCCTTTCCCCTAATATATTTATTTAATTTCCACTGAATTATCTAACTCTCACATGAGTTACCCTGGCACCACTTCATGTGCTGACCCCCATTGAGAGCCACTCCCCTACTCACAACACAAGGATCTAATCCATAAACCAAGGGTAGACAAAGTGCATAAAAATCGATAATAAATATCAACCATAATGCAAGAGGCAACACATCCTGTTTGTAGTATCCAAGTGTTTATACTAAATCAAAACCAAGTACACTACCCAGGGGGAATAAAGGGCTGAACCATAAATCACAACAACCCCCTCACAAAATTACAACACCTGGAAGGCTTACACATTCACAACTAACAAATTTCCCCAATTTAAATGAAGAGAAGAAATCATAATTTACTAAGCAATTCAGACAAATAATTAAAACAATCATAATGATTTCCTTAATCTAATTTCATTTCCAAGATAACAATAATACATTGCTCAAAATAATCTAATTTAATGCATTTCATTTACAGACAAGAAATAAATTAAATCTAATTGTTTAAATCAATTTCCTAATTTATATCAATATAAAAATCAATTTCCTCTTATAAAATATTTTCATTTTTAAAGTCATCTAATTTGTGCAATCACATGCATCTATTATAATATTCATTTAAATATATATATTTAATATATATATATATATATATACAACTAACTAACTATATATGTATTTATATATAACTATATATGTATTTATATATAATTATATATATACATAAATATATAACTATATATGTATTTATATATAATTATATATATACATAAATATATAACTATATATGTATTTATATATAATTATATATATACATAAATATAACTATATATGTATTTATATATAATTATATATATATATAAATATATTATTTAAATATTTTAAATCTAATTACAATATTCCAAATCAAATATTAATATATATATATATACATAAATATTTATATATATTAATATATATAAATATATATTAACATATATATATATATATATTAATATATATAAATATATATTAACATATATATATATATATATATATTTATGCATGCATATAATATAATATATATATATAAAGACATATATTAAAAAAAACCATATAACAAAGTCGAATAGAGGGAAGCAAACACAGTGTTTGGGCGCTATGGTTGTTAACACAACCAACCCCCATATGGGGGCGCGCGGTCTGTGAAGGCAGTGCGGGCGCTGCCTTCACAACCCACCTCCCCTATGGGGGTGGCTATGGGGGCAGCCCCATCGCTTCCCCAAACAAAATTAAAACTTATAAATTTTCTAAGATTTAAAGCCTACGATTTCCATAACGCCGTATAGATTTTTAAATCCAGTTTTTCAATATAAATCTCCTTTCAATCTGGTTTTTTCCAAAATGAGTTTCTACAGGAACTTAAATAAAATTGCATATATATATTCGTATATGTATATATATAACAAATGATTGCTCCAATTGGGCAATTTTTTCACAAAATTTTCTACAGATATTTTTAAAATTTACTAGAGGATTATAATTTCCCCAGCCAAATAAAACTAATTGGGAAAACAAAACAAAACAATAATCTTCTACAGGAAGATCTTTTCCAATACAACTAGAGGTTTTCTACAATTTTGATAGGAAGATTTAAATCCATTCCTATAGAGGTTTTCCAAATTTTCCTATTGTTTTCCCTCTAGGAATTCTGTTGTTTTAAATCAATTTCTATAGAAGCTCTAAAGCTTTCATGACAATTTTTCCAATTTAAAAACATATTGAAGCTTTAAAACAAATAAGATATTCTTCATTGTACAAACAATCTTTTTTCCAAAATAATTACTTATTCTAATAGCCTCTTCCAATTTGTAAATGAATAAAAACAATTAAAGAACCTGTTTCCAGATGTTTGAAGAAACGAAGATCGAAGTAGAGCCTCACCTTCAGATTATAATATTATCAAAGCTTCTTCCAAATATTCCTCTTTCCAGAAAGTTGAAAATAATACCAAAGCCAATTTCCCAAGAGCTTCTTCCCCCCAATTTTTCAACAACCTCTTCCAATTTTCAACCACCCCAAAATATCTTCTTTCATTTCCCGTGAAGTAGCATCTTTCCTCTTTCAGTTAATGCAATTATTCTCTTTGAGAATTAATTCCCATCACCAGATATTAATTTTCTAACACATGTCACAATTAAAATATCTTTCCAACCAAATCACAAATATTTCCTCTAAGATATTTTCTAAGATAAATTGTTTATTTATAATTTAAAATCAAATATTAATTTCTAATTATCCACTCATTTTATTTCACAACTTTATTTAATTAAACAAAGCTTTTACAATCTAACAATTTAATATCAAATTTAATCTACTTAATTTTAATTACTATGTAAAATAAATTTAATCTAAATAATTAAATTACTTTACAAAATAAATTAAATCAATTAACTAAATCAAATTTAAAGCTTCTAACAACATTAATCATGATTACATAAATAATCACTTTAAAACATTATAAACATTATAAACATTAATTAACATTAATTTCCCACAAACCTTGCAAAATAATTAAATGACAAGACAACCAGGGACAACAAGACAACTAAGCATGACCAAAACAAGGACTGATGACACACTGTGACTAGGGTTGTGGTTTGACAAGGAAACCATGTTACTATCTCCCAATTAACTACTTCGTTGGGAAATGGACACACTCAAACCTATGAATCCAGGTGGAGTTGAGGTCTTGTACCTACAATATTGTAATCAAAACATATGTCGTACATGTATATAGATCATGAAAAATCACACCATGAAGAGAAAATCATGGAATTGTAGGTCGCTCGCAAGCAAGTGATGCAATCCCGTTCCCTTCACCAATATAGTGTCACATCAAAACTGATGAATTAAAACATCAAATAACTGTAGATGAACATATATCAATATCAACTCAAATAATCAACTATGCTAACCAAAGAGCATGTCATAAAAAATAATCATCCATATAGTGTACCATCACATCTCAATATAAAAACCATCATTGCTCCAATGTCAACGATCAAATAACAACATCATAGTATCATAGTCTATCAAAATAAAAGTACTATCTAAAAAGATAAGCAAATCGAAGGGGTGCAACATCTTTTGAGAAATAAAAAACCCACATATCTACTTGTCCACCATCATAACCTACATCACATGCATGATCTTAGGGATATATCCTTCTCGTGTCAAGCATAATCCAATCCATCGTCTATCCTAATTTGGAAAGAGATATGATGTCTGCATGACTTGTCCATTTATTGGCCTTTTGTTTTGATTTATCTTTTCGACCTATGATTATACTTACCCAAGGCGACCTAGGTATTTCTATATCTTGGTGTGTTTTGACTACTATACAATGTGGCATAGTCTTTGCTTTTGTTTGCTATGTTTGTTGGTTATTTATTACATGACCTACCAAGGTTGATTTCAACCATGTGTGTAGGAATGCATTTATCTATGACATTTATTATATAAACCCATCAAGCCCATGCCAAGGGCTTATGTGCATAAGGATATCTTCATACTTTGAAGATTATTCCTCACATGACCTCGTGAGGTTATATCACATTTTGTATATACTAGGATAACCTTTTGTTCAAGAGTCAAGTCCATGCAAAGGTTACCTTGTCACCTTGGTTCTTATACCTTGGTGGATAGTCTGATTTTCTATATCAAAATATAGGATTGATCCCTACATATTAGCATAACCTACCCCATCTAATATCTATATACCCTATTCTTCATTCCCATCCATAATTTTTATACACAATTTGACTAAATAACTTGAATCATTGCACTACCTAAACCATAACCAATCCACATCCTCTCTTAAGGCTCCAATTTTTTTCCACCTCCCATCCCATCCTAATTTATCTACCACACATATCTAACCCATCCCAATTTCCCCATCACCCATCCCTACCTTATCCTAATAACTACCCTCCCATGTTATCCCTCTTTCCTCTCACTTTGTATCATGAAACAATAAAAATTATCATCCATTACACCCACACCCATCCTACATACCTTGCATCCACTCACAAGTCAAATCAAAACATAATCACAATCATTTCACATTCATCCATAATATCATAATCACATCTCTAACATCATAATTACATCCACATATATTCATAACATACCATAATCATAATCATACTATCATCATCAATTTCCTATACAAACTATAAACAACATACATCATCATATAATCATAAAATACCATCATACCTATCCATAACATACCATAATTATCCATGTATTCATTGTTGAGAAAATGTGTCTCAAACTCACTGGGATAACCCTGGTTCTGTCACAAAGAAGCTCAATATTACATAAGTGTTAAGTTCATGCTTTTACCTCTATACCGCCAGGTGATTAAGAGAGAGGAGTGGTAGCATGATTATCGCCATATCGTAGGAGCTCGCTGGATGTGTAGTGGTATAGCGGTTACCGCCATACCATGGGAGCCTCTCATCTATCGAGTGGTAGTGCGGTGGTTACCACCATACCGTAGGAGTTCACTGTTCGTGCAACGGTAGTGCGGTGTATACCGCCATACCGCAAAAGTTTGTCGACTTTCTGGTGGTAGAGTGGTTATCGCCATACCTCAGGAGCCCTCAACCTGTCTGGAGGTAGCACGGTTACCACCATCCCACGAGAGCCTGTTGACTGCGCAACAATAGCGCGGTGTAAGGAAAAGAGCACAGACTTGATGAATTGCTGAGATGTAATCCATTAACTGGAGGATGTTGCTGACTTGGAAGGAGGTTGTTTGAATTCCTAGGAAGTTTGATGGTTGTTCAATAGAGGAAGTTGAACTAAATCATGTATATAGAGAATGAATCGGTCATGGTTGTTGCTATACATTGCAACTTATTGTAACTGTGAAGGGGTTTGAGAGTTTGATTGTTCAGAGGTTGGATGATCAAATGATCTGTTAGTGAATTTCATTGTATGCTGTTTTGAAAGCATTGTAACAATGTTGTTCTGTATGAGGTTGATCAGGAATATGTTGCTATAATATTGTCATCTAAAAGGAGAATCTGTATCTTGTATGTAATTCGATTAATGTAATACGAGTGATTTTCTTTGGTGTGGTGGGTTTTTCTCCCGTAAGGGTTTTCCCAAATATATCTGGTGTCAATTATGTTTGAGTTTGTTTCTCTATTCTGTTATTTCCTTGATGTGCATCTTAATGAAGTGTAATTGTAAAATTTAAAGACATATCTCCATTCTTGAGTTTTGACATTAGGAGAGTTTGTTCCACACTTAAGCTTTTCCTAACAAGTGGTATCAAAGCCTGACTAGTTGTGTTATCCTTGTGGATAGTTTGGGTTTTTTGTGTCAATCTTGTTCAGTGGGAGTTTTGTAGAAGTTTGGTAATTGTCAAATTACAAATTGAGATGGCAATGGTGAGTACATCAAGAAAGATCGAAATTGAGAAATTCAATGGCAGCAATTTGAGTTGTGGAAACTCAAAATGGAGGATCTACTGGTTGATCGTGATCTTTAGGTTGCTGTGTCTGGAACAAAACCTTCAGGCATGAAGCAAGAAGAATGGGAACTAGTAGATCAAAAATCAAAGGGGCCGATAAGGCTTTATTTGGTAGATTCTATTCTTCTAAATGTTCATGAAGAGAAGACTTCTTCTTCTTTATGGAAAAGACTGGGAGATATTTATCAGAGCAAGTCCTTGGTGAATAAGTTGTTCTTAAGGAAGAAGTTGTACTCTTTGAAAATACGGGAAGGAGCGTCTGTTCTTGATCACTTGAATGCTTTTAACATGCTGATTGCTCAATTAGCATCTGTGGGTGTGAATATTGATGATGAAGATTGCTGTATGCTATTGTTATGTTCTTTGCCGGATTCTTGGGATCACTTGGTGATGGCGATTAGAAGCATGAAAACCACTTTCAAGATGGAAGATGTGGTTGCTTCTTTATTATCAGAAGATATGAGAAGGAAATCTTTTGAGATGGTGAAGGAGGCTCTTTCTGTTCAGGGTAGATAGAAAGAAAAGGGCAAGAAGAAGGATAAGAAGTCCAAATTGAAGTCAGAAGGGAGATTAAAGTCTCCTAGAAAAAATCCAAGGTGAAGTGATGGAATTGTGGGCAGCCTGGTCATGTCCAAAAGGATTAAAAAGAGGAGAAAAAGAAGAAGAAGAAGAACTCTTACGACAATGATTCTTCTTAGAGCGATGCAAATGCCTTCATTGCAGCCCTGGCAACACGGGCATCAGATGATTTCTGGCTGATTGATTCTGGAGCATCTTTCCATATGACATCTCACAGAGACTAGTTCACAAAGTATGAAAAATACGATGGTGGAAAGGTGTATTTGGAAAGCGATTCATCTCTAGAAATTGTTGGCCAAGAATAGTCAAAATTTAGTTTCCTGATGGAAGAATTAAGGGAATTGATGGCGTAATGCATATACTAGGTCTGGCTTGAAATCTACCTTCTGTAAGCAAGATGAATGATGTCAGAGTGAAAGTCTCATTCTTAGGCAATGGCTGCAAAATGACTAGAGGCTCGGTGGTGCTAGCTAGGGGTGCTTGAATTGGTACTCTGTACAAGTTGGACGCAATGACAGTTCAATGTAACAGTGTCTCTGCGAAGTCACAAAAGGATGTGCTTAAAGAGGAGAAATCAAATGTTCCTATTGGGGAAAAATCTTTGGAAGTTAAAATTCCAACAAAGGAGACTATGATATGGAATCAAAGGCTCGGTCACATTGGTGAAAAAGGTTTGAAAGCCTTGAAAAATAAAAACCTTGTTGAAAGGCTTAATGATTGTAACCTGGAATTTGAATTTTGTGAACATTGTATATATGGTAAACATCATCGTGTTTTGTTTTACTCTAGTCCTCACAAATCTTCTGGTGTTCTGGATTATATTCACTCTGATGTTTTTGGTCTAGTGAATGTACCTTTGTTATCAAAGTCTAAATACTATGTTTCTTTTATTGATGATTATTCGAGAAGGGCATTTGTGTATTTTTTAAAAAGTAAATAAGAAGTGTTCAGTCATTTTAAGGAATTTAAAAACCTTGTGGAAAATTAAACTGGAAGAAAAATAAAGTGTTTAAGGACTGAAAATGGCAATGAGTTTTGTTCTGATGAGTTCGAAAGGTATTGCAAAGACCATGGGATTAAAAGGCATAAAACTACATCTTATACTCCACAACAAAATGGAGTTGCTGAAAGGTTGAACATGATGTTGATGGAGAAGGCAAGAAGTATGTTGAGCAATGTTGGTCTGAGCAAAAGTTCTAGGCTGAGGTTGTGGCTACAACATGTTACTTGTTGAATCGGTCTAGTGTTATGATATTGTTTATGTTTGCAACAAATCCTGTGGGAAATCAAATTTTTCGTATGACTTCTTTTATAGCATTGCTTTGCTACTCCATTAATAACCAAGGGCACTTATATTAATTTGGTCTCCATCGCTATTTAATTGAATGACATTTTTCATTGCATGATTGGCTTCCTAAAGGTCACTACAAATTTTGATAATTTTTTCTTTGTCATGCCTTCCATCCAATATTTTCCATAAGGTTTATGTTATATTCTTTCCGATATGCATTGTATCAAGCAAATGTACAATTTTTAGCTGCTCATAGTAGGGAAAACTACTAAATTGTCTGGGATAACTTTTCAATCCCCGTGGAAGCCGACCATTAATGCCTTGACGACCTTCATGAAGCATATAAGTTAAACAAATTAACAACTACAATCATTTTCAATTACAACATGAGTAAAAATAACACAATATAAAAATATAAATTCCAAAAATATCATATATGATAGATAAACAATTTTATCCGATGTATAACCTTGAGGATTAATTTTATTATATTCCAACTTCCATAGGCGAGGTGTCATTCTTCGTGGTTTTGATGTACTCTCTTCTTTCCCATTGAAAATATGTTTTTCAGTAGTTCGATACTTATGATTTTTGTGGAGGAAGTTCCTATACTCATCAAACACCCGCTTTCCTAAACTTGTTGAACGATGAGATTTCATCTTTGGACCCCAAATTGGACATGCAAATTTTCCCTTTGTTTGAAGACCTGCAAGATCATATATAATTGGATTAAATATGTCAATTTTTATAATTATATATAATGAATATATTATTTAAAAAACATGTATGATATCTACTTCATAAAATTAAATATCGTTAAAGTGTAGTTGAATGTTATAACATACCACAAAAATGTGTTAGCCCTGGGGCATCATGAATTGTCCATACAAGCATTGCATGGAATTGAAATTTTCTTTGTCTTATTGGTCTAGATACATCATACATAGTGACACCATTCCATAACTTTAGTAACTCATCGATAAGAGGCTTGATATATACATTTATATCTTTAACTTGGTACTTACTTAGTTGAATGAACATAAACATTACATAATTATTATAACCATTTTACTACAATACATATAAATTAATGTACATGACTATTAAATGAAAAAAATTTAAGTCATTATGCAACAAATAAGACAAATGAGATGCTACTACGTTAAAGAAAATTGATGTAAACAAATACCCGCAACAATCAATGCCAACATTATGTGCTCCCTCTTTATTGACATCCGTGGAGGATCTGTTATTGTTGATAACAAAAACAGGCCACACCGAGTAAATAGATCTCAGCTCTCCAAATGGATTGACACCATCCGCTGTGAATGAAAGCCTGAGATTACGAGGTTCTTCTTTAAAGTGTGGCCATTTTTCCTCCATGTCCCTAAATGTAGAACCATCCATAGGAATTCAAAGAATGTCGTCTCCACTTCTATTCCATGCATGGTAATCCATAAATTGTGCTAAGCTTTCACACCTAAATAATTGTTGCATACGTGGAATAATGGGAATATAACAAAGAACCTTGTGAGACACCTTTTTTGTTAGTTGATCTATTTGATATCTACTAATATGACATTCCAAGCATTTTGTTGCAAATTCATGTTGTTTATGATATATAATATGATCATTGGGACATGCATATATTGCTTGATACTCCATTCCAATATCTTTCATAATGCCAACTAAATCTCGGTATGAGCAATTTAAAATATTTGATGGTGCTAACAAAAATTCATCAATCAATCTACAACAAAAAAATATTTTTTTAATATAAATAATATTAATGGTACATATTTCATCCTTTATTTACTAGTGATGAACTAACAACAATTAAAATAGATGAAAAAGGATGACATATATGACATACCTTAACATCTGTGAGATTGCTATGTTGGATAAACCATTCATAACCTTGAAGTTCACCAACAACAATACAACAGAGAGAAGATTTGTTTGGGAGCCTTCATAAAGGGGCTCATATGCCTTCTCAATTACAGGTAAATCATGAACATTATCAAAGTCATCTCGATCATCATGATCAGTTCTGCCACTAAATGTGTCATGGATCAATGTATTTGTACCATCATCTTCAACTTCATAGGATCATTAAATTCATCTTCGATATTCATAGCTCCATGTTCCTCCACTTGCAAAACTACATTCTTCGGGCCGTGATAATCCATATCATGTGCCCTAGGGTGCCCCACCTTTATAATAATGATAGACACAAATAAACCATGATCATGATCAAGTGATTTTTAATATATATATTAAATATTAAAACAACATAAATATTTACAAATTCAATCAATATAAACACATATAATGAACAACTTACCAATGGACGATAATCATGCCCCCCTTCAATGTGACCATGTTGCCTACAATGTTTCTCAATTATTGTGATTAAAATTCTTCTCATCTTTAAGCCCTTGCAATTATTGCAAGGACAATAAAATTTCCCATCACCCTTTCTTTTCAACCTAGCCCACAATCTAGCAACTGTCTCTTCATTTTGTTCTGGACTAATATTATCTGACATGATTTTTCTTTACCAAGCTTGAATATTTAGATCTTCAAAAAATATCAAACTCACACTCCAATAATTTTTAATCATAGACAGGTAACAAAATCTAATAATTTTGATATTTTATACCAAAAAAATTCGGCATGCAACCACCTTTGCAAAAGAGAAGATAGTCTGAAGTTAATAACCCCAAAAAACACTTTAAAATGCTAATTCCAAAAATTATTAAATTCTGATTTTACTATGATTTCCAACCGTTAGACTCTTAAAATCAGGATATTGAACTTGCACAACAAAATCTAGAAATAAAATTCTAAAAATGCACAAGTCTAAAAATGAAATTTGATGAGATGTTGCTTTAAAATATGATTTTCAAACCTAGAAGTACAAATCTGACTTCACAAATGAATTCTGGAAATAAAATAGTATGACATAATAAAGAGTTTCATTTGAAGTGGACCACCCTATTATATGCCTTGATAAAGTTAAAAGATCTATGAATTTTATCTACAATATAGCCTACATAGTCATTAGTCTTATTCACATCCCTGCTTTGGATATCAATAGGCAACACCATTAGATGGCCTCCTTGAAAGATCAATCTATTAAGGGAATAATGAAAGGGTCTTCCTTAATGATTACATCCATTTGAAAAAAATCAGTGTATGGCTGAATAAGGATGATATCATTTTGAAAGGCTAAAATGATTGTTGAGACCGATCCTAACATATTTATGTTGAATACAATACATACAAAAAATCTTGTATAGACCTTCACTTCCACACTCTCGAAAAAAATATTTTATAAGGACAACACTTCATTTGCCTAGTTTTGTAGGTTAAGCTAAATCTTGTCCTCACAAGCAACTTCAAATGTCTCGTACACTCCCATCTACTTATGAAACAAGCCTCTATCTAAATTGATTTCACCATTACAATAGTGATTCAAAATATCATAGGGCCATCCTCTAGTTTTATATGTCAAATCTATTGCCATTTGTATTGAATTTTCTTCCATCCATGTAATTCATGTCTTTGGTCACAATGTTTATTCTAGAATCCATATACAACTTCCTCCCTCCTATTGACATAGAATTAGTATGGAATACTATCTTGAATTTTAAGCTAAATATTAAAAATTGGTTAGAGCTTATACTATCCAAAGAAGAATAAGAATAAACCGTAACCTTATCAGCAATTGAAATAGATAAGGGGTCACTCTATTCCACACATATTCACATAGACAATGAACATGATATTTGGGGTTCCTACTCTTACTATTTTTTTATTTATTTATATAATAATAAGGTTACACTACAATATATTTGTTCTCTTTTTATCTACTCTATCTCCTATTTTCTCTAATACATTCAATCATACTAGTATTGTGCTTCATGTAAGAACATTATATCATGGCTGAATGAAAACAATGTTCAATGCCATGAGGCCCAAATGATATTCATGCATTGGTCTTGAAATGTCATCAAACTGAGACTAGTCGTTGTTAAATAGTATCAAAGTTTCATTGATACTATTGGTCAGTATGATTTCTCATGTGAATTGATTAAAGATTGATAACCTATATATTCATAGGGTCCAATCATTATGTTTGATAGTGTATTGGCCAATTTACTGTCCAATGCTATTTGCAAAATAAAATATAGTAAAATATAAAACATTGATCTTTTCTATCTACTCCATTGTAAATAATAAAGACTGTAGAAATTTCCTTCCAATTTGAGTGTTGGAAGTCTTTATTATTTACAGTGGAGTAGATAGAGAAGATCAATGTTTTATATTTTAATATATTTTATTTTTCATTGTATATGATCAACAAATATAGTTTGATGATGATTCTTTGGCTAGTGCTACAATACTAGTATCTTGGGGTATTATATATGCAGATATAAACTACATTTGTATGATGCTTGATGTTATACCCATGTCCACTAGTTATCACCATAATTTTTATTACCATAATTGTTATTATTATGTATATGAAATATAGGGATACTATAGAGGTAAGGAGCAACAAGCAAAGAGAAAATATTTAAGGAAATGGACTTCAAAGAAAGGAATGGCACTTTTCTATAGATTCCCAAAAGGAGATCACAGTCATGAATATTCAAATAAACAATGATTAGTCCATGTCATAACCATGAAGGGGGCATTGAAATTAATAATAACAGTGATAGGGTAGTATGACGAACTTTAAAAGATACATAAAGAAAAGTAACTGAGCAGTCAAGAGGGCTTTTAAAACATCATAAATCTTGTCAAGGGTTCATTTTCTTCATAGCAATATGGTAAACTAATAAATATTTACATCTCAAAAAAATTCAAAAGAGGACAACCTACAAATGTATTAAGGAGTGCATGGACAATATCTCAAGGAGCTACCACACTTAATTTCTTCAAGTGTTATGCAAGGCCATTGAAATCAAATGAATAAACTCATGCATAAGCTAAAAGACAAAGGATAGTCAAGTTCTAGAGGGAAGGTATCACAAAGGATACGAGATCACTTCCAATAGAGATGATGATGTTTCTAAAGGATCTCCCATTATGTCTATTAAATACTTACAAAGATATGATAGTCATATGTCATTGTCAAAAAGTAGCAGAGGTTTTGAATGATCTTGCATAATAGGAAGGAGAGGACAACATTTACACTAAAGGAGTTTATATAGTCCATAGAAGAAGGTCATATGATTTCCATGAGAAAATATTGAAATAGGCTGCATACTTTACAATGAAAACCATGAAAAAAATCCTATGATTCACTTTTACGTTTTTTGCTTCATTTTTCCTAATAAGGTCAAATACTTTCTTCTAGTGTCTGAATCTACCACATAGAGATTAAATATGCTTACTCTCAAATAATGTTGAATTATATAAACAATAGTTAGATGCCCCCCTTAACATAAAGGACAATCTAAATTACTAAGGAATTTTATATCCTTTATAAGAGATTTCTTTTAACCAGTTAAAAAATTGAGAGGGTAATACATAGGTTGCAATGAAAGTTAAAAATTTATCATAAGTAGCTCAATCCAAAAGGAAAAAATTTAAGCATGGAAAAGCATGAGTAGGTTGACCAACTTCACTAAAAGCACAAGTTATTTTTTATAACATCTTACTTGGATATTACTTGATAAGGTAAGGAGTGCTCTTTTCCACTCAGTTTCATATGGTGGCATATCTACACACAAATCACCAAATTGTAAAATAACTAAATAAATTGTATTACTTAATAAAGCTGTTACAACATGCCATTCATGTCAAAATCAACTCTTCTTATGACAAAAAGTTTGGTTTCCAATTTGATAGGTTCATCTTTTGATTCCTGTATCAACTTCTAAAGGAACTTGGCGGCTTATACTTCTCCATGAGGAGACAATTTCATCTTGTAAACTGTTCCAAAGTACAAAACAAATAGAAATCATATAATCTGCATTATAGTTATAGCTTGCTAGATGTTGGAAGCATCTAAAAACTTTAAGTGAACTGAGAAAAATAGAGAGGCCTTGACCTTCATTTTTTCATTTTTTAGTTTGTTGCTCTAAATATCTCACAATATTTAGAAATTGGTTGCTTTCTTTCTTTCTTGTTGAAATAAAAAATAGATACATTTGTATAGAGTCAAGATGAATTCAAGAACTTCAGGTAATAGATATACCATAACTGCTTTTATAAGACACTGGCATCTAAGGTCTAAAATCTATTTCTGAAACTTGGCAAAGGGAAAAATACATCTTTATGAAGTAGTCTTCAAAAATATCATAGCTAAATGGATCTAACTATCCACTATCAAATATTCCCAATTCTTTGTTCAACCCTCTAGGCCTTAATCTTGACAGATATTTCACTCTGGAGCTATCCCTATGCCTTTGATATTATCTAGTTATGGCTCCCAAATCTATTGAAAATTGATCATTAGTGTTAAAATTGAAACCTTGCAAATATAATATTTCTCCAAATCCATCAAGAATTTTCCATCAGTTATAAACAATTCCCTTATAAAGAATTTGTGAAGTCAGGTCTAAAATCTAGAAATGAAATTCTGAAAAATGCACAAGACTAAAAATGAAATCTGATGAGATGTTGCTTTAAAATATGATTTTCAAACCTAGAAGTACAAATCTGACTTCATAAATGAATTCTGGAAAAAGACAATGACTACCCTCAACCTGGCGATATCTTCTTGAGTTTTTTTTTCTGATTTTTCCTAAGAAAATCGTTGAGCAAAACACTGTCGCAATAAATAGTCAAGCTTAGTTTTATTTATGTCGGCCACAATTTAACTTTGCAAGTCCGTCAAAATTTTGGCAAAAAATATTCGTCGAAACTTCGATGCAAAATAAGGTTCGTCGAAATTCTGACAAACGTCGGGGATAAATTTTAAAAAAAAAAGAAAATTTCACATTGAATATCACAAGTACTCGACGATAAATCTAATTATACAACTTTTGTCAGAAATTTTCATTGGATTTTGCAATCAAATGAGTTAGTGGCCCATTCTCAATTAATTCGGAGATAGGATCAAATTGAGATCCTATCATGGCCATGCGATCCACATCTGAATTTTTCTCCCTTGGCACAACATGGATGTTAAAAGCTTCGAAACCTTCGATGAGGTCCCAAACCCTATGCCTATAAGATTGAATACAAACATTTTTGCAATGTAGATGTTTCTAACTTGGTTGATTACAAGTTTAGAATCTTTGAACACCATTCATTGTTTGATACCCATGCATTTTGCGAGGCTTAGTCCTTGTACAAGACCCTCATATTTGGCTTCATTATTTGAATAAGCAAACTGAAAGTGGAATGCCCTGAAGATCTTCTCATTGGATGGTGACGTTAGGCATATCTCAGTGCCTGCGCCAACTTTGCATCTTGCACTGTCGAAGTGTAATGTCCAGAGCTCTAAGGCTTGTTCGGGCATAAATTCCTTTAATACCCTCAAGAAATCTTGATCTTCATCATAGCTGACATAAGTACCCAAACCGGTAGCATGATAATTTCCAAAAGGATTGGCACCCACATTTTCGGTCAAGAAAACTTCCTTTCAATCAGCTCCGTCTTCGGTTGCCTGCTCATGTTCTGACAACTTGCTACTATTAAATTCTCCTTTGGCAATAGAGGTATCATCATCTTTGAAGTTTATCATGGCTTTGTTAGCTACATGTTCTGCATGCAGAGGTTTTGATATTATCTTCATTTTGGACTCGTGCTTAGTTCTAAGAATTAGGTGGGATCAATCCAAAGAAAGGTATCCGCCTATCTTCGAAGTGAATTCCTAAGATAGGAAGAGGCCAAACATGGGAGGGACGTCAATGATCATGGTATCTTGCGACACTATGATGCTAGGATAGGAAAACAAAGTCAAGGGGAGGTCTTTAATGAGGCCTATAGTTTCGACCTTGTTCCCATCTAGCTTCATAAATCCTCTCTTTAAGGGCTCATAGCTAAGCCCTAAAGCTTCAACTATCTTCTTGGGCATGACTGTAGTACTGGCACTAGATTCAATCATGGAGTTGTGCAGTAGTTTCTTCCCATAATGAGAGTCAAGAAAAATGGTTTAGGTTTTGATTTTTCTTCTTTGGCTTGATGTGGAGCCTCTTCTGTAGTATTCACAAGAACTTTGGTTGGAGGCGATGAGTCTGTTGCATTTTCAATATTTTGTCCCATTAACTGTTTAATCGTATCTTTCTGCAGGGCCTTTTGTAGTAATGACTTCTGCTCTAGAATGGCTAAGATATCCCAAAGGGTTATATTAGTAGAAGATTTATTTAATTATTACACCACATTGAAAGGTGGGGGATTTGGAGGCTTCTGCTTCTTGGATTTGGTGATAATAATCTCCTTGCGCAGCTGTGGAGTAACCATGGAAGGGCCACAGGGTTGGTCTGGGATGTTTCTAGGTTGCGGAGTAACCGGTTCGCCTGTGAATCTTCTCTTCGATTGAGTGTTGTAGTTGGACTGTACTTGTGGGGTCACCGATGTAGATGCTTCATAAGTGAACATTGCTTCCTCCCCTTCCATGAATGAGAGGAGAGCATGGTCAGGAGCTATGCCATTTTCTTGCTCAAAGGGAATTCCATGCATCTGTGTGGTGAGAACCGCATTCTTCACTTGGGGAGAGGTGTATGTGTGTCTTGAATTCATCGCCATGCCTTAGTTGTGTTTCTCCGAAAATTTTTATTAAAAATTTCCATGCGGACAATTTTGAGGCATATGAGCATCACCACAGGGATAGCACCATGGATTGAAATCTTCAGCAAGATTGTTCTCCCTACGGTCAACTCTCTGCTTGTACTAGTTTGATCTGACGCCAATGGAGTCGGTACCGACACTATTTGGTGATTTTCCTAAGTCAGTGGAGTCATGCGTGCAACTCCTTGATATTGGTTTTGTTGGTAGGAGGGTCTGCCACTTTTATAGCCTTGGTGGGGTGGTCTCGAAGGAGAAACCTGGTTATGCTCGATAGTGGTTACTTCATTTGTCAAGTTCCATAAGATCTCCCTTATGTCGCTCATCTCATCTCTTGAAGTGTTGGATGTAGAAGCGACATTTTGGGGCGCACTTAGATATGTATACATAGATGGGGGCGATGTGGGTGCACTAGTAGATGGCATCTCTTGAGCAGAAGTTGATATTTTTGGGAATATCAACATAATGGGCCGAGGTGGCAACTTCTCGGCATCAATTATGTTGTTCTCCGCCTTAACTGCTATGTTGTATGCATATGGTAACGTGGTTTCGTCAAGTAACTGGATCATCATGGAGATGTTGGTGTTGATGGACCTTAAGTAAAACATAAATGCCAACTTAGCCAGCAGTCGGATGGCATTTTGGATCCTCTTCCAAGTTATGTGGAATCGGGCATTGAAATTGGTCATGGCTTCAGAGGGGCCCGCTTGATCATTGATAGCTGATGATATAGCGAAGATCTATCTCCATTGTTAGAAAATATTTCATAAAAGGGATCCCTGAGATCATCCCAAGTACTGATAGTATTAGCTGACAAAGTGTGATACCAATCTAGTGCTCTTCCTCATAGAGAAGCAACAAGCAATCTCAACGCTATATTTTGATTTGTAACTTTGTGCACCAAACACACATCCACAACATATTACAGATGTTCGGATGGTGTTATCGAGCCATCTTCGATAAAATTTGGAATAGCTTTGAGAGAAGAGATCAGGATAGGGGCCCATACAGCAGGTCCAACTGGGGCTACAAGGGGGCTTTCAGCATCCCAGACCACATAATTTCGGTTTTCAATCAACATTATGGCTAGGATCTGAAAGCTCTACTGGGAGAGTTTGGGTATGTGTTGTTACTAGTGGAGGCACTAACAAACCAAGATTTTTTTTTGTGGTTCATGACCTAGTAACAGGCTAATGACCTGTACACGCTTTTTATTTGGTGTTTTTAAGTGGTCCCACCAGGCGTGCCAGGAAAGAGAAAAAATTGTTGATGCCAAAAATTGGCAAGGTAACAAACCTCTATAGGAAACTCAGTTAAAGGGGGAACCTATTGTGCTAAACTGAGTAGCCTCTGGATTTTAAAGAAGCTGACTCTTCTATAATTAGGGTTTTGAATGGGAAAAGGAAGCAGGTATAAAAAATAAAAGTATCTAACTAGGGTGATGCGTCAAGACTTAGATGTAAGGCATGATAGACCTATCTTGTAGATGTGATCTAAGGGCCCGTTTAGCAATCTGCTATGTTCCAGAATTAAAGGAAATAAAGATAAAATATAAATGATTCATTCAATGACATAAAATAATATTCATACGTATTTACTGAAAAGAGGAGTCAAAGACATGATCTAAACCATCAAACTTGCATTAAAATTATAGAAGTTCTGCAAATGAAACATTTAACACCACAATGGCACAATAAAACTTTATCAAAATCTTTAAGAAAATAGAAAGGTTGAACAATGGCACAGTCTGTAAGTCTTTACAATAGTATAAAAAGTGGTAAAGACCTGGTTCGTCTACCAGTATTTTTCTCTCAAAATATAAACTCCTGCTTCGATAGAAGAAGCATTATTTATAATGAAATCTAGCTCGGTGAGCCAATAACAGAAAAGATCCTCTGATCATGAGAAATGATGAATTTAGCAATGATTTCCCCCTTGTCATTGCAACCGAAAAGATTTGATCCATGAATGAGGATGCCCTAGAGTCAGATGCATCCCCTATGAATGATGGAGGTGGTCCCAATAGACCAGAGTGCTAACACATGCAATTTACTCATGGCAGAAGTTACAGAATATAGTAGCTGGTGATAGGTTGTTGCTTGCTTAGTTCTCCCTTGTGAGGAAGCCTTTAGAAGATCACGTGGCAAGTGGTCAAGGCCAGTGTTCATTTTCCCCCTTAAGCGATGAAAAACCTGTGTTGCGAAGACACATGGAGGTCTCCGAACATATTGCGCTGAAGGTGGGGTCCATCAAGGAATGTGTGCAGACTGATGCTACATGGCAAGTGGTTGAGACCCGAAAGGAGAGAGATGCAAAGATAGACTGAAGATTATGAAATGCTGACACGTGGAAGCATGGTGCAAGCTTTTGAAAAGCGAGAGGAAGAAAACCTTGCGAGGAGTGCTTGGCTGACAGGTGGTAGTATTTGCAATGAGATTTTGTGAAAGGAGCCCGATATTTCCTTTTAAAAGGAGAGTGTGGCTAGTACTTAAGCAAAAAAAAAATCACTCGAAGGGAGCTTGGGAATTTTATGTTCACACAGAACTAATTAAATAATTAGACATACTTAGATTTAACATTACCTAGATATTTTACTATGTAAATCAAAAAGAAATTTTGGATAGTAATTAATCGTTCATTTTTTTTTTAATTAATGAGTTATACATTTATTGCTATTCAATTACTTCATTCCTTTAGTATTAGTTGTACTCTATGTCAAAACTTATAATGAATGAAATTATTAAATTTTGGTTTTGGCCTATAAAATAATTCCTTTCGCTTTCATACTTGTAAGAGGAACAATCAATCAATTCAATTTGATAAGAATGGCGAAGAGACCAACTTTCAAATGTAGAAAGTGAATTGAGAAGAGAGGAGATTGTTTTCAAGGATAGGTAAGTTAGTTTTAAAGCTAGTTTTTGGTTAAAAATTAATTACTTGTTAGTGAATAGAGTATTATATTTATTGTATTTTATTTAGTTAGTTTTACTAATAATGGTAATGGTCTATTTTGATTAACTTAATATGAAGGAAGATTCTAAAAATTCTTATAGAAAACTTTGGTTTTGCTTTGAGATTTGGGTAATTGAATCATAAAATAAGGTTTGGGTTTTGTGTGTGGTAAGTTGGTGGTGTTTGGAAACTAGTTTAGTTAGTTGGCTAATGTTTTTGTCTCTAATTTGATTATACTAATTCCACCTATTGTGTATCAATTATTTTACGAAGTGGTAAACTTGAAATGGAATTGAATCCTTTTAGTTACATAGAAGTAATTATGTTGATCTATTTATAGGTGTTCAATTATCCGTGTAACCACTAAAGTTAGGAGGCCATACTATTCTATTTGAGTTTTGTTCTATCTTTTATCTACTCAAGATAATCATCATTTTGTTGAGCGTTACCCATCCCAATGGTCTTTTCTTGGGGAGTGTCCTTATCCATCTTGTTGACTAAATTTTGATGTTTGAATCTTTACCATATATTATCATTATAGTCTTTCCAACCAATTTCATTTAAGTTTTCTTGGTTAATGTGGTTACTTAGTGATAAAGGATTGTCATATTTCTCTCTTGACTTGAGATGTCAATGTATTACTTAAATGTTGAAAATTTGAGAATTATTTAGTAGTTAATTAGGTTTGTTAAGTAATTTAACCCTAGGATCAAAATAATCTTTGAGGTATAACTAGAGTTATGGACACAAGTTTTTATTATCACTTGTCTAAGAAAATTTGCAATCACGTCTATCTCCCCATGTTAGGTCGAATAAATTGTCTACTGATGATATTATTGTTATGATTTCCAATAACAATAACATCATTGATAGTGAAGGATATAGGCAAAGGAAATGGTGTTGATATTATCTTTTTGAGTAATGTCATTATTGATTGAGTGGTTGTGTCTAATAATCTAATTGTTGAGTAGTTTTGGGTTCTAGAATAATATCATAAGCGGAATAAGTAAACGGTAAATGACAAGCTTAAAATTTGTAGGATTGTTATCTATGATGGTAAATATACTTGTGATTCCAAGAATAATAGTGTTAACTCTGCTATAAGTAAAATTAGAATTCTAAATGTTAGAAAATATGGATATAACTAGCAGTAATATTAAGTGTGAAATTAGTAATACTATCTTTAGTAATTCAAATATAAAGTATGAATATTTTGAGTTTTATAATTATTGGCATGGGTTCTTAATGAGGGTAATAAATTAAATTTGAGTATTAAAGATAATAATGTTTTAATCATGCTAGAGTCAATACTAATAATGTAGGAAATGTAAATACAAAAAGGAATGGAAACAAATGAAGATAATAATAATAATAATAATAATAATATGTATGTCACTGAAATCAATGTTATTGTGGACATTTTATATTATCATTTTCATTGTATGTTCCATGTTTAAGTATAATGGATAATTATTAGTGTTTATGCATATTTGTTCAAAAAAATTATAGTTGTCTATTGTTTAGTTAAGTCTAAGTTGGGGCATGACAAGTTAAGTGTTAAACCTAAACTATAAAATTAACTAACATTGCTAAATTTTACTTCTAACTACTTGACTCACTCTGAAGGAAATGCATGAGACAAAACATAACATAAATTATAAGACAAGACCTCATTCATATACAAGAAATGAGGAATCTAATTGACATGAATACAATAATGAAAGCAACTAATGTAACAACAAAAATTAAGGTGGAGAACAGTTACATTGAGTGGCCCTTGCTCAAGTTACTGTATCCAAAGAGTAAACTCAAATCTAAACTCCTTGAATCAACTGAACATAATGATAAACTGAGACATCTTCATTGCATATAACTAGATTTCACAATTTGAAAAGAAACTTCACAAATTTGTTATTCATGAATGCATAACAAGAAATTAACAAAGTAATGTGTAATGGAAAACTATATTTATCAAAACATATCCTCATGTTATATCTACTCTTCAACCACCAATCCAACTCTATAGGTTCGAGAGAGGTTTATTGGAATAAGGACTCAAAACAAAAATTAAATGCAAATTACCACTCTCCTATAAAATAGAGAGGGATGAAGTCCATGTAACTGAAAAGATGGAAGAAAACAATTAGGATTGGATCTATGTCTTTAATGGAATAGAAGAGATGTGTGTTGTGAGAAAATTCATGTTGGCTTCCTAACCATTGTAGACTCCTTTCTTGAACTATTTTATTAAATGGTTTGGTGATTTAAAATTGACCTTATCAATAAAATCTTTTATTTCAACAGTTTTCATGTTCCCAACATTGCATTTCTACTTACTTTGACTTCTTTTCTGCAAGGAGTTAGTTCATCTAAGATATATACAATATAATAACTATCAATTAAATATAGATTCATACTGCATTCCATACACACTCACACATTTAACGATGCAATTACCAACATATCATAATCATATTTCCATATATCAAAACCTGGTTCAAGTTGTATGAAGGTGTGGACACTTAAAAATTTTCCTAAATGATATTGCAAACTTGAATCCGATTACTAACACCATTGTGTCCTAAATTCACCTTCTTTTTGACTATTTAATTGAATAATCCTATTTATTTAATTAAATGCATCATTTTCATCTGTTAATCTAATTAATTTCATTAGGTTAATTCACAACCTTTCACATTAACATTTCATCTTGTTTATTTGGATAATGCAAATTATTTAAATTAAACCCCCTTGTCCTCTCATTTAATTGAATAATCTGAATCATTTAATTAAATGCCACCTAATCCCAACATTCAACATTGGAAACTTTGGAAACTTCAACATTCTAGACTTAGGCTATCATCAAACCAATCCCCTAACTTATCTATATGTGTGTAAATGAATCATTTTCCATGCACTTAGTTGAGTTAGTCATCATCCTTTTGAACTAGTCTATCTTAAAGGTCACAAGTCTACATTTAGATTTACAAGTTCATTAGCATCTTTATATCCAAGACATCAAAACATCAAACCTTTAGTCTAAAGTATTTTCCAAAGTTTAGAAGTTTATCATCCATATCACTCACCCATTTTCATCATCCACTCCCATAATTGGTCCTAAATACCTTAGAGGTTCACTTTTGCAACAAGATCAAAACACAAGAGATTCATGGAGCAAAACCAAATTTTTTTTGCCATGAGTGACACAAACCAACAAATCCTTGGAATGAATGAGCTTAATCCTAGAGGTTTTACAATTCCACCCTACAATCCATACATGGGGTCATCATATCATACAAACTACAATGACACAACAAATGTGGGCATGCCAAATCAAAAATTTGGAACATCTTGTCACATGATAGATTTAAATCAATATCAAAACTTACCAATATATCAACCAAATGATCAAATCATGAGTATTCATCAAAACAAAATTAGATCACCAATTCAATCCATGTCAAACATGTAAATGTCGAATGTAAACATATCAAATATGAACATGTCAAATCCACACTTGGTGAACTATGGGATAGATACATTCACACCTCAAAACATCATTCAATATCCACAACATCAACCACATCCTCAAAATCCATACCAAAATCAACTACATCAAGTGTTTCAAAACCAATATCAAGATCAATATCTACAACATAAAATTTCCCTAAATTCACTTACCAAAATAGTTGATACACTTCTCCAACAAACGTCTCCACCTCCAAATCAATATACTCTTCATCGAAATCATCAAAAAATTGATTTGTATCCATAACATCAAACAACACATCTCCAACATCAAGATATTGGATATCAAGAAGGACAACATCAACAACAAGATCTATACCTACAACAACACGATCAATCACAACAAGATCAAACACAACAAGAACAAGCTTCACAAGATAACAACAACATCATCAAATGTGAATACAATCCTTTAGGGGAGCCAATTGAATCAACATTAAACACATTATTCCATGCTAAACTTATCACACTTCCAAAATCATTTGGTAATTATGAACCTATATTCAAATTTTCATATCATGATGACAAGGCTTATGGTGAATATCATAGATAAAAAGGTCATGACACATCAAACTGTATTAAACTCAAAAATCTCACCTAGACCTTATTGATCAAGTAGAAATAACCATTGAAGACAACCTTCAAGGTTCAACAACTAATGATAGCATTGACATCATCTCAACCTCAAGCGTTGAGGACATTGATCAAGATCCATCCACCAATGATCACATTGAAGAAGTTTCTACCTCATCCAATGAGAAAACCAATATACCTCAAGATTCAATTCATAATCATGATCAAAATCCCTTAACAATATCTAACAATTATCCATTCCAAGAAAACTTAACATCATTTTATCTCATGGTTAAAGACATTGACAAGGTTTCTACCACAATTGTTGAGGATAAAATTCAAGATTCATCTGCCAATGATCATGTTGAAAATGTCTCTACATCACCCAATGAGTTAGATGACATACCTCAAGAATTTATTCCAAATCATGATCAACATCTTTCACCAAAGTCTAACAATGGTCCTTTCCAAGACATATTGACATCATTTGACCTCATGGTTGTTGATATTAAAGAAATCCTTAATTCAACGCTTGATCCAAATTCACTTGAAGACCAAAAAAATATTCAGCCAATACCCATGCATAATGAATATATTCAAGAAACCTTTGCAAACAATCCATCCTTTGAAATTGATCCATTTCAAGAACATGAACCAAATCATATTGGAGATAACACCACATAGAGTCAAGATCAAGGATCCATATCTCAAAGATACTACCATGATCTAATGGGTATTCTCCAATCCATACAAGATGTCACAAATAATAATCATATCCATATATCACATACTTCTCCATCTACCCATGAGATGCTAACTCCTAATGGACATGTAGATTATCTTCATCTAAAACAAGAGTCTCATACTCTTGATAGCATTACCAAGGAACAAGATTCTCCTACTCTTAATATCTTTATACATGATCAAGACGTATTAGAATCCATAGAAATATCAAAAATTGATCATAAATAAGACCTCTACATGGATGGTGAATCGGAAACATCCTTTGAAGAGCAAGCATAAATGGATCATGGGGAAGATTGCTATATGGATTGTAAAGAATCAACACCTTTTGAAGAAGCATCAAAATTAGACACATCTTCCATACAAATAGAAGAAAGTGAGTATGAGGATATCAAGCGTTATTGAAAATCAATAAAGCTAAACAATCTTGAACAACAAGGAAATGGTTTGTCATCAAAAAAATCAAAGCATGTCAGTAATACTCCCATAATATTAGGGGAAACTTTATCTAGTGCAAACACTAACATGGGAAGCACGAAGAGTCCTTATGATGAAATGGCTACCAACACTCCAACCATTCATATCATGAATCATTTTCCATGCATCATTCCACCCACTAATTGCAAACAACCACAAGAAAGAGGTCTATATCAAAGAAAGGAGAAAATTATTGAAGTAAAATAATCGGAAAAGAAAAATGGACAAGAAAAATTCAAATGGAAACCAAAGAAAAATAAAGGAAATCATCCATGTCATACCCCATTAATCAAAGAAACTATGGGGGAAAGTAAAAAATGGAAATATATCCATCAAAAACATCCACAAATACAAAATTAGGCTTCTCAAGTGACGTACAAAGTATATCACGCAGTTGGTCCTAACTCCATGTACACTTTCATATCCACCCATCATTGCTCATCTTCCCAAGTTTGGAGAATCAAAGATCCTAAAATGTTGACCAATGCATTTGCATCTCGTATCCCTCAATGCATTCCACCATCCACTTTGACATCCATGGTATCCAACTCTCGTATTGACTATGTATTGGTAGCAACTCTTTATCATAAGGACTCTAAGAGAACTCTATCGCGATGTGTGCATCTAGGTAAGGTTAACTCCGGTATCAATAAAGAAGATGAAAAAAATCTATGGGTTACATTCAAGCACCCGTATCTTAGCAAAATAACTCCTCCAAGTAGGATATCATTGACACATCATGATAGCAACAACATCTATATAAGAACCAACATCGTCTACATCAGCAACACCAAGTGGTTCAAAATCAGCATAAACTTTCAAAAAATCAAGAAAAAAGTCAAGAGAAAAATCATCCTCTAGTGAAAACCACCATGGTGGTGCTTTGGACAAGTACCATGATGAAAAATTGGCATCATGAGTAGAATCAAGCATCTATATGCACCATTTAGGGTGGAAGCATCTCATCCAATCCATAATAAATCTCACATTCCATCCATCTTATCCATAATAAATCTAGGAACCTTTCATTATCGAATCCATTCTCATCCAATCTAACTTATCTTGATCTTGGTAAAGGTTCAATATGTACTTCACACTTGCTTATGGTAAACATCTTGAAATGGGTCACTATCATTGATCGTATCCTAATCAACATTATTTGAGCCATGAGGCATTGTCAAAAGAGGCATACTCTATCCAAACATGTTATCCTATCACAAGATAATCCTTGGCATCCATTGCATACCCTCTCCATCAATCCATTCATTTATCCATGCATCCACCCATATAATTCCATACATTTCTAGACATTGGGGGTAGATACTTACATCTTTCTTTGGGAATAAATATTGAGCTATATCCTATAACTTATGTGGTGATCTAAACATTAGAAAAAATGCAAAATCAAATTGATCAAATCATTTGTAAGCAAAAATATAAATCACTAGCCCATGGAAAATTTTGACGAGAAGATGTTCCTTATCAAGCTTTATCTTTATCAAACATCAATCCAAACAATCAATATCAATTACATCTACCTTGCACTTCAACGTCACATCAACTCATTCCCATAGATTTTGTTCCAAATCCTAGCTTCAAAATATTGATCTATCCTATCTAATCAATCCATCACCATCTTTGGATATATCATTTCCCAATCCTTGTGTTGTTCAACACTATCCTTGCATTGTTGTGCATCCTCAACAATGTTATCACTATCGTTAATCTATCAATTAGATCAATCAATCTTGGCTTATTTTTCAAGAAAATCCCAAACAAATCACTGATATCACCACATATCTATACACACTCATCAATATCATGCAAAAAATCCAAAACATCCAAAACACATCAAAATTCCCAAACAGGTCAAAACATCAAAAAAATAAAAAACATTACCCTTATCAAACTATGTTGTCTCTAAGCTTGAATGTAGGCAAGACCATCACTGATGTCCCCCGAGACACCCTAGGTCAGTCCTTAAGAGTATGTCACAATAAATTGACAATCCATCAAGTGTTCAAATCTCATCAATAACTAGTCAAAGTTAGTTGAAATACATGGTCTTTGCATGTATAACGTAGGCAAGGCTAATATTTGATAAGCCCCTGAGGCTCTAGGTCACTTTCTTTTAGGTCTTGGTCAAAACTCAGAAAACACAAAAACATTTAAAAACTCAAGAAACACAAAAACATTAGAAATTTTGAAAACCCAACACATTTGGAAAAGATTCAAAAATCCTAAACAACCTCACATAACACCAAAAATTCTAAAAATTCACATATACCCAAAAAGACCAAAAATAACCTCAAAATATTGCAAAATAGAAAAAACATTGAAATATTCCAAAAAATCCAAAACCACCCATCCCATTTTGCTTGCACCCACAATAAACTTACATCCATAATAAATCAATCATCACACTCACCCTTTGGTAACACAAATGGAAAAAAAGTACAACAATGAGTAAAAGTAGAACTTTAAATGCAACAAAAAAATCAAACTCTTGATCATTATCAAACATGTCAATAAAACCTTATATCAATGGTATTTCAAACAACCTATCAACCTGCCACCATCCACTAACATGTCCTAGGATCTATATTTCCTACAATGGACATCATCTTTGGCAATAATTTTGGATATTTATCCTCGAAACACCACAAATTTTGGCAAGAGATCTAAATAACTTTGATTGTTTGTTCATTTTGATCTTGTCTTATGATTTATATTGTTGACCCATTCCGAGGACCTCTCAATGATGTCCATCCAAATGATTTAGAGAGAAAGGAATAGGGCACCGATCATTATCTTTCATTTGTTGGATATTCTTGTAAAATAATCTTGGTGAATACTTGCTTAGTTGTGTGTAGGGAGGTCATTTTGAATAGATTATTGACCATTGTGTATGCTTTGGTATGAAATGTTCTAAAATTCTAAACTACATTCCAATGAGGTTTTCGTATGTCAAGGTGTGAGTAAGGATTATCCTATCTATTTGCAGAGTCAAATTCCATCATACTAGATACAACACCATCCTGGTTATCAATACCATGATGCATTGTGTCTATGTGTTATATCAAAAATAAGGATTGGTGAAGTATCCCAATCCCTGAAACAAGAATATCATCAATCTCGTCACCATATCTAACAAAGTCTCAAATAATCATAGTTTTTTTGGACTTCTAAATCAATCTAGAAAATAATGGTTAATAAATGTACATCTCATTCTTCTACTTCTTCTATCTTTACTAATAGTTCCATCCAAGTATCGAATATGTCTAATATATCAAAATATACATGAGGCTACCCATGGTTGATGATTGTCTATACATCATTAAATTTATCTACATCAAATATCCGATCTTTCTAAAGAAGTATATTTTATCTTCTTTGAGCTGAACCTATGTTCAATATTAGTCATGATATCGACCTAAAAATTCAAATTGCCACTTGATCTCTCTAGGGCGAAGGGTACTAGCTTAATTCCTTCCACTAGGGCAATAGTGGGGCATTCAAAAAAATCAAGAATTTTTAAATTTTTGATCTGAGAAGCAACATTAATCCGAAAGGTGTCAGTCTTTGAACCAATGTAATAGGTACCTCCCTTCAAAGAGGGGAAAAATTTAGAAACTTAAAATTTTCCCGAATGATATTGTACACTTGAATCTGATTACTAACACCATTGCATCCTAGTTAGTAATCAACAAAAGTAGATTCTTTAATAATCCTAGTTATTTCATAACTACTAGTTAGATTAATAGATGAAAATAATGTATCTAGATTCTTTAATAATCCTATTGTACCTAGTTATTTAATTAAATACATTATTTTCATCTATTAATCTAATAATCCTAGTTATTTAATTAAATACATTATTTTCATCTATTAATCTAATTAATTTCATTAGGTTAATTCAAAACTTTTCACATTAACATTTCATCTTGTTTAATTGGATAATGCAAATTATTTAAATTAAACCCCCTTATGTCCTCTCATTTAATTGAATAATCTAAATCATTTAATTAAATGTCACCTGACCCCTTTTCATTAAAATTAATTATTTAATGATAATCCTAAATTAACTCAACTTGCACAATTAATTTTTTTCTTTAATTAGCTAATTTCTAATTTTCCCTCACCTATCCACTTGCATGGGAATATTCCCTTGAAATATTCTCCCATTTGTGCTCCAAAAATGGAATTTTCTTTCCTAACAAACTTTGTAACAAACTTTTTGACAACTTTGAAAGTGTGTTTGTTTGAATCATTGTGAGCCATTGATTGACTCTTTGATTCATGTGATCTCTCATTCTCATCTATTGATGATAATCCTTGATCCATGTCTTCATCTCTGATTGCATCTCAACCCTTGATTGATCAATTCAATCTTTACCCTTGATTTACCATTTTCTCTTATAAATACCTCACATTTTGGAGAGAAATGGATCCAAAATAATTTGATAAAATTTATGTTGTTGAAATGCATCCACACTTTCATCCATTATCATTATTTTGAAGCATTTTCATCCATTGTGGTTCAAATCATCCATTTTCATCAATCTTTTATTAATAGAATCCATTCAAAAGCTCATTTTATCAAAGGGATTGGGAAAAGGGTCATCATTCCATATCAATACGAAACCAATCCCTCGATGGGATAGGATTTGAAGAATTTAGCTAGGTTTCATTTATGTATCTCTTCATGGTTTTGTTTAAATGGCTTCTTGGTTAATGATTTTTGAACATTTCATTGGGATTGTATCTTGGTTAGTTAAACATAGCTTAAATTCATATGGATTTGGTGTATTTAGCTCATACTATGATTACAATCATAGAAGGATATAAAAAGATAGATAAGTTTAGGAATGCATATGAAATAAGTAGTTTGAAATCTCTAAAAGAATGAACTAAACAAGAGAAAACTAGTTATTACCCAGTCTCATCATTCTCCCCAACTAAGATATTTGATTGTTCTCAAGCAACAGTTTAGGATTGAATGTTGTATTGTAAAGTCATCCCCCTAAAACCTACAACTACATCCACTCCTTTTTCTTGTCTTAAGTACTAGCCCCCATAACATGAAATCCTTGTCCATTTGACATTTTCTGCCTCTTCCTATTTTACAAGTTTTTCCCCCTATGCAATATGGCACTCGATAAAGGAGCATGGGTGGATGAAAGGTAAGAGGTACCCATTTGAGTCCACTATCTTTGGAAATTTCTATGTACCTGTGGGATCTTTCAATCATGGATACAAATTTATATAAGGAGTTTGGTTCTTCTTTTGCAATTGAAGAGTCCATTTTGTCCATCTTTCTTGTACAAAATTAAAAGCATAATGGATGAGACCTAGAGCTAGTTGTTGCATCCTAACATAATCATTCTCTCTAATATTCATTATTCTTTTGCCTGCACCCTTATGCTTTAGGAGACTTTTCCATTCTTCTATGACTGTATTGGGGTCCTTTGACTCTTTCCAGATCTGAAGAGCAATATAATTTTCTTTCTCAATATAGTCTTATATTATTTCACCTCTTTGTTGTTCATTCCTTAAGTAAGATTCCAATGCTCTAATATGTAAGCCTCCCACAAATATTAATGGGTTCCATTTTGTCACATTTGGCAGAGAAAGATTATGAAAGTAAAATTCATACAATTGATCTTGCATATCTAGTGTGGAAGCAAAGAAAATTTCCAAAAACATAGATTTCCTATTCAAAGTAATTGGCAAGTCACAGATTAACTAACTGAATTGAAAACATAAATGCTTTTCTTGCAAATATAATGCATACACCCTAGTAGGAGGTCTGCATTTCAATATTTGTGCAGCTTTATCTGCTATTTCCTTAATTCTTATTTTTGGTTACTTCACCTCTATTTCTTTTTTTCAATGGCCTTTGTATGTTTAGCTATCATTTCTCTACCTTTTCATTCTCCCAATCTTCCTATTTTGGAGAGAATTCCTTGATTTTCTTCCACAATTTATATCCTAAGGACACTACAGTGGGACCAATTGGAGTTCTAATTTGAGGTCTTCCTTCAGATACAATTTACTTATTATCTGCCTTAATAATGGCAAGCTATGCAAGCATGCCTAATTTATACCCATGCCCAAATGTATGCAATTTCTCTTATAATTCCTTAATTTTCATGTTCCTTTCATTGTACTTTTCATGATATGACTTCACCTATTCTTTTAGTTTTTTTATCCTCTCAAGTGCTTCTTGCAACTCTTTCTTAATATTTAGTTCTTCAATAAAAAATATTCATCTTTTTTCTAAGAATTGGTTATCATCTCCCATAGCATCTTTACAACCCTCAATATAAAGGCTTTGTGGGGTTTTATTTCTCATCTTTTTAGAAAAAAAGGAATCCTCTGAATGAGATTTAGAGGTGCTTGTGAAATACCATTGTTGTTAGATTGGTGTGTGTACATTCCTAGGGGAATCCTCTTCTATTATGAGTTTGTTTAAATTATAACAATACCTTCTTTTTGTTTCCTGCCTATGCCCCTCATTGGCCCTTTCCCTCTTAAGTGATGGGATTTCCTTGTGGGTCTTTTATGCCCTGATGTAGGTACAAAAGAAGGCCTTATTTTCCTTTTCTTGGATCTTGATGTTTTTCTAGGGGTAGGGGTTTCTTCCTTGTCCTTTGGTGCAAGTTATTCTACAGTGGGTGTAGGTTGAGTATCCTGCATTCCTTGCTTCTCTAACTCACCCCTGCTATGTGTAGGTGAAGCAGGTGGGTCAAGAGACACTTCTCTTTCTAATGCAATAGGTTCCTCTACTTTATCTGGTACAATAGGTTCTTCTAAAATACTATCAATTTTATTACAATTGAGGAAGATTTCCCATGAAATTCTTGTCTATTGATTTCTCAAACTCTTTTTTACTAATAGGGTGATCAGAAAAAAGTGTGATAAGGAAGAGTTATTTATTTTTATTTTGTATTTAGAGCTCATTCTTTTCAATAGATTATAAAGAAGATTTGGAACATTAACTCTCTTATCATGATAGAGATGACTTAGTAGTTTGAAATGAACTATATATAATAAAGACTCCCTACCATCACATGTGAGATACTTAATTATATATGAAGCAACGAAATCCCAAGTCCGTGACAAGGATAATATTTTAGTACCTTGGGAGGATGAATCTAGGTTCTCACTCGGTTGTTTTAAAATTTTCCTAGTAGTAATGGTATCTGCCCTAGCTGAGAATTCCTCTCCTTCTTGTACAAAACTAGACACTTCTACAATTGCAGACTCTGAAGCATCAACCTTCAAAACCTTAACTACTGCTTCATCATTATTTAGTGTAGTTGCAAATTGTTGTGTCATATCATCATTGTATTCTAACAACTTCAAGAAATATTATAATCATCCAGATTATCTAAAAATGGGTAACACCAACCTGTCTTCCAACAATTGATTGTATGTAGACACTTCTCTTCATATTATATCACCACCCATAATGATAATTTTCTTTATTTAAAAATATTTGTCTATCACTTTAACCACACCAATCCCTTTCTATCTATATTCTTGTGCTCTCCAAATTTAGTTTTTCTAACCCTTCTTCTTTTCTTTTGAGCTTGAATTGTAGCTTGGATTGTTTAAGGAATGGGGAAAAACATAATGGTAAAAGGTTGCAAAAAGTTTTTGAGTTTTAAAAATTAAGAAAATTAAAATGAAGAGTACTTCTCCCCCAACTAAATGTATTAAGTTTCTACAGTTAATTGCATTGTTCTTGGTAGAGGGTGAAATGATGTAGTGGAAATATCAAAAGTGATACAAAGAATGCAGGATTTAATATGTAAACATGTAAAACAAACAATTGTCATCTATGATAATTATTGAAAATTAATATGTGTACCTATAGAAGTGTAGTGAAATAAAACTTAGTTCGTGTGAAATTGATTACTGCCCATTGTAGAAACTAAAAAATGTCCTAGGCCTACGAACACCATTTTTCACATCGATTTCCCTTCTTCCGTGCATAATTGAATAATTTTCATTATTTGATTATTCTCTAAAGTCGTATTCTTCTATTAATTAAATAATTTTAATTGTTTAATTAATTTTTTTCTTCTTCTTTATTCTTCTTTCGATTAATTAAATAAATTAACTTTATTTAATTACATCGCTAATGTCCTTTTCTCTCTATAATTAAATAAATATCTCTTTATTTAATTATTCATTCTTTGTTTCTTCCTTCTATGGTTAAGTAATTAGTTTAATTATTTAGCTATTCTTTTAACCTTTTCCCTCCCTTATTAAATAATTAATTTAATTATATAATAAGTTATCCCCTTCCCTCTATTTTTAATTAAATGGTTACTTCTAATCATTTTAATTAAAATCCCATTTTCCCCCTTCTTTTACAATTAAATAACCACTTTGATTATTTAATTGTTCACATTCCCTCTCAAATTAAATAATCTTATGATTATTTAATTTTCCCCATTTCCCTCCAATTCCTCTTTTGAATCTCAACCCTTGATCATGCCACGTTCTTCTTTTAATCTCCACCGTCCATCCTTAACAATCCCTATTTTGACCCTAACCCTATCTCTTCATTGTGCAAGCAACCTCGTTTGTTGATCTTCACATCATATTGGCTTTCAATCTTAGTCATCCATTTGAATGAATTTTCTATAAAAGAGAGTTGTCTCCATCATTCCAACTTTACAACTATGATATTTGATATTCTTTCTATCACTATCACTTGACTCACACTTGCATACAACAAAATTTGAGGGCAAGCTTGCATATACAACAAAAATGGAGGATATGCAAGGAATATGGTTCAACCATGGTGTAGAAAGTTTGCTATATTGCTTTTTTATTCACTTTCTATTGCTATTTGTGCTTTCTTGTTTGGATTTGGGTCTTTTGGGTTTGAATTTTAAGTAGTTGGAGTTGCTACTATTGATCTTTACCTTTGCACTCGATTTCAACCCTGTCCTACATTGGTGAACCTGATGTGAAGCTGAAAATTTTGAAGAAATTCATGAGTTTTTTGAGTTTGTAGTTCGGTACAAAATATTTTTGAGATAGTGCAACACATTCATGAGACAATACGATGCATCTGATTGATGGAGTGATGAGAATATAGTGTGACATATTTGTTGGATAGTGCGACACAATTGTTGGATAGAACACCACATTCGTTTGTTTTAGGGAAAAAATATATTTTGTGGTTTTCTATTATTTTCTAATTCTTGGGTTTTATTCTGATATTTTGGTAGACTCCTTGCATTTTGTTTATCATCTTATTTTTTCCCCTTTTTGTCAGATTTATTTCTTTTTGCAGGTTCAAGTTGTGTGCTGCATCTATTGAATAGTGTGACACATTTGCATGACAATGGGCCACATCTACATGGCAGTTCACCATAGTCACTATCCTATTCCTCGTAGTCGCCTTTTGATTCACCACATCTGTTGCATTGCATATGTGAGATAAAATAACACAATTGCCTATTTTGGGGTAAAATGGTTTAAATTTGAGATTTTTCAGTTGGTTCCTTTTGTATGCATTAGGATAAGAGGTTTTTGGTGTTACTCATACCTTGTTTACAACATGTGGTGATTGATTAGAGAAGACAATACTATTGAAACTACTAATTCTTGTTCTTTTAGGATTTTCTGTGTCTTCAATTTTTAACTAGGAACATTTAGAGTTTGGGTTTAAAATGAATTAATGTCTTTTTTGTTTGGTGCATTTGCACATTTTGTAGTAGAACCCTAAGGTGTAGGTGAAAGTATCCTTTCCTCTCACCTTCATGGATCTTGGGTGTAATAGAAATCACTACATCTTATTTTTATTTTTGTAGAATGGCCTACCTTTGGAGAAGTGATCACTCTAAGGGGTACGACCCGAAGTGGGTTTTCCCTCAGATCATTATATAAAAGATTAAGGTGAAAGCCAAGGCCTAACTAGCAAATACCTTACCAAAAATGCCAATATAAAAGGGGACCTACCTACATTCGTGTGAGTTATTTAAGGCCCCAAGTAGGGTTCATTAAAGCCTTAAGTGTCTTGTTGGGTGGTAGCAAGGTGTTAAGTCCCCGAGTAGTGACTAAAAGTCTTCTTTTAGAGGCCCATCCTATTGATTAAATTTTTGGCATCATTCTTAGTGGAAGGGATGCACACCAAGTCACCATATGGCTCCCTTGAGATGAGACATAAATCCCTAGTTTAGCATAAGCTACACGTAGCTTTTCGAGGAGAGGGTGATTGGGTCATCCTTCCAGCCTTAGAGCTCTCACAAAGACAATAGTGTATACACACATTTAGGTGTTCCTACATTTGGGTTGAAGGAGATTCCAAGTTGTGGGCTTGAGATTGCTTCCATTAGATTTGACCTTAGGATTAAGAAGTGTTTGAAGTGTTTTTTATTTGTGATGAGACAAGTGGAAATTGGGCTAAATTTTGCCGATGAACATACACTATTCGCATAAGAATTTGGACAAACAACAACGAAAAAAAAATTCAGGAATGTTTTTTGTGTCTTCAATTACATTACCAAAATTGCCTAAAATGAAAAAGCACTTGAAAACGTTCAAATTCAACCCAATAGCCTGTACATCGCATCTGTTAAACCGTGAAACACATTTGACAATGATAGTGCATTGCATCTGTGAAATAGTAAGCCGCATTTGATAAAACAATAAGTTGCATCTGTGAGACAGTGAGTCGCAATTGCTAGTCCTTAAAGTTTTGGGAAATTTTTCATCTAATCTCAGTCCTAATCACACTTTGATAGTGACCATAATTTTTTATCATAGAATTTCTCAATCCAGTTGGTCCATTTCATTGCATTCACCTAGGTTAGCTTGTATTGCTTAGTTAGACTACATTTCCATTCTTGCATTGCTTAGTTGGTCCTAGGTCATTCTTAGCCATATGAACCTTTCATATTTAAGACTAGGAATATTTCCATACATTTGAATAGTCCATGGTCACTTGACTAGGTTGTCTTTGACCTTTTCCTTTATCTATCAATCATCATCATCCAAGTTGGGTCTCAAACTTGCGTCTCAGTTTAGACTCACTTTGTCCAATCATCATCCTTTTAGTATCTGTCCTTTTTAAGGTCTTGACAATTTGATTTGTTACCTTGAGCTATCATAGCTTGTTTAGCATCCTTTTCTTAGGTCTAAAGGTGGATATCTTTAGTCCCATATGGCATCCCTTGGTCTTAGTATCGTATCGTAACTTAGGTTATAGTCTCATTTAGATTTATTTCATAACATATACTTTGGTCATAAAGTCACTATCAACCTTGCATTCCAAATATTGGTCTTAGGTGCATTAGCATTTGGCATCCTTATATCTCCCAAAAATCCTAAAAATATAGCATAGTCTCATACCCATCTTGCATTGTCTTCCTCAAGTTGCAAGTCTCATATGGTCCAAACAAGGTCACAAAGGAAAAGAAAGGACACGGATTCCTCAAATGATCCCTTTTTCGATCCCACTAGCGAAATGAACCTTGGTTAAAACTTAGACCAACCTCACACATCATAAAGGGAAACCCCAAATCCATTTTCCAATCTTATGTTAACTGAGATCAATATATGTCCAACCCCCCAAGAAATTGAACAAGCCTCTCAATACCCTAGAATAATACATATCATGGATGAGATTGTTAGTACAAACCCCAATAAAATATTTCTTGTACTTGCCAAGAAAGTTGCTAAACTCCCCTTTGATTTTGACATTTCCACAATAATAGAGGGAGTAACCCAAATGCAAACCCAAGGTCGTAACCAAAACACATTCTCACAAGGTCAACCTTTTTCACAATAAATGCATACTATCTTACCACTTGGGGAAACAACAAATATTGCAACTACACACATCCCCAATCCTCCAACATTTGGAACCAAGAGAACACATTCCACATCCCAAGGACCAACCTTCACATTTGGTAGCTCCTTTTCTTCATTTTCAAGTTCCATGGGTATGACATTTGGAAATCCATTTAGTACTCAAACACTACATCCTCAATCAATGCAAATAAAAACCCACCTAACAAGATAAGACGGATTCATATTGCCACAAATAGAGTGCAAACAAAAATGGTCAATGTTGCACCTAATATCAATACCAATACCATGTTTTCACCCCACTATCAACAAGGTAATAATAATATTTTCCAACAAAGTGCCAATCCAAATCACAAATTCATGTCCAAATCATCATATAATCATCTCAACACTCTTAACAACAATACCAATCCACTTATGCAAATTCAACCCAACATGACACCATCCGCTGTGGACACCTTGATGCAAAAAATGCAAGCAATACAACAACAAATAGAAAACATACAATTGGGGACACCAAGAAGACATATTCTATGGAGGAATTGTGTCCTTAGCATTTCGATAGAAGCATATACATGCCACCTTTCCCCCACACTTCAATGCTCCAAATTTTAACAAGTACAAAGGGAAAGAGAATCCAGTGGAACATATACGATAATTTAACATGGCATGTATGGACATTTATTTTGAGCCCACATATTTGATGAGACTATTTCCACGAAGCCTTTTAGGGTAGGCTCTAGAATGGTTTGCACACCTTCCTCCTGGGATACGAACATGGGGTGAATTGGATGTCAGGTTCATTACACTCTTTGATTACAACATAGAAAGTGACATGACCCTAGAAAAATTGTGCATGACCAAAAAAAAAGAGGGAGAGTCACTCACATCATTCTATCAAAGATGGTGAAGCATGCATAGTAAATGTCCTTGTCACATACTTGAAAAATAGTTGGTTCCCACTTTTACAAAAAGCCTTAACAAAAAAATGATGATTTAAATTAAAATATAATGTTGCACCACCTTTGAGGATGTCATTAAAAGGGGTCTTTGTTGAGAAATCTCTTGTGGAAAAAGGATTACTCAATTTTTTTAAAGAAACCCCAAATGCTCCTAGTGAAAAAGGAAAATTTTGGTCTCGAAATAAGAATGTCACCAATGATGAAGTAGTGGATGCTAAAGTGGTAAAAAAATTCCACCCCACCATTCACCTTAATGGTCCATCCACATCAAATACACCAAAACCTAGCCATGATCAAACAATGAACGCGGTCCAAAATAATCTACAATGTAGAGGTCCCTCATGAGCAAACATGCCCAAAAGAACATACACACCCTTAGGGGATCCCATTGAATCAGTTTTGAAGAAAATTTTACAATCAAATGTCATTCAACTTCCAAACCTCAAAAAATATGTATCGAAACTAGTTAAACCAAATTGGTGGAATGAAAATGAATTCTGTGAATACCATCATGGAAAAGGACATAAAACATCATCTTGTTGGACACTCAAGAGTCTTATCTAAGATCTTATTGAAGAAGGTGATATATTAGTGGATAATTCACAAGGTAAGACCAATTATGATCACACCATATTCAAATCCCCCCTGCAAAACCATGGAAAAGGGAAAGCCTCTAGTTTAGGGAACAATAACAATGCTAACTATACCAGCGTTGTGCATGATTATAACATTAATTACATTTGAGCTCTTGATAATCATATTTCTACCATCACCATCAATAAAATTTTAGAATGTGTCATTACCACCTACAAAGATAAGTTGACCCTACAAGTGGCTTCCTCTAATCCAGAACCAAAAATGTAATATAACATCCTAGATCATCTAGGAAAGACTCCTACATAAATATCCATTCTTGAATTGCTTCACATATCCCTTGAGAATAAGGCCATTCTAGATAAAGCATTGCAAGATAAATCCATGCCCACTGACATAAATTTCAATCAATTTTAGGCCATGATAGGGTACCTAGCCACCTCCCATCATGTCACGTTCTCCAAAAAAGACCTTTTTGTGCATAAACCAAATCATAATGATCCCTTGCACCTTGAGGTCTTTATTAATAAACATAAAATCAGACAAGTCTTGGTAGACGGTGGAGTAGATATGAACATATGCACACTAAAATTGATCACGAAATTGGGATTCTCTAAAGCTTGTATAGATGAATCTAATAAAATTGTTATCAAGTCTTATGACGATGTTGAGTTCTCCTCTAAAGGATTAATTACACTTCCCATGAGGGTTGGGCCTCCAACTCATAACACAATATTCCAAGTCTTGGATCTAGACTTACCTTATAATTTTCTCCTTGGTCTCCCATGGATTCATGCCATGAGAGTCGTACCTTCCACATACCACCAATGCCTGAAGTTTCCCCACAATGGCATCAAAATTACCATACCAGGTGATCCTGATCCCTTCAATATTGCAATAATATGAGAGGGATCGCTAAATATCAAGTTCCTATTAATCGAGAAGCTTCATCCTCCACATCATCACATTACATTGATCCATCCTCCTTGGTCAAATCATACACTCCATTCACCACACCTGACAAACCTAAGTTCCAGATCCATGACAAGGGATGTGGAGAATATAACATGGAGAGCCTATTTTATGTTGGAAAGCTACCTACATCACCAAAGTCTTATTAAAAACCTCATCCTATTCAAAAAGAGCCTAAAATCATCATCCATAACCCTCCCACTAATTTCACTAAGTGGGGAGAATTAAGAAAAATATTCTATAAGCAAGGTGTTGGACTCAAGGGAACACTGAGAGGGGGGTGAATCAATGTTCTACAAATCTTAGCATTATCAATTAGATATTAAAACCATTTGATCATTCAACCAAAAGAAAGATACAAACACTTAATGAAATCATCCACAATACCATAACCAAGGATTTTTGTGTGGAAACTCTGTTAGGGGAAAAACCATAGTGGAGGTTAATCCACAATTCGAGTACTCAAATAAAATTTTAACAAAAGAGAATGCACTTGCATTCAAGCACACTGCCTAGAGCTCACTGCTCAAAAGGGAAGGCTTATTGCCTTACAAAAGTTCAAATTAAAACCATCTAAAGGATGAAATGAGATAGTAGCATCTATTCATGCTAGGTTACAGTTTCGGTGAAGCTCATGGATCAAATTCTGAGTCCTTTGTTTGACTCTACACTTTGCTCTACTTTTCTCTGCTCTGCTCTGTACTTTTCTACTCTTCGCATCACACATAGATAAATTTTCACTATTACTCTGCTGAATTTTGCACCACACACTGATATATTTTGCATTCCACACATTCACTCTATTCGCTCACACAAAATGATAAAACCAATCTCATATATATATCCACTATCAAGGATTTGAACATTCTTATCTCTGCTTCATAAAACATTAAGTGCTTTACAACTGTCGGCTAGATCCTTAATTAAATCTTTATGTGCATCCTCCAAAGTTGGTTAAGACATAGAGAGGACCCAAACAAACATAATCGAGCATGAAAAACATTTAATTAATTACTCCTTATACATACGCAATTACTATATTTGACAAGTCGACTTGCTAGCACAGATAACCAAAATATTAGTGCACCAGATCTCCTAGATTGATCACCAGTTAATGCGCATCGAGATATTCCATGAATAGGATATTAAAAATATCAACAAACCTTCCTCTGAGATCCATAAACCAAAATAATATTCTAGTGAGGTAATTGGATCAACATCTTTTCCTTTAACCAGATGTCTTGTTCTTCACTCTATTCTATTGGTGTAAACCAAAACTATACTGTAAACCAGATGAATGACTTAGGTTGCCATCAATGACAACACTTACAAGCCATATGCCAACACAAGGATATTTCTACATGGATTTATAAAGATGGAGACATTGAGGCTAAGTAGTATCCAAAAGGGTTATAGATCATGAAGCAACAAGGATATGATGGACATAATGGTCTTGGTCTAAACAAACATGGAATGATAACCAATATTTCCTTCTTGATTACCAAAGAACATTGGGCTAGGGTATGCACCATCAAAAGTGAGTCCTCCTAGTACTAAGTTTCTTTTGAGTGAGAATGTTAATGTTTCAAATGAAATCGAGACATCTAAGGAAAAATATACCAAAATTGACTCTAATGAGTGGGAATGGGATTCCTACACAACCAGTGAATATGACCTAGTTGATATCTTTCATTATTTTGACTTCTCCTCCTCCCTGACCAATATCATGGACATCAATATTTGGATTGATTCCTTTTGGGATCCTAACAATACCTTTGTTTTCACAATATTTGGCTACTCATTGAACTTTGATGATACTGATGATGGCTTACCCCTTGTTGACCCACAACTTATAGATTGGGATCAACAATGACCATCGAGATTAGACACATTTGAGAATGACGAAGCAATCGCTATGTTCATGGGACTTCAAGAAGGAATACCAAATGGGGATCAGAAATTTGGTTTCATCATAGAGCTTGACAATGCAACATACTTTGGAGAGTCTACTCCTCCCTTTGGTCACAAAAATGAGAAAAATAAAAATAAAAAGAATAGGTCTTCAGGTGAAAATTGAAAGGCACCTTTAGACCAAGAAAAAGTAAAAAAAAAGGATGTATCCGAAGGTAAAAACCTATATGAGGCACCTAAGGATTGGAAATTATCCCCATTGACTAAGAGATTTCACCATTTCTTGCCAAATAATTAGAAGAGGTCAATCTTGGGACAAATGACAATCCTAGAATCATTCAACTTGCAACATCTTGGACCATTGATGAAAAAAAAAAGTTCACTACATTCTTTCTAGAGAGATAGATCAATTTTTCATGGTCATATGCTGACATGCCTAGGTTGGACCCCAAATTTTTTTCTACATCATCTACTATTAATCCCAAATGCTAAACCAATGAAGCATAAATTGAGGAAAATACACCCACAGATCGTGATCTTAGTAAAGGTTGAATTGAAGACACTTTTGTATGTTGGTTTTATTCAGCCCATAAACTATACATAATGGATATAAAATCTTGTTCTTGTCACCAAAATAACTGGTGGAATTAGAATATGCACAAATTTTAGATATCTCAACAAGGCTTGTCCTAAAGATAATTTATAGTTTCCTAACATTGATATCATAGTGGACCTCACAACAGGATACGAGATGTTATCCCTTATGGATAGTTTTTTCAAGATATAATAAGATTAGAATCACATGTGAGGATCAACATAAAATAGCCTTCACTTGTGCTTGGGGTACCTTTGTTGGAAGTATATGCCATTTGGCCTGAAGAATGTCAGAGCAATGTATCAAAGAGCTATGACCACTATCTTTCATGAATACATGCACACACTTATGAAAGACTATGTTGATGATTTATTGGCATAATCCTTGACAATAAATGGCCATCTAGTAGCATTAGAATTTTTTTTCAAAAGGCTGGAAGAATATAAGGTCAGGCTAAACTCAAAGAATTGTGTTTTTAGGGTCCAATCAGGCAAACTCTTGGGATACATTGTTTCTCGTAGAGGAATTGAATTTGATCATGTAAAAGTAAAAGCTATCATGGACATGCTCCCACCCACCAACATAAGTTAGTTACAAAATCTACAAGGAATATTGGAGTCAATTTGAAGGTTCATTACCCAATTAGCAGATAAATGTCACCCATTTCAACACTTGCTATGCAAAGGAGTGCCATTCATATGCACTGAATTTTTTCAAGAAGCATTTCAACAAATAAAGGATTATCTATTGAATCCTCTAGTTCTAATGCCTCCCATTGATGGTAGACACCTAATATTATACATATCAACCACCACATCAACATTGGGGGCATTACTAGCACATAATGATAATGATGGAAAATAGAGAGTTATCTATTATATCAGTTGTACTCTTGTAGGATATGAGATTAACTACAAGCCCATTGAACGAGCATGCCTTGTAGTTGTTTCTTTTGCACAAAATCTTAGACTTTATATGTTGAACCATAGAACAAAATTGATAGCTATGATTGATCCTTTGAAATATCTATTGAGAAAATCAACTTTAATAGGTTGAGTAGCAAATTGGGTCATGATCTTGAGTGAGTATGACATAGAGTATTTTTATCATAAGGAAATAAAAGTACAAGTGATAGTTGATAAACTTGCATACACACTAATGCTAGTAGATCATCCTCTAGTATCTTATTTTCCTAATGAATCCATCTTCGGAATAGAAACTTCTACAACATGCAAATTTTACTTTGATGGGTTTTATACAAATCATAGTTCAGGAGCTGGTATTCTCTTTATCACACCTCAAGGGGACTCGATACCTAAGTCATATAGAATAGCATTCCCATATAAAAATAACATGGCTGAATGTGAAGCATTATTGACAAGAATCTGAATGGCTATCAAATGGAAAATCAAGGATATCCAAGTCTATGGTGACTCCCTATTGATTATTCGTCAGGTTAATGATGACTATGATACAAAAGATGAGAATCTCACTCCTTACAAACACATGGTAGATAGTTTTAAGTTGTACTTCAATGATATCTATTTTGAGAAAATTATGAGGATTCAGAACAAAGTAGTTGATGCATTGGGAACCATTGGATCTCTCTTGGATATTCCTAACAATGCCTCACAGTATGAGTTCTTGATAAAACAACTGTTGATCCTGTATTTGAGGTCCCCAAAATTGAACTTGTGTGTGAACTTGTTGGTCTTGAATATCCTTGGTAAAAATACTTTTATAACTACCTACATTACTAGATTATCCCTCTTGACTTGTCCACTAACCAATGCAAGGCCTTTGTTTGACAAGCCTCCAAATATGTCATCATCGGTGATACACTTTAGTGTCGTAGCCTAGATAACACCCTCCTAAGATGTCTCGATTCAGATGAAGTACAAATGACCTTGCAAGAGGTACACAATGGTATATGCAAAGCTCACTCTGCTGGTCCTACTCTATCTAAGAAGCTTATGCAAACAAGATACTATTGTCTTACTATGGAACGTGATGCTTACTACTTTGTGAAGAAATTGTTATCTCCTAAACTTGCACCCAAATTGAGTTGTGAAACTAGTTAGCTAGGGAAACATGAGAGCATTCTCGGGTTGTGGGTCACCCAAAATGAGAATGAAACTCTAGATAGGCCAGATTCCTAGTTGGATATATCACCTAAACTACTGATTTTTTGAAAGGAAAAGGGAGAAGGAATGCTGAAAAATGATCAAAAAAAATAATGGTAAACACTACTTCCTATGGTGATACACCTAACTATTAACCTGATTGTGAACAAATTACATACACAAACTAATCAAATGATAAATATCAACTCACACAACTCAACTTCATATGCCTCTTGCATAAGTATTTCATAAGTGTAGACACCTAAAAATGACTTAGACCTGTGACCACTATTTTACCACCTTTCGCCATAACATGATTATAACTCTGTAATTATGTTTCTAATCCACATTCAACTATTAATTAAATAATTTATAATTATTTAATTAATTCATGATCTTTCATTCTTCATGATTATTAAATAAATAAATCTTATTTATTTATTTAATGTGTCACTAATTATCAAAGTCTTCTTACAATTAAATAAAGTCTCATTTATTTAATTAATCCTTATCATTAATGTCCTCTTGATTATTAAAATAAGTATATTTTAATATATTTATTTAATATGTCACTAATTCCTAAATCCTCTCGTAATAAATAGTTTCATTAATTTATTTAATTAATTAACTGTCTCTTCTAAATTAAATAATTATTATAAATTATTTAATTGCCTTATGTAACATTTTTCTCTTTTTAAATAAAATAATTTATTTAAAAATGACTTCACATTTGTTAACTGATTCTTCTTTTAGTAATTAATTACAAAAATCAATTACTCATTATCTCACAAATCCATATTTTGAATTAATTTAATTCAAAAGGGAATTATTCTTCTACAAATCAAGTAATTGCTAAAATTATTGATTTTCTAAAATCTCATCTCCTTATCTCTTGATTTTTACTAATTTCATCTCAAGGTCACATTTATTCTCCACCATTGATTTAATTTATCAAATTAAATCTTGTCCACACATTTGGAGATTGTTTCCCTCACCCTAATTGAGAGTTGTCACTTGGAATCTTGACCGTTGATTCTAGGGCATTTCTCAATTTCTCATCTTGTCCGTCCGTTCAAGATTGCATTTTCTATAAAATGGCAATCTTGATCTCATTTTTGGGATCTCTTAATCTCTTATTATTTTTCATTAATCTCATTATTGTCATTCTCATATCATCTTTTAGGCTTATTAATAACTTGCATAATAGAATTAAATTTCTAGTTTGCATAGAGTTTTCATACAAATCCTTCAAAGCTTTGTCTAAGGCTAGATATTTAGAGTTTGCTCACATACACAATCTAAGGGCATCCATTATCATAGAAAAGCCAAGGAGGTGCAATGGAAATCAGTCATGGAGCATAAGAATGGGTGAGATCTTTCTAATTTATTTCATTTCTTATTATTACTCCTTTTGCATTCAATTGCTTGATGATTTTATTAACTTGCATGTGTTACTAACCCAGTTTTGAACTTGTAGAAAATATACGTCATTACATTGGTGAACCCGACCCACTAACACATTTTGTAGGTTCTCATACGGCCTCAGATTTTATTTTGTAGGTACAGGAGTATGAAACGACACAACCACAAGCCTACGCGACGCAAATGCTCTGTCACACTGCATTTGTGATCGCGAACGACGCATACGCCTTGTCATGATGCATACGAGATCTCGAACGACGTATTCAAAAGAAGTCAACGCATTTGATAGACCTCGCACCACATCCGCTCTGGTGAGCCACAAATGACTGGTTGTTTTCTTTTTTTAAATTTGTTATCTGGATCCGACGCGACTGCGGCTAGTTATTTATTTTTTTTTGATGGGATTAAAATGAACCAACCCTAGGATAGACATTTAATTTGGAATTTATCAATCCTAGGATAGGCAATTTAATTTGGAATTTATCAACCCTAGGATAGACACTTTAATTTGGCATTTATCAATCCTAGGATAGTCACCAATTTTTTTATTTTTGTTTGGTTAAAATGAACCTCATGCTTGTGGTGAAGCAACATATTCACTTAGTATAGAAATTTTTTATTTGGGTTTAAAATTGAACCACTTGTTGCTGTGCTTGATTGGGTAATAGGTATATGCTCTCCCCTTTACTAGGTGACCAAAAAACCAGACTTACCCATTTTTCTTTATGCATTTTACTACTTTTCTTAAATCCTTTAGAAGGCCTGTCGTAGTGGGAAAAAGTACTCACCCTATGGGAACAACCTAAGTGGGAACAACTAAAGCCAGGTTTTCCAACCCACTATAATCAAAAGTGAATTTTGGGGAAACTCATATTCAACGGCAGTAGGCAAGATAACCATCCCCAAAGTCTTTGTTCTAAAGATTGGGAGGTCTCCTGAGGGATTTTATCTATTGCCACGCCGAACGGAAACCTTTACTACGAACCATAGTGTAGAAGCCAGCCGTGTTAGTATCCAGACATTATTTCAATCATGGTGCAAGGGGAGGGAAGAATTTTCCCCCAAGACACTCACCATATAATTGCCATAGATTGTTTTCTCAGGGGATCTGGTATCCACTTCCGTCACCTTGAGTACGCACCTAGAAAAGAAAAAAACACAGGCGCCCTCTAGGGGGTGACATGACTGTGTGAGTCGACGCAATTTTAAGATGTGGGCTATGATTGCTATGATGACCTTTTGACTATTAAGAGCGAGTCTGTTTGAAGTGTCTTTTTGTTCAAATACTAGTGAAAACAAAAAAGGGTCATGCTTGATCCTTGAACATACACTCAATTTTTTAGTTTCTATGTGTTTGCCCACTATTTTCAAACAAACTTCAACAAACTGAACATCAACAATCTGGGTCAAAACTTGTCAAATCGGCCAACTGTTTTCTTTTTTCCAAAATTTGCTTCATGCGATGCAAGCGCTCTGTTAAATTGCAATCACCATATTTTGAGCCGCATTCGCTTTGATGGGCTGCATTTGAAACATCCTGAGCCGCATTCACTTTGTTGAGCTACAATTGAAACACACTAAGCCGCATTTGCTAGTATCAAGCCACATTCACTATACTGCACCACATTTTCCAGTGCCAAACCACATTAAGTATCTTGAGTCGCATTTGAGAAATATCAACTTGCATTCGCCAGATTGTGTCGCAATCGACACTTTTTGAACCGCATTCACCTCTGTGATCCGCATTCGCTCTATCGTACTGCATTCGCTACGACGCATTTGTGAAGAATTTCAAATCATCTTCTCACTGTCCAAACCAAAACCAACACTTGTCTAAGTCATCCATCTTTTCATTTACATTTAGCTTGCAATCTGTCATCCTCATCTTCATAGGCAAAGTCTTAAGGCCTCAAATTTACACCTTTGGGATAGGCAAACTTTCCTTCCTTTGGCAAACCATTGTCCCAAAAATACATTGTCATTGGACCAAGTCAAAGCAAATCAGTCCTTAGTCATTGTCCTTAGGTGAGCTCCTTCCAACTCATAAGTCTAGTGTGGAAATCTCACCTTGTCATTTTGTCATCTTGTCACTTTATCCTTCAAACTAGTCCTTTGACAATCAAAATTGAGACATTGGCCAAACTTTGAATGGTTAGAAAACCTTTCCTAAAAGTCTTTTGACATAAGACATTTTAGGCACTCATTACCACTTTGCATTTTTTTTCCTCATTATCACTTTGCATAGTCTTAGTCTCATTCCATCCTCCATCATGTCTTCAAGTCACTATGACATGCTTGCTATTCAAATTGAATGCCAATTCATTATTAATGGTCAAGCACAACTGGCTAGGGACTTCAAAATGCTATACCTCCAATCCAAGTCCAAATTCACCTCAACCTCTAGTCCCCCATCCATCTATCAATATTACAAACAATCCATGAGTCCTGGTCCTCTATCCATCTACTATCAAGGGTCCCCTAACACCATCCACAACACTAAGTCACAACAAAATTTCATTACCCACCCTAACCTTGACAAAGGAAATTGACCATCCATCAATCCTAGTCCATCATACACTCATCCCTTCCAAGTCTCCTTGTCATATGCTAGTCCTCCATCCACATCATATCCTACTTCTCCATTCACGTCATATCATAATCCCCCATCCAAATCATATCCTAGTCCTCCATCCACATCATATCCTACTCATCCATTCACGTCATATCCTAGTCCTCCATCCATGTCATATCCTCGTCATGCATTCATATCCTATCCTAGCCCATCATCCCTCAACCAAGTCCAAACATCCATGGCATATCCTAGTCCATTATACACCAATCCATTCCAAGACATTCCATTTGGTCATGAAAGCACATCTAGTCATAATCTCCAAAGTCCCATCCCATCTCATAAACTCGAGCATACATGTCAAGAAACAAGTCCAAAGCACAACATTATAACATCATCGTCATGTCAAGTTCAAACTAGTCCATCCCATGACCCTATCCTTAAATCCATTCAAGAAGTCCTCCTAGATAATCATGGCATACCAAAGACACCTATCCTTGGTCAAAAGTCCATCCACAACCATGTCATTCAAGATGACCCTATCCTTGGTCAAGATCTTATTTCCAATCATGACATTCAAAATGCACCCATCTTTGATCAAGACACTATCTTTGATCAAGAAGGCTAAAATGATCCACTCGACCTCTATGCCAGTCACGATCAAACACTTAAACATGACCCTATCCAAACTTCAAGTATTGACACTCCCAACAGTGAGACACTTTCCTCCATGGGACACATAGATGATCTACCACTAGAACAAGAGTCTTCTAGCATGGACATATTTGCAAATGATCAAGCTATAGCTGAATTCAGTGGGATCTATGACAATGACCATGAAGACAATTTTGACATAGACTTGGAAGCGCCAACAGAGTCACAAGAGTCCGACATGTCACCAAATCAAATTGAAGATATTAATCACAAATTTTTCCAACATGTTAGTAAAGCTACAACATCCTATCAATTAAGATCAACTATATTTTTCAGAGCAGGCTTTCTTACAGATGAGAAGATTTCAAGCATTAATTTCCACAATAAGGATGGGTTAGCATCTTAATTCCAAAGTAACAAGTATCCCATCACCAACAAAATCTGTCAGAACATGCATTATCAAGGAAAAGGATTAGGCCTACACGAGCAAGGAATTATTAAACCAGTACAGGTTCAAGAAAATTACAGACACCAAGGTCTTGGCTACTCCTCAGTTGGAAAATCTAATGATGTGGTCCATCCTCGATATTGGGGGAAAATTTATCTAATACAAACTTCAAAATGGGTGTCATGAGTAGTCCTTGTCATAAGATTGTGGCCAATACCCCTTCCGTACACACCCCAAACCATCATTCCATCATGAATAAACCTTTCATTTGGAACCAACAAAAGTTTTACAAATCTAATAATCAAAAACACATGTCAAAGGCCATGGAATCAGACAAAAAGTCAAGCGGACAAATAAAGCTAAAATGGATCCCAAAAGGAAATGGGTCAAGTCAAGAAAAGAATGAATTAGGCAAAGAAAATATGCCAAATCCAAAATTCAATCAAAATGTGGAGCCTCAACACAGGAGGATTCCCACATATAATACATGTCCACCTCCTTCAAAATGGCCATCAAGCAAGACATATAAAAGTGTTGGTTCCAAACGTTATCAAAAATCCAACCTCCATCATCCATTACCCCAAGTTTGGAGAATAAAAATGGCTACATCCAAACATCCCACAACCCGTCCATGTCCAACATCATCCATCATAATCCTACATCCTCCTTAAAGTCCAAACATCCCATGTCAAAAATCCATTGCACCTTGGCAGCAACTCTCTATCATAAGGACTCTCATGGCACTCTATCACGATGTGCGTATTTAGATAAGGCCAACTCTAGTATCAACAGGGATCACAATGAAATCAATTAGTTGTATGTATGCGATATCATCTTGAAAAGGCAATTGCTTCAGAAAGGTCACTATTGGCATGTCATGGCACTAGTCTCTACATCGACACCGCCAAAGGCTTCAACAAAGTTAGTGGTCATCTAAAGCATGAAGGCTATATGGAAAAAATGCAAAAATACAAAAAAATTGAAAATAAAAAAAACCATCACCTTGATGAAAACCTGGCAAACAGGCATCATGGTGACACCAAAAAAAATCAGAAAATATCAAAAATAGTAAAGAGAAAAAAATTTGTCCAATGGTGAAAACCTAGCAAACAGGCACTTTGGATAAGTACCATGATGAAAACCTGGAAAATAGGCATCATGTGTAGAATAAATCATCTATGTGGACCATTATGCTTGGGGGCAGGTCGTCTCATCTCCCATACCCTTCACATGACATTTCCCTCCATCCATTTGAGCCCTTTCATGTCCATCCATTTTCCCACCTACTTTGATCTTGACAAAGACTAGGGTACAAACACAAATCATGCTTTGGGAAAACCCTTGGCATATCTATCTTTTGGTCATACCTTATTCATGAAGTATCATGTCATTACCTTCATAGCCTCCTTTTCACTATGCAACATTGTCCTTGGAGACCATATGAGAATTCTCCTAGTCCAAGCCATCCATGTCTCCTATCTTTTACTAAAACCATCCATTGTCCTTTTATACCTATCACCCATCTTGGTCTCCCTTGTCAATGGTCTAAGGATCCCTCGTCATCCCATCTAGTCCTAACCAAGTCATTCCAAATGCAACAATATGGAAAACCTAGCACATTATCCAAAACATTCCTTGGCTTTGTCCCTGGCCCTGTTGCAGACTTTTATCCTCTTGTCATGTCATTGTCATCTTCACGTTGTTTCGGGATGTGTCCTTCCCACGTCAAACAAAGTTGTCATTGTCATCATCACCTGTCAATCGGTATTTAGCTTGACTAGCAACAAAACCATGGTTGTCCTTGGATTCATGTGCATTGGAAACATTCACATGCATTTGTCACAATTATCATAAAATAGCAAAAAAATCATAAAAATTGTAAAAAGTCTTGAAAAAGTTATAAAATTTTGAAAAAGTCTTGAAAAAAGACCTAAAAATTGAAAAATGTCCTGAAGAAAACACAAAAACATTCAAAAAGTATCAAAAATCTCAAAACAGAGTCAAATTCAATGCTTGTCCCATCAGTCCAGTCGGTCACGTCAGTCAATTTTTATCCCAGTCCAAACTACGTTGTCTTTGTGCATTTGCTACGTAGGCAAGATTCATCTTTGAATCCCCGAGACATTAGGTCAGTCCTTTTAGGTTTGTCCAAATAAAAATCATAAGTCAAACATGGTCGCATCGGTCAAATAAAGTGGACATAGTCGCACTTAGCATAAGACAGTCATTCGAAATGTCAAACATCAAAATCAAGTCCAAATTAGGCAACATAGTCCAATCAATCATATAGTCAAAATCAGTCAGCTCGACAAAACATAAGTCAAAATGTCAATCTCGTCACTTTTTGGTCCTATTCAAGATGTGTCCTTCTTGGATTTGGACCTCATCAAAATGTCATTTACCTTTTCAGGATGTGTCCTTCCTGACCTTAGGTACTATCAAACCGTCAAACCGTCAAAACTGTCAAACTATCAAACAATTAATCTTCGAAAAACAAACATTGGCAACACAATTAAATGGCTATTAATTTTTGGTTATTTTGTCTTATCTTTTATTGACTTGTCTTTTGGTCATGTTACTAGCTACCTCAAGGATGTCCCATGAAGGATTTAGAGGTGAGATGACATCTCATGACCTATTCTATTTTTCTTTGACGACTGCCTATGGATTGTCTTGACAAAAAGATTGGGGAAAATTGGCCTCTAGTATGAGTTATGACATTCCTTGTCTGTGATTATCTGTCTTGCAAGTGGATGACCTTGCACACCTTGGTCTATGCCATACCATGGTGTTTGTTGTCCATTTGTGTCATTTTTACTGCCCAATGATGATTCGAGCAATACTTATTAGTACTCTGGAAAACATTGAAGGATTCTAACATGCATTTATTTTTCCACATTAACTTGCATCTCCTTCCCTATATCGACATTCATGTCTTCTATCCTAACATTCATCTTTTTCTCTCTAACATTTCTTCTAGTCCGCATCATTATCATCCTTATCTATCTTTCCTATATACTTTTGTCTTTCATCTTCTAGTCTTTTCATCCATTTCGATAGCACACTCATGTGCTTTGAACTCAATTGTCCTCTCAAGGGGGCATACCTCTACCTCCTCGTCATTCTTCCTCATCCTATTTTGTACTGGGGTATATTCTGGACTTGTTTTCTTTGCCACAATGCGACAAGCTGCATTATGACAAAGAGGGGAAAATGTAGACACCTAAAAATGACTTAGACCTGTGGCCACTATTTTGCCACCTTTCACCATAACATGATTATAACTCTGTAATTATGTTTCTAACCCACATTCAACTATTAATTAAATAATTTATAATTATTTAATTAATTCACGATCTTTCATTCTTCATGATTATTAAATAAATAAATCTTATTTAATGTGTCACTAATTATCAAAGTCTTCTTACAATTAAATAAAGTCTCATTTATTTAATTAATCCTTATCATTAATGTCCTCTTGATTATTAAAATAAGTATATTTTAATATATTTATTTAATATGTCACTAATTCCTAAATCCTCTCGTAATTAAATAGATTCATTAATTTATTTAATTAATTAATTGTCTCTTCTAAATTAAATAATTATTATAAATTATTTAATTGCCTTATGTGACATTTCCCTCTTTTTAAATAAAATAATTTATTTAAAAATGACTTCACATTTGTTAACTGATTCTTCCTTTAGTAATTAATTGCAAAAATCAATTACTCATTATCTCACAAATCCATATTTTGAATTAATTTAATTCAAAAGGGAATTATTCTTCTACAAATCAAGTAATTGCTAAAATTACTGATTTTCTAAAATCTCATCTCCTTATCTCTTGATTTTTACTAATTTCATCTCAAGGTCACGTTTATTCTCCACCATTGATTTAATTTATCAAATTAAATCTTGTCCACACATTTGGGGATTGTTTCCCTAACCCTAATTGAGAGTTGTCACTTGGAATCTTAACCGTTGATTCTAGGGCATTTCTCAATTTCTCATCTTGTCCATCCATTCAAGATTGCATTTTCTATAAAATGACAATCTTGATCTCATTTTTGGGATCTCTTAATCTCTTATTATTTTTGATTAATCTCATTATTGTCATTCTCATATCATCTTTTAGGCTTATTAATAACTTGCAAAATTTCTAGTTTGCATAGAGTTTTCATACAAATCCTTCAAAGCTTTGTCTAAGGCTAGATATTTAGAGTTTGCTCACATACACAATCTGAGGGCATCCATTATCACAACAAAGCCAAGGAGGTGCAATGGAAATCAGTAATGGAGCATAGGAATGGGTGAGATCTTTCTAATTTCTTTCATTTCTTGTTATTACTCCTTTTGCATTCGATTGCTTGATGATTTTATTAACTTGCATGTGTTACTAACCCAATTTTAACCTTGCAAAAAATATACGTCATTACAATAAGGAGATCTTTAAAATACCAAAATCTTAGAGGGAAAGATAACTCTCACAACTAGAAGCATTTGTATTTTCTTGATACAACTTATGACCTGCAAGATGCATATATTCTTACAAAATGTGTTAACTTTGAGACAAAAATCACAAGGAATTAGAAAACATTCACAAATAATATTATCTATCAAATACTTGCACACAATATAACAAAAGAATTGAGAAGGTAAAATACTTTACTTCATTGATTATGAAGGCATCCACTATCATTCAAGTCAAAAGAGTTGCATTACACTGTATTCTCCTCAAAGGACTCACAGAAATCACAGAGCAGAGAATAACCAAGTTAGAACTAGTTACAAATGAGTCACAAAAGTTACTATATCCAACAACCTCCAAGCAGTTCCACCAAAGAAGGAGCTCTAGAATCTTCATTTTCATAAGCCTTCAAAAAGCCTAAAATCTAGTCATTAGATCTCATCCAAAAGAGCTCCAAATAGATGAAATAGTCAAACATGACTTAGTCCATCAAAGGGACTCACCAAACAACCCCTAAAAATCTACCAAAAGAAATAAAAACCTCCTACATGCTCTCTAAATGCTTGCAACAAACTCATAACCTCCCTAGATGCTCTCTAAATCAATAAACACCTTTTCGACTATCTTCCTTGAGTCAATCCATCTCATCTCTATTTTAAATTAATAATAACAAAATGACTTAAGGCTTATAATTACACCTCCAATTCATTTGTTTTACAATAATATGCATGCAAATACTCCATATTTTGACCATTATGATAGTCAACTCATAAAAATGAGGTTAAATTTTTTCCCAAGGCAACAAACACTAAAGGTATACCTAGCATTGATATAGCACAAGGATATATAAGCCATAAGTGCCTACATGATTACATTTTGCAAAAAGGGCATTAAAAATGCCTAAGGTATGAAAAATTCCCTTGGGCTTTTAAATTGCATTTGATTTGTTTTTGAAAAATAAAGGAAAAAATTCCATTCACTCCATCAGCATCACATTAGGGTTTAGAAACCCTAAATCAAAAATAAAGGAAACAAAAGAAACGAGCTCATTTCATTAATTGAGGATTCTAGGAGAAGCCAAGAGCAGTGCCACCAAGGACCTTGACCTAGAACTCTGTCATGGAGGTTTCTTCAACACAGAGGCTCTTCAATTAGATCTCGAGTGAGAACCTTGAGGAAGACTCAGGTAAGTACATCACTTTGCAATTTTTTTAATCCTGATGTGAAGGATAAACCCTGAAGCCGGGCTCTATCCTGGAAATGTTGTCTTTAATCTTTAATCTTTGTGCTTGCTTGTGATGTTCTTGTATTTTCCTGAAGAAATATCAACATTTTTTTTATAGAAAACTCGAACTCTTCTAAATCTTTTATTTTTTTCTTATGAGTAAAATTCAAAAATGTCGAGGCCTCATCACTTTCCTGCATAGGTATTTGAGGGCTTTGTTCTCCTTTGTGCACTCACTATATTTATGAATGCATTATGTAGGATTTTCTTGGGTATTTTTCCTCTTTTTTGCCTTGCGTATCAAAGCTCTTGGAAAACATATTTGTTACTCTAATTTGTTCTTTCATGTAGCTCACCTTTTATGCATTTGGGTATTTGTTATTCTCATGCAAACCTCTTTATTTCATGGCCATGGGTCTGGGGTTTTTCCCTCCCTCCATGATGACTCAGCTTTATGACTTAATGTTCATAGCCATGTAAATCATAGAGACCCACCTTTGTAAGATGAGGGTTTCTCTCATTTTTTTAGAAAACCCTTCAAGAGTTTTTCTCTTGTTCCCATAGATAGTTGAAAAATATTGCTACATCATTTTCTAGATCACCGCCTATAAATCTCAGCTTCCCTGATATATCATGGCTACAACCATATTTTTCCTTCGTTGATCATGAAAATTTTGCATGGGGTAATAAAAAACCCATGGCCATCATTTATGATCTTCTAAATTTGTTTTTTCACCTTCTTGTAACCTAAGATTCTTCAAACTTTCACTTAAATTTCTTGTATAAGCATTTCTCATGTTAGTTGATGACAAGTTCTGAATAATGAAAATTTTATTTCTTTCAGATTCTCTGTGTGACATACATATACTATTCATTGATATGCCATATGCATCTAAACCAGCATAGTGTCCTTCCCAATGGCTATTGGACTCCAATGGGAATATGTTGTCTTTAATTTCATGCTTGGCTCTCACTTCTCACTTATTACAGCCTCCAAGTCATATCCATATATTACCTTTGTTTATGTTTCTTAATCATTGCGTAATACTTGTATTATCTCAAGGAATCCCAAATGATGACTTCTAACATTTTTGTTCTGCTAATAGTGTATCGTATCTACTTAACTGATATCCACATGGTGTATTTACATTTGCATTGATAGAACAAAAACTACTTTTGTGTAAACACAAAACTCTAGCTCAATAAAACAAAATTCCACTATACCTCAAAAATACCTTGTGTTTGTGTTCAATATAATGTTAACAATGCTTATTGATACTGATGTTTACCATTGTTGTTCCTTCACTATATTTTTGGCATACATTGGTGAGAACTTGGATTCCCCATTGGTCCATGATCATTGTCTTTGTATTCAAGACTATTATGCAAGACTTTTGTCACTTGTGAATGAAAACCACCATCTAAGGTCTCTTCTATAATCCTTAAGGAGCTGTCTTTTATTCATGACATTCTATAGTCATTACTTAATCTCATTGCCAACTTAAGGTGACTCAGTAGCCTGATCCTCACAATCATATAGGCTTGGCTATTAACATTAAATACCATTCATGAGCTACAAAACCTTAATGACATTTTAGTAATAAAACTATTGTCATGTACAAGTACACTGTATTTTGATTTCCTTGAATGAACCTATCATGTTCATTTTGACTTGACTGTTGACATGATTCCTCTTTTATGATTTTATCTTTCCAGCATTGGACCAGATTGCTCTTCATCACTACATTTTGTATTTTGTCATATATCTTGGAAACTCCCTCCTAAGCCATGAAAGATTAGCATCCTCACCTTATCATGCATCTATGATGGGACACAATCCCTGACAGTCAAAGTTGGTCCACTTACAAACTTCCCTAAGACTACCATATCCTTCACTCCCTTTCAAGGAAATCATCAAAACCTAGTGACATAAAGGTCATTGTCATCTCTTAACAACTTGAGAATGCATGACATTGACCTATGTAGTGATAGAGAATCCTTTCTTATTAGAGGCAATGATTGTTGAATTTGTTTTTATTACCTTAATGAGCATAATAATTGATCAGATAAACATGTTAGTGTTGAACTTACACAAAGTAGTGAATTATATCTTCTTTGACACATGATTTAAACTCATCCTTTGTGATTTACATTGGGCAATTATATGTCATCTAGGATAGTGAATAAAACTCATTATCATAAATGATGTACACTTGTTTAGGTAGAACATAAAGAGATGAATTATCTTTTAATGTCTCCTTGATTGCTTAACAAATCATGTTGGGCTCAACCCTTGTGGGAGCCACATTTATCCCACATGCTATAATTGGATGAATCAAGACAACTTAACTTTCCCTATATCTGCACATGAAGCAAACAAGTTAGAAAAAGCATGTCCATATTTTAGGTGTGTTTGATGATTTCATTAGTTTTCCTAAACACCTAAAGTATGCATTTCTTGTTTGATGCATTTGGAAGATCATTTTATATATGTATAATTTATTTCTCATGTATGGTTTGAGACTTTTCATTGCTTAGAGCATTTCTCTAACACCATTTATATTGCCAGATGCAGGAACTAGAAGCAAAACGGAGCTAGGGAGGACACAAGCAACACAAAGCAGCGACATGACAAGATGACACAATAATAACCATTCATTCTCAAGCAATGAATGGTCTCCCTCCCTACATGCACATTACTTTCATTCACTTATTCATGTATATTCTTTTATTTGATTGCATTGAAAAATTAAAGTCAATCTAACAGCTTGTGTGAGATAATGTACATTTTTACATTCAATAAAGATTACTACTTTGTTCATAAAATATTTGTGTAAATCCTTCTTCTGTTACATGCACTTGTATGGATGCAGTAATTTGTAAAATGTAATCTTTTGAATTATTTCATTTATGCACTTGAATGTAATATAAGAAATATTAAAATGTACCCTTCCTTCTATCAAATCAAATCAACAAGCTCTACCTGATTGAGTTGTAAGTAAAATTTGGTAATAGAAATGTCACCAATGATAGATACATGAAGATCTTGTACACGCACCTACTTGGGAACTTCATCCACTTACATCACCATGGCCATTCTCTCAATGGGGACTCGACCTAATGTGAAAGATTCACCCTACCTCTGCTAATGGTCATAAGTTTATCCTTGTTGTAATTGAGTACTTCACTAAATGGATTGAATCCATTCCAATGACCTACACCACTGGTAAGCAAATATCCAAGTTCATACTTAAATACATCATATGATAGTATGGTGTTCCCTAATCCATTGTCATGGAAAATGGTCATCCCTTCAAAAATTAGAATATCTATGAATTATGTGAGAGATTCCATATCCAAAATCATTTCACCACACCATACTACCCCTAGAGAAATGGTCAAGTTGAGGCATCTAATAAGACCATCTTTTAAATCTTAAAGAGGTATGTCAATGACACTGGTTGTGATTGGCACATCCAACTTAATCTTGCATTATGGGCCTATCGTACTAGCATTCACACTCTCACAAGAGACACTCCATATTCCCTCGTCTTTGGATCTGAATCCATTCTTCCCATTGAGGTCAAGTTACCATCCTTGAGGGTATCTATACAATAGTTTATTGATGAGGAAGAGTACTGTATATCTCATTTTCATGAGCTAGAGCTATTAGATGAGAAGTGACAAAATGCATTAACCCATTTGTAGGAATACCATAACCGTCTTTGTCACATCTATAATAAGAAAGTATGAGTCACATTTTGACTTTGGTGACTTTGTCTTGAAAGAGAATCCTAAGAATCAGATGGATCGAGAAAAGCCTAGGAAGTTTGAGCATAATTGGTTGGGTCCCTACATCATAATAGAAACATATGGATCTGGTTCTTATCAACTTTCTACTCCTAAAGGTGAACCATTACTATAACCTATCAACAACATGCACCTTTGCAAGTACTATACCTAGCTTTCAGAGAATCTCATCAAAAAGTCAAAAAATACAATTTTTTTTTCAAAAAAATCATCACCCTGATGAAAACCTGGTAAAAAGGCATTTGGTGACACCAAAATTAAAAAAAATAAAAATAAATAGTAAAGACAAATAATTCATCCAATAGTGAAAATCACTTTGATGGTGCTTTGGATAAGTACCATGGTGGAAACTTGGAAAACAAGCACCATGTGTAGTCAGTCTTTGCTCTACCATCTACTATCGTTCTATCTGGTTTTTCACCCCCATTCACCCATCCTTCGCTTATCATAATAAAACTTTGTCATCCTTCTCATGGCCTAAGAACCATTAACATTTAGTGTCCTTCGCCTTTCATATCCACCCATGATACATTGGCATTCATCAATCCCTTCGCTCATAATAAGTTGGTCCTATACCTGAATAGGGGAAATTCCTTGACTTATGTCTTTATGGGATCCTAAACATGGCATCAACTTTTAAAACATCAAAAATTCTAAAAAATAGAAAACTTCAAAAAATCCAAAAAAATCCTAAAACATCAAAAACTCCAAAAACAAAGACAGAGTCTATGTCAATCCAAGTGATCGAACTACAATGTCTATGGGCATTTGACATAGGCAAGGCCATTATTGATGAGCCCTCAAGGCACTAGGTTATTCCCTTAGGGTTTGTTGAGTTGAGTCAATCATGATTCACATCATAATAATGAGTTATCCATGGTTGAAGTTAGTCTAACTACAATGTCTCTACATGTATAACATAGGAAAGGTCATATTTGATGATCCCTCGAGGAACTAGGTCAATCCCTTAGGGTTTGTCAGGTCTACCTTAGTCCATCGTCATCTATCCTATAATAAGTTGTCCTTGCTAAGGATGACACTCTGATTAGACACAAACATATATCTAAACCTCAACCAAATCACAAAACAATAGACTAACTATTCAACTACTCTTCAATCTAAACTGATCAATTGCCTAATCATCAATTTCTACCAAGTCAATGGTCTTATACAAGATATGGCATTGTCAAATCTAGACTTGACATATTATGTGACTCTCCTTATTTCTTGAAACTAGACCCGATCCTATCATTTGTATTATACAGGATGTGTCTTTCCTAAAGTCAAAAATTGTCATTTGTCAACCCTATCATTTTCCTTATATAGTTGGCTACATGGTGAAACTAGATTTGACATCTTAAATGACATGATTCCCTTCTTGAATCTAGGTGTTATCAATCAACCAACCAATCAATCAATCAACCAACCAATCAATCAATTAGTCAATCAATCAATCAATCAACCAACCAACCAACCAACCAACCAACCAACCAACCAACCAATCAATCAATCACTCAATCAACCAATCAATCAAAAAACCAAAAAATCAATCAATCAACCAATCAATTAGTCAATCAACAATCAATATTATCAATCAATCAATTAGTCAATCAACCTTATCAATTCTATCAGCAAACACTATCTCTTTGGAAAGTGATCTAAATGGTTGTTGACTTTGTTGGTCTAGTTGGTATTATCATTTTGATTTGTCTTTGGTCATGTTACTATGCCTCTCAAGGATTTCCCAAGGAGGATTTAGAGGAGTGATGATGGATCATGACCTCTTTTTCTTTTTGATTGATGCTTGTGGTTTGTCTTTACAAAAAGACTCGGGCAACTTGGTCCTTAGTATGGGTCATGACACTCCTTATTTGTCAAATGTCTATTTTCACAAAGGGATAACATTGCACACCTTGTTCTATATCATACCATGGTGTTTACTAACCATTTTCTATATTTCCAAGACCCAATGATGATAATTATGCAAGCTTAATATTTATCAAGAAAGAATACCAATCCCTTTTCATTCAACTAAATCCATACTAATATCCATCTTCTATGTGCTCACACCTCTTCTATCTTCATACCAAAATCATCCCGATGGCATCTTGTGACACATAAAAATATCCTACGTACATAATCATATTAGAAGCATCATAAGCATCATCATAAACGTATTAGCTCATCCATATTGCATTAGAAAGTACATAAATATAGATAGCATCCCATCATAAAGAATCATATGTGCATCCATATAGGAATCACATGTCATAATCATATAAGCCATCCTACATATAGATCACATAAATATAAAAGTAAATTATGTACATCTTCCATCCATCATAGCAATATAAATTAAGTGCATCCATTCATACATCATACATCCATAATGCACCATAACATATAGAATCATCTCATAAATCATATAAATGCATAACATCATAGCATCATAATCAATATCACATAGAAACATCTATATAACATAGAAACATGAACATAACATAAGAACATGCATCATGTAGTCACCACCAAAATTATGTATCTCACATATATATCAAAAAAATTGTGTCACAATACAATATCTCGATGAATCCCAAAAATGGAGTTCATAGGTTTGATAAAAAATAAGTGTCTAATACATATCATAAATAGCTCTAGCCAAAGTTGTCCATATCTCCTAATGGGGATGGTCCTAGTAAAGGTTGTCGGTCTTGACTATCCTATGATCTCAAGGGCCTTTGTCCTAATCTCGATGGTCGATCATATGGAGATGGCCAAGGCTAGGAGACTCCCCCATTGCTCTAAGATCTGTGAGAGTGTGACTTGCTATGGCCATGTGTCTGTGTATAGGTCAATGCCCTCTCTATTGATGGAACATGTCACTCATAGAGGTCCTTATAGTATCTAGCCTCCTATCCTACCTAGAAGAGTTGATGACCTAGCTTAGCCATAGGTCCACTGATAGTCAAAATGAAATCCAGACACCGTTGGTCATCCCTCTATCTATCTATAATGGAAAAATATCTCTCGGTGGTCAGATTATCCACCTCTACTTGTAAAGTGCCTAAAGATGTTCCTATAAATTTATAATCTGAGGGTCTACTGGCCCATCTCCCTCCATTTCCTCCATGGCCCCAAAAATGGGCACATCCTAAAACCCCTCACCTAAGCCCTCTTCCATCACAATCTCCTCCCAAATTGTTCTCTTCTCCTCTCCCATATCCTCCTCACCCACCTCCTCCCCCATCTTCTACCTAACCTCCTGCATGGCCACCTCCTACTCTCCCTATGCTCTAGCCTCCTCCTTCTCTACCTACACCCATGGACCCTCCTAATTGGCCTCCTCCTCTCAGATGGGTGAGAGATGTCTAATTTTTATGTCCTTTGTCCCTCCTCTTCCTAGATTTGCCTCCCCTATCTCCCTGACCGCCATCTCCACCATCATATCCCTTGCCTTCATCTCCTCCTCTCCCCTATCCTCAATCTCAGAATCTACCACATGGACCTCTGCCCCTTCGCTCCATTGGGATAGGTTGATCTGGATCTTTCAATAGATTGAGCCTATATGTGGCCCACCACACATCGTACTCAAGCGTCATGCCCGCATCTACAATATTTATGTCATCACCCCATTGAATAGGCTATAAGGCATCAATGTCCTACTTTTTTGTGATCATACTAATCATTTTTACCCACTAAGTGATCTCTCATGAGGACCTAACAAACGTTTTTGTACCAATAGGAAGCCCTTGTCACTCCCCAAACCATTTTAATACTCGCTCCAAAAGGTACCACTTGATGATGTGCTAGGACTATACAGTTCATCCAATCAGATTCCATGCTTGATGACATCATCGAACCTAGACTGTGTGACCACTCCTCCATACAAGAACACATATGGCATCCCTTCCCCTATTTGTCTCGCAACATGAGTTCAAGAAACAATGATGTGATCCTAGGCCCAAATCATAAGTAATGTAGTTCCACAACTAATGGACTTCACCCCTCTATAGGAAAAATCATGCAACTGGAAGTATAGCATGGAAAGGAGACATTGTCCCATGGGTCATCATACCAATAAGCATATCTCCCCATCTGATGGGGAATCCATGTCATTGATGATAGAGTATCGCGATCCCCATGATCAAAGTGCATCAAACCACTTCAAATCGCTCATATCTCTTGGCGAGCATGTCCCACTAGATCTCACTCCACTATTTTGAGCTCTACAATGTCCTCATGCTCAAAGGACCTTTAGATGGCACCAAAACCATGCTCAAGATCATATGATACACATACCCTGTGAATTAGAAGCTGAAAAATCCTCCAAACGTCCACTAGTTTCATGGTGGCCTAGGTGAAACAAACTAGTCTCTGAATGCCACCTCTCAACCAAGGTGGTCAGTAATCCTCTATTATCCCTAATCACAAGCATTAAGGTCACATAGTACAACCTAAGGGAATGCAACTAGTCCCTCTCCTCGTTAAGTAGTTGATCTCATAGTCTGAAAGTGGATGGTTGACTCTCTCGAGTATAAAAGGGGTCATATCTCACTTGTGATAATGAGTAAGCACATTGTAAGAATGGGGAAAATCAAATAGTATTAGATAAAGTGACAACCAACACTTCTAAACTATTATCCCGATCTAAACAAGAGAATACAAACAAAGAGAGCAATCAAAATGAAAACAAATGAAATAAAACACTCCCCTTTGAAGTTGATTCTTTCTCTTGTCTCTCCTATTTCTTCTTATGCCAATATTGCCCTCAGATTTGTTGATGAAGTTGTGCAAATACCTGCAAATAGTAAGCAAGAAAGTTGGAGATAATGACTGTTAAATTGAAAATGGAGGGGAAGGGTTTCTTTTATAGACAACCATTCGAATGGACGGACGAGATTGATCTTCCAGAAAGATTCTAAGATCAACGGATGAGGATTCATGAGAGGGAAGTTATGAAATGGATGGCCAAGATCGAGTTTCTAGAAAGATGCCAAGATCTACGGTTGAGAATTGATGCAACCAGAATATGCCATGCATGGAAAAGATATGACGCCGACGGCTATGACGCCTGACGGCTATGACAGACATGCAGGACATGCAGACTATGACATGAAATAATGACAGGGGATCTTTGACCAAAATAGAGGGATAAATAATTTATTTTAAATTATTTATTCGAAAATGGAAGAGGATGACAAGTGGCAAATAAATAATTTATTTTAAATTATTTATTCGAAAATGGAGGAGAAGGACAAGTGGAAAATAAATAATTTATTTTAAATCATTTATTTGGAGGAAATGAAAAAGGAGATTTAATTAAATTCATAAATTTAATTAAAGGAGGAGATATAAATTAAATATGGATAATTGATTAGGATCAATTATTTAAAGGAGAAGAATGACACATAATTAAATAATTTCGTTAATTATTTAATTATAGAAAAATAAAAGGTCAAATAATTATTATTATCTGACTATAGACATGTGATAAAAGATAAATGATTAAATAAATAATGATTTATTTAATTATTGAAGAAAGGGGTATTAGTGATGCAATTAAATAATTTTAATTGATCAAGATAGAAATGAGAAGGTGAATCAATTAAATAATTAAAAACTATTTAATTAATAAAGGAATATGATCGAACATAATTGAATTATTAAAATTATTCAATTATTGAAAGATGATGACTAGGAAAAATGATGCTCATAGACTTAGGACATTTTTCAGTGTCTACACACATCATCAATTGAAAGCTCTAAGAAAACCTATTTAACCTCACTCATAGAGGAAATTTGATCCAAAACTGTGACAAAAATTTAATTAGAAAAATGTGTTGCACTATCTAACAAATGCGACCCACTAGTCAAATGTGTCACACATTTGCATATGTGACTTACAAATTCAAATGTCACACAAACAAGCACATGTGTCACACAAATCATTTACAACATTCAAGCCAATGATTGTTTCACATCAATACACATGCATCACACAATCCCTCACATGTGACTCACAATCTCACTTTTGTCATTTCCCTCCTTAGTTGTGTCGCATGAAAAAATATGCGATGTGTTTATCAAATACGATTCCACTGCATATGGTCAACTCTAAACTTAGCAAATGCATCGCACCAAGTAGATCTGATGAAAACAATATTAAATGCAGTGCACAACATGCATGACATATGTCTGTCCATGTTTGAGCCCTAAAATCTAGCAAAAAATGACAAAATGAAAAGGAAGGAAAGAGGTACATACCACATCCTTTGAGCCATCTAGCCATCTATAGGTCCCGACTCTAAATTCACAATGCAAGGTGTGTGGTACTAGAGAAATTTCAGTAGTAGCTTCGTAGCAGGATCTCACTCTGAACTCACTATTCACTGAATGTAAAATGCACAAATGACCATTTCTACCTCCAAAAATTACATTATACCTCCTTAGGGTGGGATTTTTAAAATCCATTTTATTGGGTGCATCAAAAGCTGAGTCTAAAATCTAATGTGAACATCTTGGAGGTTCCTAACTAAAACCTTTTGCTGTAAGCATATTAAAATTTCTTTTTGGAATAATTTCTCAAATCTTTCGAAACTTTGTCAAAATTGGAATTTTTTTCTAAGGGGGCATAGGTCTTCACTAGGACACATTAGGGCATGTTATGAGCTCAATTTTCCTATTTATTCTTTGATACAACATTCAGATGACTTCACGTTATATCAAAGAGGGACAAAATGTAGACACCGAAAATTTTCCTAAGCCTATGAACACCATTTTTCACATTGATTTCCCTTCTTCCTTGTATACTTGAATAATTTTAATTATTTGATTATTTTCTAAAGTCATAATATTCTATTAATTAAATAATTTTAATTATTTAATTAATTTGTTTCTTCTTCTTTATTCTTCTTTCGATTAATTAAATAAATTAACATTTATTTAATTATGTCATTAATGTCCTTTTCTCTCTATAATAAAAAAAAATAATATTTATTTAATTATTCATTCTTCATTTCTTCCTTCTATGTTTAAATAATTATTTTAATTATTTAGCTATTCATTTAATCTTTTCCCTCCCTTATTAAATAGTTAATTTAATTATTTAATAAGTTATTCCCTTTCCTCTATTTTTAATTAAATGGTTGCTTCTAATCATTTTAATTAAAATCGCATTTTCCCCCTTCTACAATTAAATAACCACTTTAATTATTTAATTTTTCACATTCCCTCTCAAATTAAATAATCTTATGATTATTTAATTTTCCCCATTTCCCTCCAATTCCTCTTTTGAATCTCAATCCTTGATCATGTCACATTCTTCTTTTAATCTCCATTGTCCATCCTTAACAAGCCCTATTTTGACCCTAACCCTATCTCTTTGTTGTGCAAGCAATCTCATCCGTTGATCTTCACATCATATTGGCTTCCAATATGGGTCATCCATTCAAAAGGATTTTCTATAAAAGAGAGTTGTCTCCATCATTCCAACCTTACAACCACAATCTTTGATATTCTTTCTATCACTATCACTTGACTCGCACTTGCATACAACAAAATTTTAGGGCAAGCTTGGATATACAACAAAAATGGTGGAGACGCAAGGAAGATTATTCAACCATGGTGTAGAAAGTTTGGTATATTCCTTTTTTATTTGATTTCTATTGCTATTTGAGCTTTCTTGTTTAGATTTGGGTTTTTTGGGTTTTGGATTTTTAAGTAGGTATGATTGCTACTATTGATCTTTGCCTTTGTACTCAATTTCAACCCTGTCCTACACTCACAATGAGATATTATGTGACCATTATTAATTACAATTATAAATGAATGATATGACTACATGGAATGTGGTAAATGATGGTTTTGAAAGGCTGCGGGATGTACGGGTGATGGGATATGAAATGAACTACATAACACATGGAAATTGAAAAATGTGATATGAATGCTATGTGGGATGAGGTGTATAAAGTTGGATGTAGTGAAATGATAGTTATGAGGCTACATATATAGAGGAATAAAGTGTATATGAATGGTTATACAATTAATTTAGCTAGAATTTTGAAATTTTTGGTAGAAATGTGCTACGAGTACCTTCAATAATAGATCCCTTTTTGAATTTTGTTTCCTTTAGGAATAAAGCTACAAGTTCATATTGCATCACGGACCGCACTTGAAAATGATTGTTGATTGTTGTCACCTATAATGTGTGTTCTTGTGAAATGTGGTAGGAAATTATACCTGAGTGACTTCAGTAGATGAGATATGTAGCTCATTTATCGAGTCATGTGTAGAACCTATGGTATGTTTTGTTGAATCTTTGATGTCTGGTACAATTCATTTGTCAAAGTCACTCTCTGGTTCATATTGGTGCATTAAGGAAAGAAGGAAGTCATCCTTCTATACTGGCTTCTTGTAAAGTTTCAACCTATGGCCATTAACCAATAGTGATAATATGACTGCATCAATTGTCTATAGATGCACTACCCCATTTGAGAATACTTGTTGTATCACATATGGACTTAAACATCTTATTTGTAACTTCCCCTTATAGTCCTTGTACCTTGAGTCATAGAGAAAAGCACAATCACCTAAACTGAATTCCTTTGTTTTGATGAACTGACCATGCCATCTAATTCTTTATTTTTGAACAACCTCAGTGTGGTTCATAGCTTTCATCCTTATTCATCTAATACATTCAAATTTTTTAGTCTCTCCTTTTATGTTGTTATCAATTCCATGTCCAGTGTGACTAATGTCCTCAGTGTTTTATACTCAAATTCAATAGGAAGTATTGTTCCCTTTCCATACACTAGCTCATATGGTGTAAACCCTATTTTAGGCTTCCAAGTTGTCCTATAGGTCCATACTGCCTCGAGAAATCTGGCTACCCAATCCTTCCTATGAATCTATAGTGTTTTGGTTAGAATGTTTTCAATCTCCCTATTTTTTACTTTAACCTACCCATTGGCTTGAGGGTGGTAGGGTGCAGACTTCCTATGTCTGATCTCATATTCTTGAACCAATTTGGTGATTAGCTCTAATGTAAAATGGATACCTTGATCTGTGACACTTTCTATTAGCACTCCATACCTTGTAAATATATCTTCATATAGAAATTTTACCACATTTCCATCTCTTGTAAATTACAAAGATTTAAGTTCTACCCACTTTGTTAAATAATATGTGCAAACTTTTATGTAGTCCTTGTTGTTTGATACTGGTGATACTAGGCCAATAAATTCTAACCCCCATTTAGAAAATGGTGTTATTTCTAGATGTGTTTGTAATGGAATCTCATTTTTTTTTACTTGGTCTTCCCATTCTCTAACACCTATCATAAATCCTAGTGTATTTCACTACATCCTAATGGAGAGAGCCAATAATAGCCAGTGGTGAGAATCTTGAGTATTTTCCTCTTTGCTACAAAGTGTCTCCCATAGGGTTCATCATGACAGGCTTTGAGGATATCATAGACCTTATCATCTTTGATGCATCTCCTCATAATTTTATGTAGGTTTGTGTAGAATAAGTAACTAGTTATCCATGAGTAGGGAAAACTCTTGTGAACCAACTGTCTCTTTTCTCTGAGGGAGAAATGAGGTGGTGTTTTTCCTTCTACTAGATAGTTGACAATATCAGCAAACTAAGTTGTGTGCAGAGATAGAGAAAATAATTTTCCATCTAAAACTGAATCATCAAAACCATCTTCTGCTAATTGAGTTGGTAGTCTTGATAGAAAATTTTCCAGTACATTTTCTTTACCTAGCTTATCCACTATGGTTATGTCAAATTCTTGGAGTAATAACAACCATTTGACAAGTCTACCGCCAACCACTGGTTTATTCATTAGATACCTTATTGTTGTGTGATCAGTGTATATGAATATTAGATATCCTATAATGTAGTGTCTAAAATTGTTTTATACATAGATAACTACCAATGTTTCTTTCTCCACCACTATATAATTGAGTTCTGCCCTTTGTAGATTTTTGTCAATGTAATAGATGGCATACTCTTTATTGCCTTATATCCAAGCACTGCTCCTATAAAAAAATCATAAGCATCTATATGGATGTGGAAAAGGTAAGGTCCAATTTTTCCCTCTCAAGATAGGTGTTTTGGTTAATGTTGTCTTTAGTGCTTCAAAAGAGTGTTGACAAGTAGCTATCCAGTCAAATTTTGCAGTTTTTGTGAGTAAAAAAAAAAGGGGATGCAAGTTTTCTAAAGTCTTGAATTAATCTCCTATAGTACCTAACATGTCCTAAAAAAATTCTAACATCTTTTTATCTTTGAGGCATAGGGAGTGTTGAGATCACTTCAATTTTATTGGGATCCACTTGAATCCCATCATTTGATATAAAATGTCCTAGTACAATTCCTTCTATCATCATCAAGAAATTTTTTTCATGACTCAAGGATAATTGTGTTCTTAAAACCTTTTTAAGAACTTCTCTAGGTTACCAAGTGTTTCATCATATGTATCCCCATAAGTTGTGAAATCATCCATGTAAACTTCCATGGAATCATGTGCAAAATTTGAGAATATACTTCACACTACCCTTTGGAAAGTGGTTGGAGCATTACATAGCCCAAATGGAAGGACATAATAAGCATATGTGTCCCAAGGGTATGTGAATGTTGTTTTATCCTATTCCTCTAGAGCTATCTTAATTTGGTTATAGCCACTAAATCCATCTAGAAAAGAGTACTTTTTACCTGCTAGTGAATCAAGCACTTGATCAATGAATGGTAGTGGAAAGTGTTATTTTCTAGTAGTTTCATTTTATTATCTATAATCCACACACATTCTCCACTTTCCTTCTTTATTTGGGAAAATTACTAGAGGTGGCACCCATTGACTATCAAAAATAGGATAAATGGTGTAGGGGCACCATGTTAGTTCATTTTGTGTAAATAATTTCTTTAGGTTATTTTAAGGTGTTTTTTGTCTTTTTATTTTTAATAATTTCATAATAGACCATTGGTGATGTAATTTGAGTCATAGAGGGATCATTTTGCTAAAGTTGTCAAAATGCAATGTTGAAAAATTACAAAATTGCAGAAAAGTGCAAGAAGAGGAAGCCCGACGGTCATTTTATTTCAAATGGAAGTTAGAACCATTGTTTCATGTTGGTTAATGTTTAAAATTCCTTGCAAGGCTCGAGGCAGAGTTGGAAGGTGAATTTGTGAAGTTGAGACAATAAAATACCATTGTTTTCTCTGCAATTTCTAGTAAACTTGTTGTTACAGACCTCTGTACGGTTCTGTACTGAGGAGTTTTGATTAAAAGTGAATTGAAACTAGTAGAGATATGAAATAAATAAATCTTGGATTTGATTTGAATTGTTTTCACCAAGCTTGAATGGTTTTGTGAACATTTTTTGTAGGCAGGTCTGTAAAGCCCTGTTTGAGGGTTTGAAGGCAATTAAAATGTAATAATCACCCAATCCACTATTGGAATTGCTTGTATTTTAGTGGAATGGGTGAATTATGGTAGATTTAGATGTTGATGGAGGTTCCAAGAGTAGGGAAGGTTGTTTGAAGGTTTTTTTATGCTGCCCTAGGTGATATTTTATGAGTTTTTGCTTAAAAATGGATGGCTAGAAGTTGGAGTTTGTATGAAATATAATGTTAAAGGTTGGAAGTTGATGGAATAAGCTTGGGTAGGCTTATTTTTATTTTTATAAGGTGTTTATAGGGTGAAATAGGCTTTGGAACATCTGGTTCCAATAAACCGTCATGAAACCTAGCCTAAATTGGCCTAAAACAAGGGTTTGATGTTTTGGTGAGTTTATGATTGTTTCCCTTGATGAAAGTTGTTGATTTTGAAATTTTTAAACATTTTGAGAGTGTTGGAACATATTTTATGGGTTTGGATGAAGGATTTGATAGATTTGTTTTGTAAAATAGGCCTAATTGGCTAAAAGGGGTAACGTAGCAACAATTATTTGGAGGATATGTTCCAAAACAACCATATGCATAAATGAGATATGTTAAAGTAAGCCATAATGGGTGTTTGGAATGATAAATGGTCTATGGGTTTGGAAATTATTCTGCAAGATATGCTTAATTTTCATCATTTGATATGTTACAAGGAAAATATGGTGAAATTATGAAATTTGATAAGTTGGGGTTGTAAGGGAAGAAAGATGGTTTGAGTTTGATCTAATTGTGATTTTTTGAAGTTTTCCTCGCTGCTCTACATCAATTAGTATCAGATCTTAGGTGTTAGATCTTTTGGAGGAGAAAGATTGAAGATTGAAGAAGAGAAAAGTTGGAATTTGAAAGGACAAGATGCCTCCTAAAGGCAGTATAGTACTTGCAAGAGATATTAAGTTGTTAAAGGAGTCTCAAGAAGCAATATTAGCCAGATTTGTAGCATTAGAGACAAAGAAAATAAGAGGAAAGGCCACTGGAGAGGAAAGTGATCGAGAGGAAGAGGGCGAGAATGAAAACCCTAGAGGAAGAGTCCAAGATGATGAAGAGGAATTGGACCTTGATGAGAGAAGGATGATAAGAATGCTCAAGGCTATTAAGGGGGATTTTTTTGGTGAGAAAGTAGATGTGCCAATGTATAATTGCAAGTTGGATGCTGAAGAGGTATTGGATTGGGTAGATGCACTGGATAACTACTTTGAGTACAAGGAGGTTGCTGAAGATCATAAGGTAAATTTTGCTAAGACTAAGCTGAAAGGTCATGCTATGACATGGTGGAATTATGTTCAAGAGGAAAGAGTGAAAAAGGGAAAAGCAAAAATCAATTCATGGGATAGGATGGTGTCAAAGATTAAGAGTCAATTTTTTCCAAGTGATCATGCAATTCAAAGATTTAAGAAGTTGCAAAGCTTAAGGTAGAAGGATAAGGATGTCATGGCCTACACTGAATAATTTCACAAGTTAACCATTAGAGATAGTTGTGTTGAAGATGAAAATGAGAAGATAGCAAGGTATATGAGTGGATTGAGATTCCAAATTCAAGATGAGTTGAGTTTGGCTATGCCTAGGACAGTTGAAGAATGTTTTCATTTGGCTGCTAAGGCAGAAGAGAAACTAAAAAGAAGGCAATAAAGAAAAGGAAGAGGTAGAGAAAGCACTAGTAGAGGAAGAGGTACAAGGTAGACCTATAAAGACCAAGAAGATGCAAGTAAAAGTAAAGACCAAGTGGCTGATCAAAGAGGTGGTTTTAGAGGTTTTAGAGGAAGATTTGGTGGAGGTAGAGGTTCAAGTTCATTTTCAGAAAGATGTTACCATTGCAATCAGTTTGGTCATCCAACATGGAAATTTCCAGAGAAACAAGGTTCTACTTCAAGTGGTGGTGATAAAAGAGTAAAAATGGTTCAAGAGGAATATTGTGAAAGTGTTCATTCTCCTAATCATCTTGTTGCTCCAGAAGTTAGGGAAAATTTTATGGTGAGAATAACACTACATAAAGCATCCAAGGAGAAGGAGATAACTCAAAGAAGGACACTATTCAAGACCACCTACAAATTTAATGGAAAGGTATGTAAAGTAGTAATAGACTCTGGGAGTACTAATAATATAGTGTCAATAGAAATGATTGATAAACTAAAGTTAGAAAATATTCCTCATGAAACACCCTACAAAGTGTCTTGGTTGAATGATAATCAGTGTATTTTGGTGAATGAACAAGCTTGGATTGAGTTTAAAATTTGTGGATATAAGGATAAAATTATTTGTGATGTGTTGCCTATGCATTGTTGTCATTTTTTTCTTGGAAGACCATGGCAGTTTGATAGACATGCCATTTATGATGGAAGAAATAATACATATCAGATTGAGAAAGATGGAAGCACTTTTACATTAACTCCATTGGTGGAATATGTGAAGGAACACACCAAGGTAGCAAAAGTGATAATGTTGGGTAAGAAGGAGTTTGTGAAATTTGAGGAAGATGAACATGGAGAGTGTGCAACCACTACAAATGTGAAGAATGCTTCAGTATTGAAAAGAAAATGTGAAGAGTTGTCAAAAATAGGTCAAGAGAAGGTCAAGGATTAATTGGTTGTGGAAGTGAAAAATTGTCATGATAAGATTATGTTAGGAACAATTTTTTGTCCATTGAATGAAATAAGGTTAGAGGGTAGTCTAATTCTGTCAAAATAGTGGTTTATAATTCTAATAAGACAATGATACTAGGGGCAGAGAACTCTAGGGAAGTGATGAAGGAAAAATATGGAATGAAGCAAGGTGAATGACAAGTACAAATGGATGAGTTCGAGTATGCTTCAAGAGTAAAGAAGAGGACAGTCTAAGAAAAATTTGGCAGAGGTAAGTTTGCAAGTGTTCAAGAAAGATTAGCATCAGTTTCAGATAAGGGAAAATTCAAGGAACATTTGTCAAGTCAGTTTGCAAAGTTGGGGCAATGTCTAGGTGACAAAAAGTTCATTAGTGCATAGAGTGATGCAAATTTTCAATACTTGATCCAGTGGAAGGGAGTACCAGGTGAATATGCAGCTTGGAGACCTTGGAATGATAAGAGGTAGTAGGTTTTTGATGTAGTACAGTCCTCAATGGGACTTGAGGCCTTTTTCAAGCCGTGTGTATGGTGCAAAGGCACCATGTTAGTTCATTTTGTGTAAATAAGGTATTTAGGTTGGTTTAAGGTGTTTTGTGTCTTTTTATTTTTAATTAGGTCATAATAGACCATTGGTGATGTAATTTGAGTCATAGAGGGGTCATTTTGCTAAAGTTGTCAAAATGCAATGTTGAAAAATTGCAAAATTGCAAAAAAGTGCAAGAAGTGGAAGCCTAATGGTCATTTGATTTCAAAGGTAAGTTAGAACCATTCTTTAATGTTGTTTAATGTTTAAAATGCCTTGAAAGGCTCAAGGCAAGGTTGGAAGGTGAATTTGTGAAGTTGAGACAATAAAATACCATAGTTTTTTGCAAATTTTGGTAAACTTGTTGTTACAGACCTCTGTACGGTTTCGTACTAAGGAGTTTTGATTAAAAGTTCTAGTAGAGATATGAAATAACTAAATATAGGCTTTGATTTGAATTTTTTTCATCAACCTTGAAGGTTTTTGTGAGCATTTTTCTATAGGCAGGTCTGTAAAGGTAATTAAAATGTAATAATCACCCATTCCACTATTAGAATTCCTTGTATCTTGGTGGAATGGGTGCATTAGGGTATATTTAGATGTTGATGGAGGTTACAAGAGTAGGGAAGGTTGTTTGAAGGGTTTTTGATGCTACCCTAGGTGATATTTTATGAGTGTTTGCTTAGAAATGGATGGCTAGAAGTTGGAGTTTATATGAAATATAATGTTAAAGGTTGGAGTTGATGGATTAAGCTTGGGAAGGCTTAGTTTGATTTTTTTGAGGTGTTGATAGGGTGAAATAGGCTTTGTAACATCTAGTTCCAATAAACCCTCATGAAACCTAGCCTAAATTGGCCTAAAACAAGGGTTTGATGTTTTGGTGAGTTTATGATTGTTTCCCCTTATGAAAGTTATTGATTATGAGGTTTTGAAACCTATTGAGAGTGTTGGAATAGAGTTTATGGGTTTGGGTGAAGAATTTGATAGATTTGTTTTGTAAAACATGCCTAATTGGCTAAAAGGGGTAGCATAACATCAATTATTTGGAGGATATGTTCCAAAACAACCATATGCAAAAATGAGATATGTTAAATTAAGCCATAATGGGTGTCTGGAATGATAAATGGTTTGTGGTTTCAGAAATTATTCTGCAAGATATGTTTATTTTTTATCATTTGATATGCTACAAGGAAAATATGGTGAAATTGTGAAAAATTGATAAGTCGGGGTTGTAAGGGCAGAAAGGTGGTTTGAGTTTGATATAATTGTGATTGTTTGAAGTTTTCCTCCATGATTTGCATCAATAAATAAAGCCTACATCAAGCAATTTTTGTAATTTTGTTTTAACTATCTCTCAAGGTAGGGTTCATTCTCCTTTGGGGTTGCCTTATGGGTTTAAACCATCGTTGATGTATATCTTGTGCATACAAAAGGATAGATCAATCTCATTCATGTCATGGTAATCCCATACAAAGGATACTACGTGTGCCTTCAACACAGTGGTTAGGGAGGTTTGTTGTGTACTAGTTAATTCACAACTAACATTAACGTTTTACTTGGTATAATTTCCAAAGTCTTAGATATTGTTTGAATTGATGAAAGTTCAAGTCCTACAATATCTAGGACACATTGTTGTGGTATAAAAGTATGAAAAATTTGGGTTATTGACTTAGATGAATTGGCAGGGATAACATTATGTAGAGGATCTTGCAGACATGTTAGGTAGTCATATTGATGCAGGTCCCTACCACAATTATTATATATGAAGTTTTATATTAAGTCATCCTCATATTGGTTTCCTAACAAGGTTACACGTTCAATATTCATGAAGGTTTGCAAGGAGTATTGGTATTCCTCATCTAGGGTAGGCCAAATCGTCTGTTCTAAGTTTGTATGTGGTTGGGCTAGTGGATAAAGGACTAATTTCTTAGTCACATTTCCATTTGAGATAACCATATTTCTAGACTTGCAACCAATAAATCATCTACTGTTTCCAACCATGGTCTTCCTCAAATGAGGGGATAGCCTACAAGGTTAGCTTTTGGTTGTAATATGATGAAATCTACAAGGTACTCCCATGAATCTAGTGTTATGACCAAGTCTTCAATGATTCCCTCAAGTTTAATTGTTGACCTATCTACAACCTATAGGATAGTGGGTGTAGGTATAAGGTCTATTAATTGTAATATTTGCATTGTTTCCTTGGTCATCACATTAATAGCTTCTCCCAAGTCAATTAATTTTTTTTAATGAGAGTGTCATTTATCTTTACATTCACTACAAGACTCCCTGAATTTGCATAATTGGGGACAATCATGTTTCCCAACACAATATCTGCAAGTTTCCCTAAGATATGAATAGTTTGGGGGTCCTTTCTTTGCCTTCTTGGCTTTCTGATGCAAATTTCTCTCATTGTTTTAGTTTAAATGGGGACATCCTTGATGGATTGGATAAGGGGTATCTTTATACAATCATCTTTAAGTTGTCCCAACAAGTCAGTTTCAACTTGTGTTCGATGCCTTTGAATTTCTAATCTTTCAAGAAATGGAGGCTTTGGACTTGGATTGGTTTGATTTAACTTAGTCTCCTTAGGTAAGGTGTCTAAGGTCTCTTATTTTGGTTCCTTATCAACTAATTAAGTGATATGAAGTGAAGGACCAACCAACATTTTTCCTGATTTGATGTGGATATCACTCACCTCTACCCCATAAGTGGGTAAAAGCACAAAGTTGTGTCACACTTTATAAAGGAAACAACCAACATTGATCCAACTTTTAAAATTGAATCACTAAAAAGTGGCATATATATTTTGAATTTTAAAATGATGTAAACTAGTTTTTTAGTATATTTTATGTTTTTATTTTAAAATAAAATTAAAAAATAATTTTAAACTAGTTTTTAATAAATTAACACTATATTTTAGTTGTTGATAAAATACTGAAAAATGAAGTTGCATGAGACGTCAAACTTTTTATAGTAGTTTTTTTTGTTTTCTTTAAAATTTTGTGTGTATTTATAACTTGAAACTTTAGTGCATGGATATTTTTTCTTCCAATTTTGATAAATATGTATTTTTAAATAAATATTAAAATGTGTGTGAATCAAAAAATATTTGTTTCCATCGAACATCGACTTTCATATTAAATATTTATCTAAAATAGAAAAAAAATTATACCATCTTGAAATAGATTCTTATATCTAGTGCATCATATTTTTTCAATTTTTTTAATAAGTTTTAGTATTTTTCCTTGGCATGGTAATCAATCTAATATTTTATGCTGATAACCTACTTTTAGAAAAAATAAAAATAAAAATATAAATAATAATTAAACTATTAAAATAAATATATTTTTGAAAACTACACTTATGGATCTACAAAAGGGTATTTTTATATTTAAAAAAATAAATTATTTACATTACTATGAGTTATTGAAACTTCAAGTTTTCCAAATAATTTAATTTTTTTGGTAAATTGGACTTAAAGTGGTGTTCCATATATTTTTAACCAACAATTTTAGTTGAGACAGTTGTGGAAGTATCTAACTTAGCTAGAATGAATCTTACTAGATCATATGTTTGACCAAATTGATTTTTCATTATAAATACTTAAATTAAGTTGTGTTGATAAGTTGGTTGAAAGTGTGACACAACTTTGTGCTTTTACCCAAGTAGGGTATTGAATAGCTTCATTAGTATAGCCCTATTGAATAGGCTTGTTATTTGGGTTAGGTGCAGGTTGGGCTAGTAGTCAAGGTGCTCTAGGTGGTTGAGGTGATGGATTTGTTGGGTTTGGCATAATGGCTTGATGTTGTGGCTGATGATAATTCATGTTTTGGTTTTTCCATTGTTGGCCTTTTTTTCATTGAGGTTTACATTGATGTTTTTTTGTGGTCATTAGGGTTTGTATTTGGATCCTTGGTATTTTTGTTGTGGGATTTTTTTTGTTGTTGTTGCTAATTCCAATTGTGTTGAGGAGTTTACAATTGGATTTGTGTATTTGACCAAGGTTGAGGATTCCAATTAGGGAAATTTGGATTGTTAACTAGAAATGACATATTTTAATTTAAAGAATCTTGAGGCATACCTTGTCTTGGTTTCCATGGTTTACTTTGATAAATGTATAACACTTGTCCATATTCATCCTCTAGTGCTTGAGAGTTTGTTTTCCCTCACCTATCATCAAAAATACTTGCCACTCTTTTACACTTGCAATTAGCTTTTCTTTGTGTACAATTAGGGTAGTATTCTATAAGGTCTGCCTCTGCTTCTTCTTGCTTCTTCTTCACATGCAAAGTGTATAATTGTGTAGCCAAATGGTTGGTGATATATTATTTCATGTTTGACAACATATTACTTAGTTCTACCTTGGAGACCCCACTAGATTATTTGTTGATTGGTGATATCCTATTTTCCCTAGTCCTCTTAGTGAAGAACCTTGATTAGTTTCTATAGACCTTTCATATTTATTCAAATGGTAATTGTGAGATGTCCCTCAACCCAATGAGGTTAAAATAATCCATGAAATCATCATTAACCCCCTTAAGAAGACTAATTTCAAGGATTCATTTGATAGTCTATTTTGGTGAGACTTCTTTAGGTAAAAATAAAATCTTTCTACATAATCATCCAATGGTTCATCTTCTTTTTGTGTCATTCTAAAAGTATCATCCCTCTTCCTATCAGTTCCTCTATAATAATTTTGGTATTTTATAGGAACTTGGTCTTCATAGTATTCCAATTTGGAACAACATGTCTTCCTAAACCCATAAACTGTCTTAGAGAAACATCCTTCAAGGTTGCTAGAATAGTTTGAGCCTATGTGCATCTGTTGTATAATCATAGCTTCTACACAACACATCAAACTAAAACATGAAGGTATCTAGATCCTCATTAACCAAACCATAGAAGACATACAATGTTGAAGGAGGTATGTTCTTCCAAGCAATTTTTCTATCCTGGTTGGCAATGGGGAACTCAAAAGTTACATGCTCTGGTGGGTCTTCCAGCACTACATCACTCATGGTTTAGAAGGTCTCCTCTATATCTACAATGGATGTTGGTGTTAGGGAAAGTTCTTTAGGAATACCCTTGCTTTATTCACTTTAATCACCATTATCCTCTTTAGCTTCTTTTCTTGAGGGGATAAATCTTCCCAAAGCATCTCATTGCATCCAAATACAAAATTTATCTTTTTGTGTCAACAACTCCTGCATAATGTTAGTAAAACATTCTAGTGTTGATGGATTACAACCTAATTATCCTAATTTTGGAAATAAAACACTGAACTAAGTAAGTTTTAAATAACATAGGAGAATATTTAATGTAGCCCTATCCTCGACAACAACACAAAAAATGTAAGGCCCGATTAATTCTTAGTAAACTTGGCTTTAGAAACACAATTCAGAGGTGGTTCCTCGATGGACAGTTCACTAAGCCCTTGTAATGATTCTATTTAACTATCAACCAAGGCTATATAAGCTTTTGATGATGCTGGAATTATATGTGCATCCAAAGATTCTATATTGCCTATATAATCTAGTATAGGTGGTTACACATGTGAAAAAGGAAATAAAGCATAAACTGTAAAATAGGGGAAAATGATTAAATCTTGAACTATTGTTACAGGTACTTTTAGTTTAACACTGTGACTAGTTAACTGTTAAACCTAAACTTTGTAATTAACTAACACCAATACCTTTTACTTCTTCCTAATTGACTCACTCTGAAGGAAAATGCATTGAGACAAAACAACACATAAATCATAACACAAGATCTTATTCATATACAAGAAATGAGGAATCTAACTAAGATGAATGTAATAATGAAAGAAACTAATGAAACAATAGAAATTAAGGTGGAGAATAGTTACCTTGAGTGGCCCTTTCTCAAGTTACTATATCCAAAGATTAAACTCAAATATAAACTCCTTGAATCAATTGAACATAATGATAAATTGAAACATCTTCATTATATAACTAGATTTCACAATCTGACAAGAATCTTCATAGTTTTCTTATTCATGAATGCATAATAGGAAATTAACAAAGTACTATGTAATGGAAAACCATATTTATCAAAAAATATCCTCATGCTATATCTACTCCTCAACTATTGATCCAACTATATAGGTTTGGGGAGGTTTATTGGAATAAGGACTCAAAATATAAATTAAATGCAAATTACCACTCTCCTATAAAATAGAGAGGGACAAAGTCTATATAACTAAAATTGTTAACTAAAAATATGGAAGAAGACAATTAGGATTGGAACTCTACCTTTAATGGTATAGTAGAGACATGTACTATAGGAACAATCATGTTGGCTTCCTAACCATTGTAGACTCCTTCTGTAGACACTTAAAATTGTCTCGAGCTTACAACGACATTATACGATTAATTTATCATCTAATTCTTCGTCTAACCTCTAATTCGATTTCACTCTTTTCACACACACATAATTAAATAATTTTTATTATTTAATTATACTAATGTCTTCCATTTCATTAATCCATCCTATTAAATTATTATTATTTAATTATTAACATTGCCTTTGATTAAATAAATAATTTTATTTATTTAATCTCACTAATCTAATGATTAATTAAATTATTTAAATTTAATTAATTATCCATGGTTTTGAAAATAAATGATTTTTCATATTAAAAAAATGAACTCTTACATCTTTCCCTCTTTTTCTTACTTAACTCTTCCATTTCCTTGAATTTCTCAACTTAACTCTTACATCTTTCCATTTTCCACTCCACATTTTCCTTCCATTCTTCTATTTTAAAAATGAGCAACTCTTCCATTTTTATATTTTCAAATGAACAAATTTCCCATTGAAGTTGTCTCATTTGTTCTCAACCATCCATTCTCTACTCAATCTCGTCCATTCATTTTTCCATCACTTTGTACTTATAAATTCAACCTTTAAGCTCTTCATTTCTCTAACCACTATCTTAAAATATTTGCTGAAATCATTTTCTTGAAACCATCTTCAACCTTTCGTTGTTATTTTCATCTTGATTCTATTTACTTTGTGCACTTGAAAACTAAGAGAAACATGTCTTAAATCTTTAAAGCATAGGAGAGAAGAGCAATGGAGATCAACCAATGAAGGTATACAGGTATAATTTTCTTTGTTTGTTTGCATTCAATTTCCTTTATGTTGATTTGTGCTTCATTGTTTTGGATTTGATTTTATAAGATTACTTCTAATGGCTTGGTGGCTTCCGTAAGATTTAAGCTTCACAATCAAATTTTCAGATCCATACAATTTGGTGAACCTGATGTGAAAAACATTTTCTTTTTTTCTAACCTTCTTGTGTGCAAGTTTTTGGTGTTTATGTCTTGCAGGTTATGGATACTTTCAAGAGGCTGTGAAAATTAGAATTTTTAGAGGCTTTTTCAAGAAAAAAATATGTCACCATTGTGTTCAGAAGGGCTATTCTATAAATTTTCATATATTATATGCCATATTTTGGTGAAAAAATGTATTTTAAACTTAAAAAAAGTGATTTGTAGGTGCTTTCTTTATTAATCTATACATTGTATGGATCTACACTATTTGGCTACTTTTTTTTATTTCTGCATCTTTTTAATATCTATTAATGATAAATGTGGTTTCAGTTGTTGATTAGAAAATCAATTTACAAAAGTTGAATCCTTTGCTGAGAGTTCTTATTCATTTTTTCATATTTTTTGAAAATACTAACCTATAATAAAATGAGCGTAATTTACAAACTACTCATTGAGTTTTCAATTTTTTATAGGTGTTGGAAAGATGCTTCGAGGTGCATGTTGTAGATCAGATAATTTCTTTAGATCAAAAATTAGAAATTAGGTATAATCGGTTAAATTGGATGCTTTTTAATTTAAAATTTCAAATAAGAACACACAAACTTGCTTTTTTAAAGATTTCATAAAATTTTCAAAAAAAAAATTAATCGTGTGATTATTTTTTTGATCTGAATCTAGTTTTTGAGTATTTTCACTAATAATTTTGTACAACACATGGAGAGTAACACATGAACAATAGGATTCCAAAAAAAAGAGAAAAAATACAGGGAGAAAAAAATTGGTCTGCAAAAATAGGGGCTTGCTCTTCAGCTCCAATGGTTCTTCAAATCATTTTGTGTAGCTAAGGGAGTCCTTTGATGCTAAGGGTTTGCACAGACATTTCTATGGGATACAATCAGGCTCATATCCTCATCCCAACGACCCTTGTATATTTTTTATAGATAAAAACATTATATTTTTGATATTTGTGGTTCAGACTCGGCATCTTCTAGGAAATCATCGGGATCTTCTCATTTCAGGAATTGGTCAGATATTGTATCTGGTGTGCACCCTTCGTCCACCTTTCCTAACTCCATCCTGATTATTTCTCGAGCTCCCTTCAATCCAAATCATATTTCTTCGCAACCTTCTTCTTTTCCTAACTCTATTCCTATTTCCCATCTACGGGCTCTTAACTCCAAGCCTTTGATTCCTAATCCTGTTTCCTTTTTGAATACTATCCCTATTTTGAACCCTAAATGTTCTTCTAATCCAAAGGTTTTTTCAAGTTTGAAGGCTCCTACTCATCAATCATCTGGTCTCAGTAGAGATTATTAGGATCGTCATGGTTTGAGATGGGTTCTTAAAATGTGCAGTGGTTTGACTACAAGACATGGTGATCTCTATGTTACCTTCAAAGATGAATTACTTCAGCCTTAATTTGTTGATCTTCAGGAAAAAGCTCTTGTATGTAAGTTCTATAAATTCACTCCTATTATTAATTTCTTGCAAAACTGGGTATTTCAAACTTGGGAGGGTGCTATCCAAGTTTTCTATTTGGACAAAGGAGAAGGTTTTTTGTTATCTTTGATTCTAAAGAACATAGGAATGTTGTTTTCAGAAAGAAATCTTGGATGTGTGAAGGATATGGTTTATTTACTTCTTTATGGAATCCGAATTTTGATCCTCTTCAAAACATGATTAAATTTATACCGGCATGGATTCAACTTCAAGTTTTACCTCTTGAATATAGGGAAACCCATCTTATTGAGTTGTTGGGTAATCAATTGGGCATTTTCCTTCATCATGGCTTACAGTTCTTTAAAAATCCCTCAATTCCAATTAGGGTTTGTATTCTTTTTGATGTTTCTAAACCTTTCTCATCAGTTTTAAATATCAAGTCTAGGCATGGACTTTCGAGACAGTCTCTTATCTTCGAGGATCCACTTTTAATATGCTTTAAACGTCATTGTCCTATCCATCCAAGTTATGCTTGTGAGGGAGACTTGGATAAAGGTGAGTGTTCATCATCTCACCATCTTTCATCGCAAAGAAAAGAATTTTATCAATCTGTTGGTCATCCTAATTTGGAAAATGATTTGGTCATCTTTGATAAGGATGGCATTAATTTGGAGGTGTCCTCACAGGGAGTGACACAGAGTTCATTGGTTAATTATACTCAAATAAGGGCTTCATTTTTTCCTTTTTTATTTATTGGTTTGTTGTGCTTGATCTAGCTACAAAGGTTATTTCTAATCCTTTTCATCATAACATGTCTTCTTCAAAGGCTCCTCCCTTGAGTCCTAAATTGCACAGGTCGCTTAAATTTTCATTGGCTTCTGGCTAGGAGAGGAGGTTTCTTTCTCCATTTTTCATGTTCCGAAATTCTCTCAGTCTTCTTGTGCATGTTGTCAAGTTTGATTCAGATCATCATCTAAATAGTTGTGGTTCTTTGTTAACAATGGGCTTCCAACTTCCTATTATTGATAATAAATCTGCGGATCAGGTTGATTTCTTGGGCTTTCAATCCATGGTGGAAGAGGGAATTTTAGAAGGCTTTGCAAATGAGATAAATTCAATGGTACGATTAAAATTAATTGATGAAATTGCAGAGGTAGTTGAGAGGGAGTTTGAAGGGACTAAAATTCCATTTTCCTTATCTTCAAATTATTTGCTAAAGGATTCCTTTGTTGTCGATAAATCATTAGTGACACAATTGTCTGATGTAATCAACACAAGACCAGAAGGTGATCACAGATTTGAGGAATTTGATTTCTCCACGACCTTATCCATTACTCAGTCACCCAGTCTTTCTTCTCCATCTCAAAAATCACTTGGTAAGAGAGGTCATAAGTCAAATTTTGTCAAGCTCCAAGAGGAGATAGCATCGAGTAAACAAACAACTTTGGATGGTAATATCAAAAAGAGATTGAGGAGAGCTTGTTGCTCTCTGATAATAGAATGAAAATATTATCCATGAGTGTTAGGGGCTTAAATGCCCATATCAAGAGAGCCTGGATGAAACATAAAATTGATTCTAGTGGGGTCGATATTGTTCTTCTTCAAGAAAATAAGTTTTCTCTAGAAAATTTTAATGCAGTTATCACTAAGTGGCCCAAGTGGAAAGCTTGTCAATCACAGGTGCAGGGGGATTCTGGAGGTTTAATAACATTATGGAATGCAAAGATAGCTATTCTGGAGCCCATTTCAAGTGAAACTAATTGGCAATGGATTAAGGTAACTAGTTTCAACTTGCAATTTTTACTGTTTAATGTTTATGCGCCCAACTCTACTTTTGGTAAGAAGCTGGTGTGGGATGCGTTGTCACAAGAACTTGAAAAGTATGGGGAGGATAAGGTCATTTTGGCTAGGGACTTCAATGCTCTTTTATCATTAGAGGAAAAGCAAGGAGGTATCATTCCTCCACCCAAAACAATTGAGGATTTTTCTAATTTTGTTCAGGATAATGCTCTTATTGACATTCTACTTGTGAATGGTAAGTTCACTTGGACAAATAAGAGGAGGGATTTTTGTCAGATATTTGAGAGGATTGATAGATTCCTCATTACACCCTCTTGGCTCTCTAAGAATTTTGGATTATAGTCCTTAATTTTACCCTTGTATGGATCTGATCATTTCCCAATTTCCATGGATCTTCATCTTAAGTAAACCACATCCACTCGTAAATCTTCTTTCAAGTTTGAAAGGATGTGGTTTCATCACCCACATTTTTTAGATCTATTAAAAGATTGGTGGATGATGTCCCCTTTGGTAGAAGATACTTTAATGTACAAATTTTGTATGAAACTAAGATTCCTCAAAGATAGAATAAAACGTTGGAATTCTTCTATTTTTTAAATGTCTTTCAGTCCAAGGCTAAAGTTTTCAAGAAGCTTGAGGTAGTTAATGCACAAGTTATTGCCAATGGGTTAACTTCAGACCTCTATGATCAACAATCATAATTACAAGCAAAATGGGAAGAATTGGCTACTCGTGAAGAAACCTATTTGAGACAGAAGTCTCAGGAGATGTGGTTAAAAGAGGGAGACAAAAATACTAAATTCTTCCACATGTTAGCACAAATAAAAAAGGCCAAAAGTTCTATTTTTTCAATTCAAGAAACTGCAACAGGAAATGTGCTAACAAAAGAGGTTGAAATACAAGTAGAAGGTGTACATTTTTTCAAAATTTTATTATCTGCTCCCAATCATCAATATTTACAAGTAGGAAGGGATAGGGAGAAGTTGTTGGAAGCAATACCAATGGTTGTTTCAAAAAGGGACAATTATTTTTTTCTCAAGCCTTTCACACTTGAGCAACTTAAGGTTGTAGTGTTCTCTATGCCCTCAGATAAAGCCCCGGGACCAGATGGTTTCACAATTTTATTCTTTCAAAAAAATTAGGACTTCATTGCTCATGACCTTCTTCAAGCCTTGGAAGATTCTCGTTCATCAGGTACAATGATTATTGCTTAAACAATTTAATGTTATTCATATAGCCCTCATTCCTGAAACATCCTCTCCTAAATCATTTTCAAAGTTCAGGCCAATTTTATTTTGTAATGTGATTTACAAAATCATAACAAAATCAATTTATTTATGTTTAGTTCCTATTATTCCCAATATAATTTTTGAAGAGCAAGGAAGGTTTTTCCCTGGGAGAGAAACTATGGAAGGGGCTTTATTCACTCATGAAGTTCTACATTCTATAACTTCAAATGCAATTCTAGCATTAATTATCAAATTAGACATGATGAAAGTGTATGACAGGGTGGACTAGTGCTTTCTTTTGCAGGTCTTATTGAAGTTTGGTTTTCATCCAAAATGTGTAAATGGATAATATCTTGTTTGAACGGGGAAAAATTCTCAGTTCTTGTCAATGGTTCTCTGGTGGGTTTCTTTAGCTCAACTCAGGGAGTAATACAAGGAGATCCTTTGTCTCCTTTTCTTTTTATTATCTTGGCTAAGGATTTGAGTAGGTATGTGCATAGAGTCCATTCTCAAGGAGACTGGAAGGGAATTCAACTCCTTCAATAGACATTATAGCAACTCACTCTCTCTTTTTTGATGATACCTTATTATTTGGAAGGGCAACAATTCTGGAAGCCAAACATATCAAACATGTTCCTGATACATATACCTCTACATTGGGTCAAAAAATCAATCCAGCCAAATCAAATATTTTTGTGTTCAATGTTTCATTAGGCATAAAGGAGAAGATTTTCAATACTTTAGGCTTTCAAGAAGCTACATTTCCAAGTAAGTACTTAGGTATACCTTTTTTTTTGGAGAAAATAGGGTTTCCTACTGGGACAATGTAATAAAAATCATTCAATCTAGAATTGTTGGTTGGAGGGGTAGATGGTTATAAATTTTTGGAAGGATTCTAATGATTAAATCAGTTCTTTCTACAATTCCAAATTATTATATGTTTGTTTTGAAAGCCCCTAGAACTATAATTCTTCAAATTGAAAAGTTGATCGGGAACTTTCTTTGGAAAGGTAATATGGATGGAAAGAAAGAAAATTCCTCTAGTTTATTTGGACAAATTGTGTAAAGAAAAATTAAAAGGTGGGGCTGGCATTCACAACTTAATTGCTAGAAAAAACTCTTTAGGTGCTAAGTTAGTATGGAATCTATATTCTAATCCCCACTCTAAATGGTGTAAAATCATGTAGAAAAAATACATAGACTCTTCTTCTCCTAAACAGATTTTTTCAATTCATAATCCTCCACAAGGATCTGTCATGTGGAATTTCTTTTTAATTTGTAGAAAAATCTTAACTCCATACATTACCTAGGAGGTTAATAATGGAGATAAGGCAGATTTTTTATTAGATTCATGGCAAGGGCACCCGCCCCTAAATACATTACAGGAGTTTCTTCAAATATATCATCTGATAACTCCACTTTGGGGATAAAAAATAAGCAACTACTTTCAATAAACTGATAATTTTATAGGAAGAGTAATTTGGAAGAACTTTGTAAATCCAATTCTTCTAGAGGCTCAACACGTAAGTCTTAATAAATTATTAGCTGATAGAATCATTTTTTTTTGTAATGCTAGTGATAAGTTTATTTGGGCTCCTTCAAAATCAGGCCATTACATAGTAATTTTGGGTTATAAAACTCTAATCAATGGAGAAGTTCAATCAAGTCCAAAGAGAGCCCTGCCATTTTGTTAGAATTCTGCAGTATTGCCAAAGTTAGGTTGTTTTACTTGGTTGGATTTAACAAACAAGATTTTAACAAGTGCTAGATTGCATAGTCTAGGTATTGTTGATCCTTTTAAGTGTGTATTTTGTGGAACAACTTTTGAGGATTTTAATCATCTCTTTCTCCAATGCTCATTCACAAATTCTTATTGGAAATTCATCCAAGAAAAACTGAATTGGTATGCTCCTCTCCTAGAGAAACTTTGGGATCATGTCTCCAGTTGGCCCCTTTTGTATCAGTCATCCTTGTTTGCAATTCTTTGGAACATCATCCCCTCTATAGTTTTATGGTGTACATATGGTGGGAGCGAAACAAAAGAATATTTTGTAAGCAAGCATCAAATATTGATCAAGTGTTGCACAAATTGGAAATATCAATATGTGAAATTACAAATTCTTTTGTACATTCTATGAAAAATGTTGGTTCAATCTTCTCAGTTTACGACTCAAAGTAGTTAAAAAATTGGCAGAGTTTGGTTATTCCTTTTAGAGGCAATTTACAAGTTCCTTTCATCAATAAAGTGGATAGAAAAAAGGTAATGTGGAAACCACCTTCAGCTGGTTTTGTTAAGTTGAATTTTGATGGGGCTTCTAAAGGCAACCCTAGGAAGTCTGGGGCAGGTGCAGTATTGAGAAATTTTGATGGCATCTTAATTAGTGCAAAAATAATAAAGTTACCCCCAGGTTCAAACAATATTGTAAAAGTTCAAGGTCTTTTGTTAGGTCTACAAATGGCGGTAAATCTTAAATGCTTGCAACTTCATGTAGAAGGTGACTGTCAAGTAATTATTAATGCTTGTAGGGATAGAAAGCAATGTAGCTAGAAAATTACATACTTTCTTGTCCAGGTATGGAAATGATTAGATACTTTGGAAAGTTTTCAAATTACGCATACATATAGAGAAGGAAATCAGTTAACAGACCATCTTGCAAATTTAGGCTGCGATCAAGCTCAAGTGGAAGTAACTAATGAGAAAAGTATAAATAAAATTTCATAGGACTTGCAAGATATTATAGATAAGGAGAAGGTTATGCCAAGGAAATTTCATGGCAGGTGAACTGGTGACTCTCAGTAAAGACCAAGTTGGTTTCATATGGAACCAACCTACATTAATCACTCTGTCCATCTTGGATGTGATCAACAGTTAACTAGATATCTTGAAATTTAAAATTTAAATCCTTAATATTTTTGTGTGTGCATGGCTTTGTTCAAGAATCATGGAGTTATCTCCATCTTTCATTTCAAATAATAAATTGTGTTCAAAGTGAACACACTGAAAGATTGGATGGGATTTGATATCAATGAAGGACATTTGATGGCATCATAAAATCTTTGTTTATCATGTTCTTGGTATAACCAAGTATCTTTTGTGTGTTATGAAAGTATAAGTGGAAATCACTAGTTGCATCATCATTTGTTGTTTGTTTCCAAAAGGATGATTTGGTGGAGCATGTAGGTAACATCACCTGTAGCGGATGACTTGCCGAAGACTGGATGAAGTGGGGGTACACGTGGAGCAAAAAACCAAAAGTGGAATTAGCAATTAAAAAAGTGTAAACCCCCGCACATTTGAAATGTAATGTATTAATTTTCACTCAGGAGTAGTCTTATCAACCTATGAAGGAATGTGATTTTTGAATACAGTACTAACAGGTGGCATAAAATTGTACTCACACTAAATACACCCAATACATGTGTTGTATGTGGCTAATCAGGAGTATGCAACAACACTTCCAATAATAATGGTCCTAATGCTTCAAATATCGTGCTTTCGATTCGGCTTGTGCAAAATAATGGTTGCCATGCTAGGAAAAATTAGATCTCTTCAGTCCCGTGTTGCTATCATGGTGAATTTCAGTTTCCATCATACAAATCCTTCCTTTTATAAGGTGGCGATTAATTCATACCACTTTGTAGGTTGTTCCATAACTTGGGGTTTCTTTGCTTGTTACCAGTATGGAAATGGCATCGTAAATATATGCTAACTGTTGGGTTCGAGGTAAAGGGTGATCTTAAATCGTTTTGTGCTCTTTATGAAGGTTATCAGATACTTAGGCTTGTTTGCTTGGTAAAAAGTGATTTGCATTTTCAAACCTTTGAAGTGAATTTCTATAGTCTTCTGAGGGACTACAACTTTCTTTGTGGGAGTACAGTTTGTTCAATTTTTAGTCTGGTTTGTCTTTGGTTAAATTGCAAAAATATTGGGTATCAAGTGTCAACAATGGAATATTTTAACTTTAATTTTAGGATTGAATTGAAAATTAGGGAGGTTGAACTTCAGTTTTCAGGAGAGGCATCTGAATTTTAGCTTTCTAAAGTCTTTAGAGTTTCTTTCCCAAGTCTGTTGGATAGCATTAAAACAGTAATAGGTCATGAAATTTTATACCCAGACTCCCCAAGGTTGTTAAATCTAACTCAATTGCTTTTCATATTTCTGTCTAATGCAATGGACCTATTGCAGTCATTTGATATGTTGGCACTAGTGGCAATAGAAACAACTGCATTGAATTTCATGGATGATGATCAACTCCTTCAAGCCACTCAAGCATATCAAATTATGAAAGGGAAAGCGTACATTGGAGGACTTTTTCCTAAAAATTATGTTAGGAAAAAAGTAGCATACAGAGAAGTCTACACAGCCATAAAAAAGGGTCTCCACAATAATGACCCTTGGACATTGTATAGGGTTCTAAACACTCATGCTCAAAATCTTGGTCCTTTAATGGTGGAAAAATACAAGGAAACATACTTTGCAACTTCATATATTTTGTCTCATCATATTCGCCATGGCCCGAGGGCAATTGCATTAGCCACAAACTTTGAAGAGTCTCCTGAAAATGTTGTTTTGGAGGAGGAGAAAGGAACAAGTGCATTTGTCAATACCATCTGTAGGGATACTGCTTCACCAAACTCTGGCTCAATGGAGATGGTTGCTGATCAAAGTAATAGAGTTCACAACAATTTGGACTTGATGGAGGTAATTTTTGGTCAAAGGAATAATGCACTTAATACTATCAAAGAGGGGTTTGATATTCCTGATGTTGCTGGTTTAATGGAGGAATGATATATGGAAGTTGTAGCTATTACCAGATAGTGTAGAAATAAAATATTAAAATTTATACTCCCTTACACTTAATGTGTAATTTTGGCCTTGGGTTTTCAATTTTCTTTAAGTTACTTATGAAATTTTCTACAGTATCTAGTTTTTTGTTACAAAATGAGAATATGTATATTTTCCAGTACTATAATTTTGGCTTTTTGTAATCCTTTATTTTCAGTAATATTTATATAATATAGGCCATAGCCTTTTGCTAAAAAAAATAAAATTGTACAACACCTTTTTGAGAGCCAAAGGAAAAAAATTAAACTTCCAACGAAATTGGTTTTGCAACACGTTGTCAAAGCCATTATTTAAACTACTAATCTAATCACTATAGAATTTTGTCAAAGGCTTATTATGAACTACTAATTAGTATGTTGTAGGTTTGATTGTCAGATAATCTATTTTGAAACATTGTGTCTTTGATTTTTAGATTAGCTCACATTTAGATTAGTTGAGCTAAAAAGAACTTTTTTTTCGTGTCATTTGTGTCAACTCGAGCTTTGTATATGTATCCTCTCCCCTTGCAAACTTGTGCGATATTGGGTGATGATAAATACACATTAGTCTTCTCTTTTATTTTAGTAGGAGGCCTTCTTGAGGATTTCATCACCCTAGGGTTTGACCTTAAGAACGTTTCTTGACAGGCTCTATCAAAGTTGTGAAGGTGAAAGTTAGTAGCACAATCCGGTGATGTATACCACATGTGTCAATTAATATGTGGGTGTATAGATCACATTGGGGTTGACTAGAGGCTTTAGTGTCTCAAGTTTGATGCTATACCACTGGTGTTCACGAGAGTCCCCTACTATGAACCATTGTTTTAGAAGCCTAAGACCTATTTTGGTCATCTACTATTGTTGGTGCATCAAGATAGGATCATCTTGAGAAGTTACTTACCACGTCTGATTCTTGGTTGATGTGGCATGGTTCCTTGTTTGGAGTTACTCCTTTCAATGTGAGAGGTGTCAAGGTGGTACATGACCTTGGCATTCTCTAGCTTCACCCACTCCTTTTTCATGTATTAAATCACTCTTTCGAGGGTGAGGTAAGCCCACTTTAGTAGACAAACTATATTACTACTAGCTAGGTTGTGCTTGTTTGTATTGTTTGTGAACCAATGCCAAGAAATTTTGTATTTTTTGTGAACCAATGCAAACATAATCACTTACCAAGAAATCAAAGATTCAATAACCACTTTTTCTTCCAAGTGTTTTATGAGTGTATGCTATCTCAAAATTGAAAACCTCACACAAACGACACCTTTAAACACTTTATTCTTAGGAAGACAACCATAGTCTACATTGAAACATGTTAGGGTCCATACTTTCAATCTGATTTTTAAACTTAAGTGACTTGAGACCTATCAAAATTTCCTAGTTTATCTCAAATCTTAGTTGCAATTTTAGGTTAAATTTTGGTCTCCCTCCTTGGGTCAAAATCCTTGGTTTTTCCTTCTTTGGTTAACCCTTGGTTGTCTTTGAACATTTAGGTTGGTCTTGCATTCCTTAGATTAAATTTGGCTATCCTTGCATCCATAGGTCAAACTTCATTCAATCATCCACTTGGTCACTCATAAATCCTACACTAATCCAACTATCATCATTAGACCCTAGTTGCCTCTTTGAGGTGTCTTGAATCTCATACAAATCACATTGTCTTGTCTATAGTTCCCTAAACTCACAAGTCTAGTTTGGGTGTGACTAGTCTCTTATCTTTGTCTTTTGAGATTCTAAGCTTCTCTTGAGAATACTTAGGTCTATTACCATTCATATCCATTCATCATTCATCCAATATTGATTTTTCCCTAGTTAGATTGTGCTTCAACCTTAGTCACCCTTTGGGGTTTTCTTGATCTCTTATCTTTTTTTCTTTTCACCAATAGTTGGCTTTAAATCTCAAAAGTCTAGTTTAAGGTCAACCCTCTTCTATTGTCTTTCTCACTTCCATATTTTGGAGATCTAGATATCCCTTTTGGTTACTTTGGTTAACTATTATCTTTCGAGGTCAAGGTGTAAAATCGTAATCACCATCACTTATCCTCATTATCAACAACCATATACCATCCATCACTTGTCATTTGCATAATCATTTAAAAACTTTCAAAATCCAAAAAAATAAAATCCCAAAAACCATTTAAAAAAACAAAAAAACAAAAAAAATGTCTTTGATTTCTTATCTTTACCAAGGATTCACACACACATTCACATCAAACCCAAACTCAATGTAACCCATGGCACAATATCAATATTTGAATATGCTTAATCAAAAAAACACACCTATCTATCAAACACTAAATTATCAAAACACAAACCCAACCATGGGTCACATACCAAATTTAAACTACAATACTCAAGAAAATACCATTCCAATGCAATCATTGATAGAACAAGAAATGCTATTACAACAAGTGCAATCCTTGACACAACAAATGGCTGATCTAGAAGCCTCTAGACTTAAAAATAAATACATAATGGAGGACATATGCCCTTATCCAATTTCTAGAAGTATAAACATACCACCTAACCCTCCTATCCAATCACTTACAATCCCTAGTCATCTATCTTTCAACCCTTCATACCAACAATCCCCAACAACCCAACCCAAGCACGAACCATAATATACCTTACCCCCTAATGATGGTGAGGACTATAATGTATATCAAGAAGAACAAAGTTATCAAGAAAATATCAAAGAAGCATCCAAGGATCCTAAGTTTCTAAATCTAATGTTGGTATTCATGGCCAAATATCCCACCAAATACCTTTTAAAACTTGTATGAAAGGGAGCTAGGCTTCCCATAGGTTTTGATACCCATACCATTAATTACCAACCAACATCCATTAGTCACCCTTATCCTAACCTTGACAAGGGAAACCAATATTCTATTCAAAGCCTTCCTCAATAGTAAACCATATCACAGAACCCTATTATTATAGCCCCCACCTCTTGTAATCCATTACAATCCAAACCGTCTAATAAAAATGCATATAGTTCAATGATCTCCAACGACTACTAGCAAAGGATTTAACTAAAAAAAAGATAATCCTACATATTCCAATCCTCTTCCACCATCATACCCTTCATCACCTATCAATCTAACTCAAGAGCTTCTTATCCAAACACTTGATTCCACTCAAGAAAATCCTAGCATTTTCCAAGATCACATTCCCTTGCCTAGGCCATTAAATCCATCTCAAGAGAAAATCCTAAAGCATGTGATGTAAAATCCAATATAAATCAAGATCAAGTTATCCAAGATATCCCTATGAATCATTATGATATATGAGTTAAATCAATCCTTGATTAATATCCAACTCATAATATCCATGATAATCCAATCCTTGATCCAAATCTTATTTATGGCATCCATGATAATCCACTCTTTGATCATGATCATATCCTTGAGTATACCAATAAACCATTCCAAATTCTCATGATATCTAGATTAATACCATCCCTAATCAAGATCTCATTCCTAATCATGACATCCAAAATAAACCAATATTTACTCAAGATCCTATCATCGATTAAGAAATCCAAAATGATACCCTCATTGATCTCCATACTATCCATAATCATGAACATGGACTTGATCCTATTCATACTCCAACTACCTCAATTTCCCAAGATGAGATACTTTCTTCCCTTGGAAACATAGATAATGAAATAAATGACATGGATCACATCGAAAAAGAGCATACATAAGCTACTACATATCAAGTCAAGGAAGAACATAAAGTAATTGCCATGGATGAAATCAAAGAACATAAAGAAGCTACTTTGGATCAAATCAAAAAAGAAGAAATTGAAGCTACAATGGATCAAATTGATATGCCAAATGATCAAGAAGCAACAAGCATGGTAGACATTAAAGCTAAAATATCCTATCAACTAGGATCATTCACTTTTATCAAAGCATGCTTCCTTGCAGATGAGACAATACCAAACATCAATAGTTTCCATTTGAACATTAATGGGTTAGCATCTTGCTTCCAAAATTAAAAAACCCCATCACAAATAAGATGTTTCAGAGAATACAATATCAATGAAGAGGATTAGGCCTACATGAGCAAGGCATCCTAGAATCAGTACAGTTTCATGCAAATATTCAACACCAAGGTCTTGGTTACTCTTCAATCAACAAATCAAATTATGTTAGTGGTACCTCCACGATATTGGGGGAAAATTTATCTGGTACAAACATCAAAATGGGAGCCATGTGTAGTCCTTACCATAATATTTCTTCCAAAACTCCTTCCATCCATACCATAAACCGTCATTCCCAATCCATTAAACCTACCATTTGGAACCAACAAAAAAAAAATCTTATAAATACAAAGTTTAAAATCAAATGTCAAAGGCCATTGAATCAAAACAAATCCAAGTGGAAAAATGAAGTCAAAATGGATCCCAAAGAAAAATGGATCAAGTAAAGAAAATATTGCATATCCAAGAGTCAAGAAAAATGTGGAGCCACAAGAAAAGAGGTAACATATAGCAAATGTCCACATCCTTCAAAATGGTCATCACACAAGGCATATAAAAGTGTTGGTTCCAAACACTATCCTAATCAAAATTCCAAACTCCATCATCCACCATTCCAAGTTTGGAGAAGAAAAAACCCTACATCTAAACATCCAAATAATTCATCCACATCTACCATCATCCATCATAATCCTACATCACACCTAGAGTCTAAAAATCCTACCTCACAAATTTGTCGTGTCTTGGCATCAACTCTTTATTGTAAGGAATCTCATGGTACTCTATCATAATGTCTGCATTATGATAAGGTCAACCCTAGTATCAGAAAGGACCACAATAACATCCATCAGTTGTGTACAAGTGTTATGATCACGACAAGGCAACTACTCCATCAAGGTCATTATTGGCATATCATGGCACCGGTCTCTACATCAACACCATCTAAAGCATAAAAGCCATCTAGAAATATAAAAAAATCAAAATACAAAAAAAAAAAAAAAAAAAAAAAACAAAAAAACAATAAAAACAAAAAAACAAAAAAAACAAAAAAATCAAAAAACAAAAGAACAAAAAAAAATGAAAAAAATAATAAAGAGGAATTTTTTGTCCAATAGTGAAAACCACTTCGGTGGCACTTTGGATAAGTACCATGATGAAAACGTGGCAAGCAGGTGTCATGTGTAAAATCAATTATCTATTTGGACCACTACACTTGGGGCAGGTTGTCTCATCTTCCATACCTTTCACATGGCATTTAGATGTATCCAATTCATATCCTTTCCATCCATCTTCCCTACCTATCTTGATTTTGATAAGGATTGGGGCACAAACATAAATCATGCTTTAGAAAAATCTTGACATGTCAATTCTTTGGTTATACACTATCCATCAAATATCGTCATTTCCTACATAACACTATTCAAACCTATATCTTGGAGAAAACAATATTATTCCTATGTTAAATAGTCCTTGGAGATCATATAATAAATCCTCCATCCATTAATCCTTATGTCTCATATCCTTTACCAAAGCAACACATTATCCTTTCATCCCTATCACAAGACAACTTTCCCTTTTCATTCGTTCAAAGCTTCCAATACATTTATCCAATTTCCATCCATTATCCATATATCCAACATCCCTCCATAATCCCATCTTTTCATAAGCTTAGTCATTCCAAATGCAGCAATCCTAATCCATGTTACTCGAGGATATCCATAAGTGATTAGAGGAGTGAGGATGGATCATGATCTTTTTTCTATTTGTTTTATGTTTGTGGTTTGTCTTGACAATACGGCTAGGACAACTGAATTCCTACTCTCAGTCATGGAATTCCTTGTCTACAATGTGTCTATTTATGCAAAGGGATCACATTTCACACCTTTTTCTTTCCATACCTCGATGTACGTCATCCCCTTGCAAAATAAAAATGCTCGATGATGATATATGTGCACTTATCAAGGCTTATGATGATATATTCATCACTTCTCTTTCTTCATCTATTCATCCTATTAATTGTTCCTCCCTTATCACTAACTTATTCTTTTGGATAAAATTTCTGGTGTCAATCTTTTCCACATCTCATATCGATCAAACTAACTATTCTTCACTTCTTAGTAACTGTTTCTTCTAGATAATATTTCTTCTAGCCAAATGCATTCAATCATCTTATCGAAAAAAATTCTCAATCTTTTTTGCATCTTTCACCAAATTTCTTGAGGGGGCATCATAATTCTGAATCTACTAGGGCATGCTGGGGTAGGACCTGATTGAAATTTTTCTTAATGTTTCTTTGAGACAACGCTAAAAATCACATTGTCCCAAAGAGGGGAAAAATGAAGACACTTAAAATTATCCCAACCTTATGATGATATTTTTTAATTAATTTATTGTCTAACTCTTCATCTAACCATACTTCTTCGTCTAACCTCTAATTTGATTCCACTCTCTTTTCACATAGGTAATTAAATATTCTTTTATTATTTAATTATGCTAATGTCTTCCATTTCATTAATCCATCCGATTAAAAAATTATTACTTAATTATTTAATTATTAACATTGTCTTTGATTAAATAAATACTTTATTTATGTAATCTCACTAATCTAATGATTAATTAAATTAACTAAATTTAATTAATTATCCATGATTTTGAAAATAAATGATTTTTCATTTATTTTTAATTTTCAAAAAAATAACTCTTACATCTTTCCCTCTTTTCTCACTTAACTCTTCCATTTCCTCAAATTTCTCAACTTACCTCTTACATATTTCCATTTTCCAATCCACATTTCCCTTCCATTCTTATCTTTCAAAAATGAAAAAAAATTCCATTTTTCTATTTTCAAAAATGGGAAACTCTTGCATTTTCCATTTTTGAATGAGGAACTTTCCCATTAAAGAACATTATAATTCTCTACTCAATATCGTTTGTTGATTTTTCCATCGCTTTACCTATGAAATGTGCCAACCAATTTTTTCCTTGAATTGTCACAACACAAACCAGTACTATGCCAATTGATTAGCGTTAGCTTCAAAAGAGAAACAACTAAAATGCACTCAACACCCAGAATGTGCACACAAGACCCAATGTGGGTGAGGTGCTAACATATGGTGGAGGAAACTGAATTATGATTGTAAGTAAATACAACTGAAAGCAGAAAGAGGCAATGAACTAGCCATGAGAGATTTCCACGCTACCACTTAATTAGTGGGGGGAAAGAACATTACAATTCTAACAAATTCATCCACTGCACCAGGCATCCACTCAATAGTGGGAATTCACCACTTTTCAGTGGGTGATAAATGAGCGATTAGTTTGTTCTTTCTCCACACTGGTGATAAACCATCTAGGGGTTACAAATATGTGAAAATTAACACTAAAATATGTAGAAAGTTAAATGACTGGAATAGTACTACTGTTTACAGTCTTACAATAAAAAATAACTACAATTTTCAAGTGTTATTATAATATTTACAAAGAACAATGGAATAGATAATCTCCCACTTGATAATCTCTCAATTATTGAAGATAGAAACCAAAATCAAAAATTGAAATAAGTCTGATATAAAAAATAGCAATCTGAAAAAGCATTACCAACAACTATGCTATCACCAAAATATTCATTGCGTCCTCAAAACTCCTTCGAATGACTAAATAAATTGAAAAATATTTCTAGGAGGATGGTGCCCAATGTCCAACACCAAAACTATATCAAAAGCCCTCCAGATAATTAAACATGAACTCCAAGGCAGCCATAGGCAAGGTACGGCCTCAAAAAGGGTGAACTTCATTTAAAAATCAGAAACTTCAAATTAAAATCTGAAATTGCATGGAAAGGGGCGCCCATGCCATAGAAATCCATTGCTTCAATACCTAGAAGCAAATAAAAATCATACCAAAAGTTGTATATGAAAATCTCCTTCAACCAAACAATAACCAACAACATGAAAATTGGAAATATCTCACCAAATCTCCACAGTAATGCTCAATATGTACTTCTAGATGAAGTACACTCTCAAATCACCATCTAGGGAACCATAGTTTCAGGCCCGAAGAATGGAGTAAATTTGCTAAGCTTTCCCTTAGCCGGATTCTGGATTTCAAACTAGCAGCATAACTTTACAATATTTTCCAAAGATGAGAATGAATGAGCAATGCATCAATAAATAGACTCTTCAGCTAGAAAATGAATCAACTTGAAACTCCCCCAAGAAAATATTCAATTTCCTCCAAGAGACGCCACCTCTCAAGCATTTACTTTATTAAAATTAATAAAACATTACTTATCATCGTCTAGGCGTCCACCTTTAAGTTGCACAATAAAACATTTAATATAAATATTAAATGCTCAAATCAACCCCTTTATGTCCCCTTTTTAAAAAATAACTTGAAGTCATCAAGCCTAGGCATGGGGTACAACTTCAAAACATAAAATTGACTAAGTATAGAACTTAGTCAGAAGAGGTAGCCAAGAGCAACGTCCAAGCTGCAACTGCAACTAACAAACTACTAAAATTAGCAAACTGACGTTTGCCAAGCTGATGATGATGCCACTGCCATAAATGGACTTACTAAAAATAGTGAATTTCAAAAATAGTAAGTTAACTTCAAAACCATCAGAAAGCCAAACTAATCAACCACACTGAACTGCAAATGATTGAGTTGCTGCTAGAATGATATTACTAAAAGATAGACTTACCAAAAATAGCAAACTACTATAAATAGTAAGTTTGCAAAACTTCCTTTGAACACCAACTGAGCAGTATCATGACTTGCTATAAATAGTAAGTGTTTCCAAATGACTTCTAAACACAAATTGGGAAGCCAACATGACTTACTATAAATAGTAAGTGCCTAAAAAGGTTGTCAGATGGAGATGCATGTTACACCATTTTGAAGCTCTCCAAAAAAATAGGAAACCCTAATTTAAAATTCTGCTTAGCCTATGAGTTTCTGAAAATAGGCTAAAACCAATTGAAGAGCATAGGGCTAAATCGGGGACATTACAGTTCGCCCTTCCCAAAATTGCTTGTCCTCAAGCAATACCACCGCACTCCAAGAATTTTTTTTGATCCTTACTATGCCAAGTAGGATCCCAAGGTCCCAAATCCATCTCTGTAAAGACTCACCATGCTAACGCTGCACCACATTAATCACATAAAAATATCCAATATTCCAAGACTTCTCTAATCTTTCTTGTAACCTCGAAGAGTCACCATATCTAAGATCCAAACTGATAGGCTTGGAAGAACTGAAATCAAAATCTTGCAGCATTTCATGTCTTAAAAACTCTAAGGAGTTAAAATCTGCAAAGCCAATGTCAAACACAATCCCGAGCATTAAGAAGAAAATACTACTCAACTCATAAACATGCTCCTCAACATAACTCCTTATAAAATCAAATAGAGTCACAACAACATATGTGACTCTTCCAACACATCTTGCAAAGAGAAGAGCAACTCCTTGCAAAAGATCCCCCGTCACATCCTCAAAATTCCATGAAGATGTATAATGCCTTCTTTGAAGTAAACTGATATAACTGAAAAGACACCAAGAAAAACCTACAAATTTCACCCCATGAGTCTCCAAATGGTGAACCAAATCAGTTACTAACTCGCTGCCCCAAACATAGATACGAAAGAATGTGTGCAGGTAATCACTGAAAAGAACTCAAACTCTTTCCAAAAATTGGTTTTGATCAATTTGAATCACCATTTTTCCTACTTGAGGCCAAAAAAAATCTTTGAAAAGAGATTGTGAAGTGTAAATATGAGTATACCAGCTGCCCACCAAGTCAAATTGAATGACTCAACATCTGATCTAAGTAAAATCAACATGCTAAGAAAAGAACAATTGCTGCAATACTGAAAATTCGCATTCAATCTGACCAATCTGCTTAGATTTGAAGCTGGGAACACCCATTCAAACAGTTCCATCATAGCAAAGAACCATTATTTGCTCAAAATTTCTCTCCAATCCATTTTTTGATAAACAAATGGGATCATCAAGTGGCTGGTAAGGGAGGGAACATCACCATTAATTCTGAAATTTTTATCCTTATACCTCCAAGGAACCTTCCTACCATAACCCAAAAGATTTTTCATTCCACATTGAGGGTGCCAAACAAAGATACCTAACCAAGAATGATCCACCACACTCCTAAAGAAATTCACAACACATTCCTGAGTGCCAATCAACTCCAAATGCATACTCAAAAAATTATTGACTTCTTTGGTGAACCACTGAAGACTATCCAAGAAAGCTTCAAAAACAAAGGAGCCTGAAACAAACATTGTCTTCAAATCATCCCCCAAGACAGGTTAGTGTGAGCATTACTCAATCCAAAGGATAAACTGTCAAGCATGTAAACAACATTTTTTACCAAAACATGTTTTGGCAACACCTTGGTGTCAAAAATGGGGAAGTCATCATGAATCAACACTTCCCATATGGAGACTGAATTCTCTAAACCTCTTATGCATTCACTTACAAGCAAGCTTGGAGGATTATCAATCACAAAGTAGAACTCGTCCTCACATTCTCTGAGATGTTTGAAATTAGTTAGCTGGTCTCCAACCTCCATTACACCCAATTGAGCATTCTCTTACATTCACTTCATTGATTCAAGCTCAAGGGTAAGCTTATCAACCTTTCTTTCACTTCCTTGAAAAACACCAATGATCTTCTTTGTGAATTTGTAGGTGTAATCCCGATCTTTAATCCAACATAGATACTCTAATTTCATAATCACTAAGGAGTCTTTAATAAATTGTAGATTAAAAGAGTGAATCCATCCCAAAATCCTTCCTGTCTCTCTTCAATCAAACTATATGAGTGGCCAAATATGAATAAGGCATGCACCTCATCCTCAATGGAAAACATGAATTGACCTTTCCACTCACAAACGTGCAAGGATGGTGAACTATTGATCAACTATATTTCAAAATCAGAACTTTGTTTCTTGTCTTTTATGCCCCCATAGCTGCTCCAAGACTCTTGCCTTTCACCACCCACCAACTGAAAATTCTCAAGGTCATGAAGAGAATCAAATCCTACCAATTCTTCGGGCCTTTGTTTATAATCAGCTTCATGATATGGTAAATCTGATTTGAATTTGATAACCTCTTTAAAATCTTCATCATCAAGGGCCCTGTGGTCTTCAAGTTCCATTTCCCCTTCACTGTCTCCTTGATTATATACTGAAGAAGCCCTCAACATGATCAATGAGTCATTATTGATTGCAGTCCTACAAGTTTTAGCAGCAAAAAATTATTCCTTAGTGGTTGCAACCATCTTAAAGGGTTTATTATGGGGCTTATCCATGCAAGCTTCTTTGTCAAAGATATTTTATTCTCCAAGGGCCATCTCAAAGCTTGCAGTGAAATCAAAATTTTGTTCTTTATTGGGATCAAAGAGAAATTTATCCCATACAAGTTCCTTATCAAAATTAGGTGCCTTCACACCCAGATCCCAAATGCTGAAGGGTTGATTATTTTGATAAGAAGGAAATTTTCCTTCATACTTCACTTGGAATGGTGACTCTTTGAATGAGACACCTCCCAACTCAACAAAACTGATATCTTCATAAGAATATTTCTCCAAGAGCCTAGTTTGATGAATGAACTCAAGACCACCTAAATCTCCATTATTTGTCACAAGCATACCAAGGGAGTCTTCTTGATTACTTGTCATAAACTCTTAATGTGTATTCAAAACTAATGTTGTCTCATTTCACTCATCCTCAACATGTGCGGACAACTACATATCAATAGGTACTTCTTGAAAAACCGCCTTAGAATCATTGAGAAACAACATTTTATTTTCATCTTCTAAATTATTGACCACCTCATTTATTTTCTTTTTCTTCAAGTGAGGCTCCAATTTTCCCTCACACTGTTTGAACAAATCTCTAATTATCATACCAGCAATAGAAGAATTATTTCCTTCTTGTTCATGAATGTTAAGTAGGAAAGATAAGATGGATTTTGGAATGTCATCCATCTCATTGATAATCAAAAATAAAATGTCTCTCATTGCTGCAACTACACCCTCCTCTTGTTCACTCCAAGTTGAAATGAAGAGGTAATGGATCAAATAATATATTCAATTTTGCATACCCAAATCTATTAGCAACACACTTTTTTTGAGTTCTGAAAAGAGCTTCAGTATAGAAGCTCTCCTAGAGTACTGATTGCTATCAGTTTCATCAAGATCTTGACAACTTTCCATGAACATATGAAGAAATCTCTTCATAGTTTTATCATCATAAGGCACCAAGGGTGCCAAAATTCTCATCACTTCACTGAGGCATGAATTAACCAACAAATTTACTTCTTCATCAGGATGCCTCAACCAATAGGGTCGATTCAAAAAAATCACTATAGGAGCTAATGCCAACTGCATTTCCTCTGAAGGTGATTGCTTCACTTGCCTCGAACACTGTTCTAACAAATGAAGAATGTTCTCTTCATTCTCCCCTGACTGAAATTCTTTGTCAAGACTCTTTCCAGCCATATAAAGTGTCTCTGCCAAATTCATCTCTTCTTCATTAGCCATACCTTAATCTTACAAGATAAGGTTTCTCAAACCTATGAAAAAAGCGTCAACTTAAAAAAAAAATTGAAGTTGAAGCTAAACTTTTTTCTGCTTTCGGATGTAGTATCGGTCTTCTCTGACTCTCATCTGATAACCAAAGCATTGAAACTCATAGGATGATAGGAAAATAGGCTCTGATACCACTAAAATTTGCCAACAAATTTTTTCCTTGAATTGTCACAACACAGACTAGCACTATGCCAATAGATTAGTGTTAGCTTCAAAAGAGAAACAACTGAAATGCACTCAACACCCAGAATGTGCACACAAGACCCAATGTGGGTGAGGTGCTAACATATGGCAGAGGAAACTAAATTATTATTGTAAGTAAATACAACTGAAAGCAGAAAGAGGCAGTGAACCAACCATGAGAGATTTCCACGCTACCACTTAATTAGTGGGGGGAAAGAACATTACAATTCTAACAAATTCATCCACTACACCAGGCATTCACTCAATAGTGGGAATTCACCACTTTTCAGTGGGTGATAAATGAGCGATTAGTTTGTTCTTTCTCCACATTGGTGGTAAACCATCTAGGGGTTACAAATATGTGAAAATTAACACTAAAATATGTAGCAAGTTAAATGACTGGATTAATACTACTGTTTACAGTCTTACAATGAAAAAAAACTACAATTTTTAAGTGTTATTACAATATTTACAAAGCACAATGGAATAGATAATCTCCCACTTGATAATCTCTCAATTATTGAAGATAGAAACCAAAATCAGAAATTAAAACAAGTCTGATATAAAAAATAGCAATCTGAAAAAGCATTACCAACAACCATGCTATCACCAAAATTTTCATTGCATCCTCAAAACTCCTTCGAATGACTTCAAATAAATTGCAAAATCTTTGTAGGAGGATGGTGCCCAATTTCCAACACCAAAATTGTATCAAAATCCCTCCAGATAATTAAACATGAACTCCAAGGCAGCCATAGGCAAGGTACGGCCTCAAAAAGGGTGAACTTCATTTAAAAATCAGAAACTTCAAATTAAAAACTGAAATTGCATGGAAAGGGGCACCCATGCCATAGAAATCCATTGCTTCAATACCTAGAAGCAAATAAAAATCATACTAATAGTTGTATATGAAAATCTCCTTCAGCCAAACAATAACCAACAACATGAAAATTGGAAATATCTCACCAAAACTCCATAGTAATGCTCAATATGTACTTCTAGATCAAGTACACTCTAAAATCACCATCTAGGGAACCATAGTTTTAGGCCCGAAGAATGGAGTAAATTTGCTAAGCTTTCCCTTAGCCAGATTCTGGATTTCAAACTAGCAGCATAACTTTACAATATTTTCCAAAGATGAGAATGAATGAGCAATGCATCAATAAATAGACTCTCCAGCTAGAAAATGAATCAACTTGAAACTCCCCCAAGAAAATATTCAATTTCCTCCAAGAGATGCCACCTCTCAAGCATTTACTTTATTAGAATTAATAAAACATTACTTATCATCCTCTAGGCGTCCACCTTTAAGTTGCACAATAAAACATTTAATATAAATATTAAATGCTCAAATCAACCCCTTTATGTCGCCTTTTTAAAAAATAACTTGAAGTCATCAAGCCTAGGCATGGGGTACAACTTCAAAACATAAAATTGACTAAGTATAGAACTTAGTCCAAAGAGGTAGCCAAGAGCAATGCCCAAGCTACAACTAACAAACTGCTAAAATTAGCAAACTGACGTTTGCCAAGCTGAACCAAGCCGATGATGATGCCACTGCCATAAATGGACTTACTAAAAATAGAAAATGCCAAAAATAGTAAGTTAACTTCAAAACCATCAGAAAGCCAAACTAATCAACCACACTGAACTGCAAATGATTGAGTTGCTGCTAGAATGATACTGCTAAAAGATAGACTTACCAAAAATAGCAAACTACTATAAATAGTAAGTTTGCAAAACTTCCTTTGAACACCAACTGAGTGGTATCATGACTTACTATAAATAATAAGTGTTTCCAAATGCCTTTTGATCTCAAACCGGGAAGCCAATATGACTTACTATAAATAGTAAGTGCCTAAAAAGGTTGTCAGATGGAGATGCATGTTACACCATTCTAAAGCTCTCGAAAAAAATAAGAAACCCTAATTTCCAATTCTACTTAGCCTACGAGTTTCCAAAAATAGGCTAAAACCAATTGAAGAGCGTAGGGCTAAATCAGGGAAATTACAACCTATAAATTCAACCTTTCAAATCTTCATTTCTCTAACCACCATCTTCAAAACTTCACTAAAACTATCATCTTGAACCACCATCTTAAATCTTTCATTTTTGTTATCGTCTTAATTATATTTACTTTGTGCACTTCAAAATTGAGAGTAACATATCTTAAATCTTCAAAAGTGAAGGAGAGAAGAGCAATGAAGATAAACCAATGAAGGTATAAAGGTATACTTTTCTTTTTTTGTTTGCATTCAATTTCCTTTATGTCAATTTGTGCTTCATTGTTTTGGATTTGATTTTATAAGCTTGCTTTTAATGGTTTGGTGGTTGTCATCAAGGATTTAAGATTCACAGAAATTTTCAGATCCATACATCTTCTTTCTTTAGCTATATTATTAAATGGTTTGGTGATTCACAATCAACATCATCAATATACGCTTCCATTTTTGCAATTATCATGTTCCCAATGTTCTGAAATCTCCCTTGCACTTTTTCCTAGAATCCTTTGGTTGCAAGTTGAGCTTCTCAGTTGATATGATTTATAGTCTGCTTACTTTGACTTCTCAATTGCAAGGAGTTAGTTCATCTAAAATATACACACTACTAATAACCACAAATTAAACATAGATTCATATTGCATTTCATACACACTCACACATTTAACCATGCAATTACTGATAGGTCTAGATAATAACTTGTTTTTTGTTGGTTTTATGCAGACTTTAAGATACTTTTAAACATAATTTCTAAACAATATTCCATATCATACTATCCTTTTTATATCCATTACACAGGCCTAAATCCAAAAACATGGTGATGGAATTATGGTTTAATATATTAGCATTAAATGGTTTATATGAATGTGTGTATGGGAATTTTGATGGAATGCTATGTTTAATTATGATATTTATGCTTGTGTGTGTGTTTTGTGAAACTTACTTGTTTGCAACTAAAGGAGGAACCATGATATACAATAGTTGTAGGATGAACCCACAGAAAAAGGGGCATTGGACACTGAAATAGGGGAAACTACAAAAACAGTTGAACATGATGATCATTGGTTGAAGGAACTTAATCAAGATAGAACACATGTTATTGTAATTAGTTAATAAACACTAAATAAGAGGTATTTCTTACATAGGAATTTGATAGATGGGTGTATGATTGCATGAATTATGTTTTGATAGAGTTCTAGTTTTGTTAGGATTCTCCTTCTTTTTCAGTTGTAGGTTGAATAACTCCAAATCTTAATTCTATGCTCTAAATATTTGGGAGTGGAGTTAATGATTTTGATTAAGTTGTTGCTTTCAATAAAGATTCCCTTGGTTTGCATATAATTGTAGGTTGAATCCATAATTTAGTTAGTTGGTTTTTTGCAGTTTTATGTTATCTGTTACTTTCAGTTTGAAACATGAATCTTCAAAATGATTGAGTATGATTTGTCCAAGAATATTTTGTAATATTTCATCTTATGCAATAAATGGAGATCAATTCATGGAATGCAGTAAAACTATTAGTTAGATTGAGTTTAGTTTAAGTGGGAATAGTTACTTAAGCAGGCCACTCAAGGTATTTTTCTTCACTTCACCTTTCAGTTATTTTTTTTTATAGTTGTTATTAGTTTATCATTGTTCATGAATCATATGCAAGTTAATTGGGATTTTATTTCTTACTTATTATGAATGAATGTTTAGGAACATGCATGTAATTATCTTTAGTAATACTCTAGAGGATAGTTCGGTTGATTCAGTAGTCTTTATCAAGTTTTCAGTTAACATAGTATCATTTCATTAGCAATAGTTTAGTCACAGTCTTTACAGTAGGTACCCGTAGCAACTAGTTTCAGTTTATACTTTTACTGTTTTATAATTTTGTGAATTTCTAGCAATTAGAATGACTTCAGAAGGATAGTTTAGGTAGTTTAAATCCATGAAGGCATACATAATGTTGCACCATCATAAGCTTATGCACCTTGGTTGATGATTTAATGTAGTCTTGAGTAGTGTAAAGTGAACTGTTCAGTTAGTTGACCCTCTAAATTGAGTGGATTCCAACAAGTTTACAAAATAGCTTAGAATCTACATTTTTGACACCATTTTTAGGGATGGTGCTATCTTCATAGACCTATTCTTATAGTTTTCATAGTTAATTTTTTCTTTTCAAAACATTAGGATTGTTAGATACCATTCTTTTCAACCCCAAGATACTAACATTATGCAAGACCGTTGGAGTTAAAGCCATATTTCATGTATGCAGAGGCACAATTCTCCCTTGGGTAGGTTCCTTCCCTCCACATGCCAAGAATCTATTGTAGAAATTGGTGACCCTAGTACTCAAAGTGAAGGTACCACTGAAGAAGAGAAATCCTTTTCACCAACCTCTAGCGCACATACAAAAGGAACATACCGCACCGTGCGTGATGCAACAAATGATGATGATTCTCAACCAACATTTGGGTTTCCTATTACTGACTAGCAAAGGGCTACAGTGCTGAAGAACATCCCTCCTTTGGCCATGCCAGTTTTCTATGGGTTAATGATTGAAGACCTAGATACATTCCTCTTTGAATTTGATTTCTTATATAGAAGTTATGACTATACTTATGATGCACATAGGTTAAATCTTTTTCCTACCACTCTCAAGGATGTAGCTTTGAGATGGTTTATGGGATTAGGTAAAGATGTTCCTAATTGGGACACCTTGAAGACACCGTTCTTGGAGAAGTATCAGGACTACTGTAGAGGACTTGATAGGAGGAAAGATGATATATTTTGAATGAAAAAAAAGGATGATGAGCCTTTAGAGGATTATGTTGAAATATTTCAGTTTTCTCTCAAGAAAAACCTCTAGAATAAGTTGTCAGAAGAGTTTCTCAAACTATTATTTTTGAGAGGATTTCATGAAGATTGTATTGATGCCTTGAAACTCATTGGCCAAGGAGATATTTCTTAGTTACCATTTTCATATATTTGTAAGGCTTTTAGGAATTATTCTAGGACCTTCACAAAAAGGCCAAGAGAAAGTAAAATATCAATTCTTGGTAAATCATCTATTGGGGTTTCAAAAGTAGAGTTGACCAATTTTTTATCCAATATGAAAGAGGATATAATCAATTATTTGGTAACACAATTGTATACTCTCCACATTAAGAAAAATTAGGAGGAAGTTGAGGCTATGCTCATGGAATATTGTCCAAGCTGCAGGAAAAGAAAAGCAAATTGTAAATGCAAAAGAGTGGTTAGCATCCAATAGGATAAAGTTGAGAAGCTTGATTTTCAGCCCATTGAAGGAGATGATGGACAGATATTTTATATAGCACAAAGGAGGCCATGGCAAAAGAGACAAGGTATTCTACAAGACCCCCTTAGCTTTAATTCATCTTTTCACATTGGCAACCAAAACTTTTCTGCCTGGAACTCTCATCCCTAGAAAGTAAATCAAAACCAGTGGAAAAATCCTCAATGGCCAAACTGTCAACCAAATTGGAACCAACATCCAAATCCTTGGCCATAATAGAATCTTCAAGGATCCAATTACAATCCACAATGTCCAACCCAACAAAATCAATGGAAACCTCAGTGGTAGAAAGGCCAACAATGGCAACAACAAAATATGAATTATCAGCAACCCATGCTCCCTCATCCACAATAGCAACAAGCTCTAATGCCTCCATCAAATCCTACATCCCAGCCACCCAAGCATAAAATTCCTACCCAACCTATACCTAACCCTAACACTAAGCTTTCCCAATAGGCTTATACTAACGAAGCTATGTAATACCCCACTTATGGGGTAGAGGTGAGTGATGTCCACCTCATATCAAGAAAACAACTTGTTGGACCTTCATCCCCCCAAATTAAAAAAATGGAGGATGAGGAACCTATAATTGAGGTTTCCAATAAACCACCTTTGGAACTTGAACAAAATCAGATACACCAAACTATCTCAAATCCCAAGCCACCTTTTCCTGAACACCTAGCTCTACAAAAGAATCACACACAGGCTAAGATAGACCTTTTAGGGAAGTTGAAAGATGTCAACATCAAAATATAACTTATCCAAGCTATCAAATACATCCTTGTCTATACCAATATAGTAAGGGATCTTTGTCTTGAGAAACCAGGCTGGAAAAAGAAAGATCCACAAACAATTCATGTATTGGGGAATCTTGCAGATATCATGTTGGGGAACATTAAAGTCCCTAAGTATAAAAATCTTGGTACTCCAATTGTGGATGTTAAGATCAATGGGACCCTCTTTAAGAACACTTTGATAGACTTTGGGGCAGCCATCAATGTCATGACAAAAGAAATAATGCAGTTGCTTCGGTTGATCAACCTCAGGCCCACACAAATTGTCTTGCAATTAGGTCATAGGTCTATAGTCAAGCTTGAGGGAATTATTGAAGACCTAGTTATTGTATTGGATTCTTGGGAATACCCTGTAGACTTCATAGTATTGCAACATAAATTTAATCTTCCAGGTTACCCACTCATCATAGGCAGTCCTTGGCTGGCAACAGTCAATGCATTTATATGTTGCAGATCTAGAAAAATGATAATATCCAATGGGACAATTACAAAGAACTTATTTCTTTATCCACCTGCCCAACCATATGCAAACCTTGCATACACCATTTAGCCCAATTTGGGTGAGGAGGAGGAAGATAAATATTCTCTACAAACATTGATGACTATAGAGTGCAACCCCTTATTAGATGACCAAGATGAAGATGAGCTAATTTCTCATATAATCTAAAATGACTGTGGAAGGATCCCACAGCAACATGATTGTCTCATATGCCTACAAGACCCATTGCAAAGTATTATGCATATCAATTCTACATAAGAGATATTGCATCTATTTCATTCATTACTTCCTCAACAATGTTTACCAATCATACCAAGCCTTGATCTCTCATCAATTCAAGAGTCATCAAAGGATTTGGAAATTATGACAGGAAGGAAATTAAATATCAACAATGCCTTGACAAAGGAACAATGAAATTATTTTCAATCAGTGCTACAGACACACTCAACCGCATATGCATGGGATTACCATGATATAAAGGGCATAGATCTTGATCTATGCATCCACAAGATATACAATAATGATGGTCACATACCTATAAGACAACCAAAGAGATGCATGAATCCAGCTCTAAGAGAGAGTGAAGGATGAATTAAAAAAAAATTTAGATGCAAGTTTCATATACCCTATATCAGACAGTGAATGGGTTTCACCACTGGTAATAGTTCCCAAGAAAGGTGGGAAATGGAGATTCTATGCTGATTACAGAGAACTAAATGTTGCCACAAGGAAGGATCACTTCCCACTGCCATTTATTGACCAAGTTCTTAATTCCTTGGAAGGAAAAAAATATTTCTCATTTCTTGATGGTTTCAATGGTTATAACTAGATCAAGATTGCACCAGAAGATCAAGATAAGACCACATTCACCTACCCCTAGGGAACCTATGCATATTTTGTCTTACCTTTTGGTTTGTGCAATGCTCCAACTACCTTACAAAGAGCAGTACTCAACATATTTTCTGATTTTGCACATGACTACATGGAGATATACATGGACGACTTCACCACTTATGGTGAAAGTTATGAGGAAGCTCTTAGTAACTTAGAAAAAGTGTTAAAAAGATGCAGAGAACACAATTTATCTTTGAGCAATGAATTTTTTTTTATGATGATGACACAGGGCATTGTCTTGGGACATTTTATTTTTAGTGAAGGAATAAAAGTTGACCCAAAGAAGATTGAAATCGTATCTACCTTGCCTATACCACATAAACAAAAAGATGTACGAAGCTTCCTTGGAAATTTAAGTTATTATAGGTGATTCATTTAGGATTTTAGAAAAATTGTTTCACCTTTTTTTACTTTGTTGATAAAGGACTTTGAGTTTGATTGGATTGACGACTGTTAGAATTCATTTGAGAAATTAAAATCAGTTCTAACTCATGCATCAGTTCTAAGAGGCCCAAATTGGAAATTTCCATTTCACATACACACTGATGTATTAGAATTTTCCATTGGAGCAATCCTAGGGCAGGTAGAGGGGAATAAGGAATATGCAATATACTATATCAACAAAAACCTCCAAGGAGCAGAGTTAAACTACACTATGACAAAAAAAGAAATGCTTGTAGTTGTCTATGCCATTAACAAGTTTAGACACTATATAACTGGCTATCAAGTGTTCATACATATAGATCATACAACAATCAGACACTTGATGAATAAACCAATAGTAGGTGGAAGACTTATAAGGTGGTTGTTGTTACTGCAAGAATTTCATATAACAATAGTTGACAAACCCGGAAAGGCTAATGTCATTGTTGATTTTCTATCTAGATTGCCTACCCAATTAGCAGAAGGGGTGGTTGATGATTCTTTTCCTAATGAGTATCTATTTTTTCTAAATATACACACTCCATGGTATGCTGATAAAGCTAACTATTTGGTCATAGGGAAGATTCCAGGTTACTTCTCTCAAGAGAGAAAAGACTATTAGCTCACAAATGCTTCTCTTATTCTTGGATTTTTTTATTTTTATTTTGCACTGGCCCAGATAACATTATGAGAAGATGTATCAGGGAGGATGAAGTGTTTGATATATTGAAAGCATTCCATGATGAACCCCGTGGTGGAAATTTTGTATCCAAAAGGATAGCCTTCAAGATCTTGACAACAGGATATTATTGGCCAACCCTACATAAGGACTTTGTTAAGTATACTAGAAGTTGTGATTAATGCCAAAGAATGGGGAGACACACAAAGTGATGAAATGCCTTTACAGCCCTAGCTAGCACTAGCTCCTTTTGATAAATGGGGGCTAGATTTTCTTGGACCTATCTCTCCTAGTTCAAATAACAAGGAATACATATTGGTATGCACTGACTACTTAACCAAATGGGTAGAGGTAAAAGCATTGCATTTTTCTAGAGATGACAATGTAGCAAAATTCTTATATGAGGAGATATTCACTAGGTATAGTGTACCTAAAGAGATGGTGATTGATCAAGGACCACAATTCAAATTAGAGTTAATTACCAAATTGGTGACCAAGTATCAAATCAAGCACAAGAAATCTACCCCGTATCATCCTCAGGCTAATGGTCAAGTAGAGGTCACCAACAAGGAGATTGAAAATATATTGACAAAAACAATACAGCTTCATAGGAGAGATTGGGTATCCAGATTACCAGAATCTATTTGGGCATACAAAATGACATGGAAGACAACTACAAGTTTCACCCCTTATGAATTGGTTTATGGAAAAAAAACAATATTTCCTATTGAATTTGAATATATAACATTGAGGAAAATAGTAGAGTTGGGAATGGATTTAACAGAGGCACAAAAGGAAAGGTGACATTCTTTGAATGGGTTAGATGAGATCAGAATGGAAGCAATAGATCATATAGAGGTGATACAACAATAGTGAATGAAATGGCATGATCAAAACATAAAGACAAAAGAGTTCACTAAAGGAGATTGGGCTCTATTATATGACTCAAGGTATAAATATTTCAAGGGAAAATTCTAGTCTAGATGGTTGGGACCTTATAAGATAAGCAAGGCTTACCCTAATGGAGCAATACAGTTGAATACCATTGATGCAACTCGGTTCTCACTTCTTGTTAATCACCATAGATTGAATTTATACAAGAAACCAATGCAACATGATGACTTCATCTTTTCATTGATTTAACAATATGGTGCTTAAAGTGAACCTAAAACAAAAACTAATTCAAAAAGTCCTACATCAGTACTACAGGACATGCCCAATACGTTTGGTGATCCAGAGGTTGAGTTACACAACTCGACCACTTAAATCACCTAGGCATAATTTATCATGCTTTAAAACTACCTGCACACACACCACATTATTCATGCACACACTACACAATTATAATGATACTCAGGATATATTCAAAGTTACATGTTACCAATATTCACAAGGGTCCTAATGTTAGAGGGACTTGTAGCTTCACATTGCCCACATTTTGATCGGGACCTAACACTGCAGATGCCCATAGCAACATTTGATGACTGAAATAATATTCAACTCATTTGGAATCATATTTATTGCAAGGTTGTGTGCATTCATTTCCAAAATATCCACATAATTTATCCATCAATTCATGCTAAGTATCATGACATAATTATTTTATTGCCCGCATTCATTTCAAATCTTTGAAGTTTTCAAATCACCAACTCACATCCGTCCATCGTATCCACTCACCATCTACGATACTCATTACCTTGCAGTTAATATTTGTCCCATCAAATCAATAAGCAAATATTCTCTTTCATTTTCCACATTCCATTGATAGTTATATTTGCACGACAATACTTAAGGTATGTTATGATTAATCAAGTTTTCTTTCAACTTATTATGCACTTTTCATTTAATTCCATACATTTGAAATCTTAAATTATTAATTTCCATCAACTCACATTTATACCACCTCAAAATCATCACTCTGAAGTGAGATCACTTCACCAATTAAGTTGGGGGTAGGGTACACTTTCTCAATATTTTTACCAGTCTTTTCAAATCTGCCACCCTAAACCGAATTTAGTGAGTATTGTGGAATGAAAAACCCTTAGTCATATTTTATTTTTGTTGCTATTTCCACTGTCATTTTCAAAATTCCTAAAACTTGAAACCTTGTAGAGTTTGTGAGAAATTTATCTTGGTTTATACTTGAGCTTAATTTGAAGAGGAATTTGTAGTTACAGTGTGGTGTAGTAAAAAGAATATATATGGAAACTAAGGTTTTGAAGTCATAAGAGAAGTTGAGGGTGGTAGGTAGAGATTGAGTTGAATTTTCAGAACTAAATTTGGTATACTGATCAGTAAAGGAAACTAGGATGGGAGATTTCTTAAGGAGAGATTCAGTAGCTCATCAATAGATTTTCGAGGATGCAGTTGTCCTTCCTATCTTCACAAGGGTTGGATGGCTCGATTATTTTTTGAAATTAACAGAGTATAGTGATGATTTAATGAGAATATTTGTAGAAACTCTCCAATATGATGAAGCCATGGTAAAAGGACTTTCTATGGAGGCATCAGAGACCGTCATTGCTCAAGTGACTGGATTGCCAAGAACAAGAACATAATTTCGAGCTCAGTTTGATGCATTCACAACTCGGGAGGAATTTTGCATACATGGAGAGGATTTGGATTCCTTGTCACAAGGTACAAAGAGATTATCTCTCCATTGGTTATGGGAAAGGTGTGCCTCTTATATTGTTAGATATATTACATGCGATGGTAGATAAAATCTTTTATATACTTCCAATTTTAAGTTGTTAAGTCATCTTAGGAACAACAAGGTAGTAAATGTACTGAATTTCCTATACCACTTGTTAAAAAGAATGGCTTTAGATTACCAGAAAAGACAATATGATACTTCCCTCTCTCACCATTGCTTAGTTATCCTGTTGATAAAAAAGGAGTCTAAGAATTTAGTACTCACAAGTAAGGTGGGAGGATTTTAGGGCTGAGGAATGCAAAGATATCAACTTTTTTTGAATACACCCATAATGCCTAGGGATAGAGGAAATCAAAATGAACCCAAAAATGAGCCTGAAGAGGAAAACCCTCATAATTTTCCTGTGGCCTCACCTACCCATAGCCAAGATGAGCATGAAGAACCTGAAGAGCTAGAGTCTAGGCCGTCTAAAAATGAGGAGTTACCTTCTTCTTCAAGTCACGAAAGTCATAGAGAAGGAGAAGTAGTGTATCCACCACTTCCACACCCACTAAAATCGAGGAAGAGGTTTCAAAAGGAAAGAGGGTTGCTCAAAAATAGAAAAAGTAAAGTGCCCTGGAAAAGAAGAAGAGTATTAAAAAGGTAAAGAGGAAAATTGAAGCAAAAATACTTACACCTAGACATTCTACTAGGATTAGGAAACAAAATTTTGCAAAGGAAGGTATAGGGAAACCTAAAGGAGAAGAGGAGAGTAGAGAACAACCCCAAGGAAATCAACACCAACAGGAACAACAATAGGAGAATGTTATGGTTGTAGAGACTAATTCTAAACTAAATAAGATGCCCCCAGGGACATGAATGCACCTGCGAAAAGGAGAAGGTATATGGCAACAAATTTTGATTCTGAATCAAAGGACTTATTTATTGCAAATAAATTGAGAACATAAGCTCCAAATAGCCCCATATGTGGAGGTTATGAAGAAGGAAATGAGCAGTTTGAAGATAGAGAAGAAGTTTACCTTGAAGAGAGAAATGTGAGACAAGAACTCCAAGAAGAATTGGATAGAATTAAACACCTAGAGGAGTTGGTAAAAAATTATGAGCAAAAGGATAAAGAAAGGGAAGTAAAAATGCAGGAGATGGATGAAAAACTATAGTTGTATGGTCATGGTGCTAAGTAATATTTTCTATCACAATTTGTTGTCACTAAGACAAGGGAGAAGGAACTAGCTATCCCAAGTGAGAGACCCCCTCCTCTTAAAACTCTTGGTTATCACACAACTTTCTCTCTAGGCTACCAATTGTGGAGTGTAACTAAAGAGTTTTTAATGCAAAAATAAAAATTTAAGAAGGAAAAGGAAGAATATATAAAAGAATTGGAAAAGAAAGAAATGGAATTGAATAAGTCAGCAGTCCAATTGGAAGAGGTTGTAGATAAGGTTGTACAAATTTTTAGGTGTAGGCCTCCGCCCAGGACTTATGCATTGTTTCTACATCAAATTTTCTTGTGTTTTCAATGTAATAGATTGGTTAGCAAACAATCTGCTACCATGAGTCAACCTATTGAGTTTCTTAAAAAAAATACTACTTCCACATTTGAAGACCAGAATCAATTATGCAAATTTTATTTGTATAATTATGTGATCCCTAATGAAATAGAATGGAACCCCTTAATTTTTGTTGGGGATCTTCAAGTCAAAGCACTTGCCTCTTACTACAAGAATGAACAAATTAAAGGGGAAATTATAGAGGAATATGATGAAAAAGAGAAATTTATTGCACTTCCAATAAGAAGAGAGGCTAAGGATCTAGAATCAATTATTGATGAGTGGATGGAACTTCTTGGGCATAAAGGATTTGGCAAGAGAATAATGAAGCTCAGGGAGGTAGAATATAAGAGAATGAAAGTGTTAGCTATAGGTATTGTACATCAATGTTATAAGTATGTGCAAAACCGATGGAACAATCTAACCCCTGAATTGTAGAAGGAGCCACATTTTGTGTACAAATTTATTGTTATGCTCTAGAGGGTGCACAAATATATGGCAGTCAGTATTAATAGAGGATCTCATTGGATACCTCTCACATTTCAACCACCTATTCTATTTTTTGCAATTCCACATTGGACTGGAGATAAAAGTGATGAATGTGAAAGGGAAGGAGCTATCAGGATGAGGCATCTTTTAGCATACCAAGGTTTTTATCTATAGAAGGATCAGGGTGCTATTATAGTCATGGACCTAAGGAAAATTTCTCTATAGTATAACCAAGACTCTTAGTATTTTGGTTGGGGACAAGCAAAAAGTTAAGTTGGGGGGAAATGATAGGTCTAGATAATAGCTTGTTTTCTGTTGGTTTTATGCAAACTTTAAGATAATTTTAAACATAATTTCTAAACAATATTTCATATCATACTATCCTTTTTATATCCATTATGCAGGCCTAAACCCAAAAACATGGCGATGGAATTATGGTTTAATATATTAGCATTAAATGGTTTATATGAATGTGTGTATGGGAATGCTGATGGAATGCTACGTTTGATTATGATAGTTATCCTTGTGTATGTGTTTTGTGAAACTAACTTATTTACAGCTAAAGGAGGAACCATGATACATAATAATTGCAGGATGAACCAGTAGAAAAAGGGGTTTTGGACATCGAAACAGTGGAAACTACATAAATAGTTGAACATGATGATTATTGGTTTAAGAAACTTAATGAATATAGAATGCACGTTACTATAATCAGTTAATAAATGTTGAGGAAGAGGTCATTCTTACATGGGACTTTGACAGATGGGTGTATGATTGCATGCATTCTATTTTAACAGAGTTCTAGTTTTGTTAGGATTCTCCTTCTTTTTCAGTTATAGGTTGAATAATTCCAAATCTTAATTTTGTGCTCTAAATATCTAGGAGTGGAGTTAATGATTTTGGTTAAGTTGTTGCTTTCAATAAATATTCCCTCAATTTATATATAACTATAGGTTGAATCCATAAGTTAGTTAGTTAGTTTTTCGTGGTTTTATGTTATCTGTTACTTTTAGTTTGAAACATGAATCTTCAAAATGATTAAGTATGATTTGTGTAAGAATATTTTATAATCTTTCATCTTATACAATAAATGGAGATCAATTCATGGAATACAAAAAATCTACTAGTTAGATTGTGTTCAGTTTAAGTGGGAACAGTTACTTGTGTAGACCACTCAAGGTATTGTTCTTCACTTCACCTTTCAATTATTTATTTTTATTGATAGTTGTTATTAGTTTATTGTTCATGAATTCTATGCAAGTTAATTGAGATTTTATTTTTTGCTTATTATGAATGAATGTTTAGGAACATGCATGTAATGATAATTAGTAACACTCGAGAGGATAGTTTAGTTGAGTCAATAGTATTTATCAAGTTTTCAGTTAACATAGTATCATTTAATTAGCAATAGTTTAGTCACAACCTTTACTGTAGGTACACTTAGCAACTAGTTTCAATTTATACTTTTACTATTTTACAATTTTGTGAATTTCTAGCAATTAGAATGACTTCAGTAGGTTAGTTTAGGTTATTTAAATTCATGAAATCATACATAATGTTGCACCACCATAAGCTTATGCACCTTGGTTGATGATTTAATGTAGTTTTAAGCAGTGTAAATTGGATTCTTCGATTAGTTGACCCTCTGAATTGAGTGGATTCCACCAAGTTTACAAAACATCATCTTAGACTCTACATTTACCAACATATCATAATCATATTTCCATACATCAAAACCTAGTTCAAGTTACATGAAGGATATAGAAAGATGGATAAGTTTGGAATTTATATGAAATAAGCAATTTGAAATGTCTAAAATCATGAACTAAACAAGAGAAAACTAGCTATTACTCAATCTCATCACTACCCCTTATAGCCATAGCATTCTAGAAAGTCATAATGCCACCTGATGCACCATCTAAATTAAAACCATGAAAGTCTCATTATTTGAATAAGCAACTTTAAACCTATCAATTTATCACACTACATTTTTGTCTCCTGAATAAGAAAAATATATGGTTTGTGATCCCAAATAATGTTTCTCAAGAGGTATACTTGTGAACATGATTTAACCCTTGATATTCCATGAGATTATCTTCATTTGAAAATATAGGATGTGCTCTTAGAGAACATATCAAAAAGGGTTTTCCGAATCCCTTCAATAATATCTTTCTTACACTCTCTCTCTTTTCTTTTGAGAAGTTTTGCCCTGCCCTTTGTGGTCTGAGCCACAATCAAATTTTTGCCTCCTTGTTACTACACCTCTCTGACAAGAGGGGGAAGGGAGATTATGATTCTTCTTCCTTCCCCTAACGATTGTGAAACGTTCATCATCCTTAACTAGAGGAATTTTAGCAAGAACATTATTCTCAAGAGGAGGGAGGCCACCAATCTCCATGACATTACTATGGGGAGAGGCCGATAGAGACAGGAGAACAAAGCCTCCAACTACATCTAACTTAGAAAAAATTTAATGATAGAGGGAGAGGAAGGTGATGAAGAAGGAAAGACTCTACCACAAGCCTCATCTTGAAGAAGGGGAGCAACCTCGGGTTGAGATAAAAACTACTCAACAAAAACATCCACTAGGGGAACGACCTCCTAGAACCCCTCAACCACAAGAACCAAAGAGACATAGACAAAAATAGAATCTTATTGCAAAGCCTTATCCTCCACTCCAATCTCCTTCTAAACCTTAGGAGGACCATCCTCCCTTAACTCCTTAAGCTCCAGATCTGAAGAAACTTTGAAAAAAGGAGAACCCGGCTATGGAGCCTTCTCCTTCACCCCTTTCTCATTTCAAACCTTTGGGGGAGGTTGTTGAGCCTTAGAAGGGTAGTTCTTCACCCAGTGCCCCACTTTTTTATAGTTGAAATAGGTAAAGGGGAAAGATTCAAAAATAACCCGTTGCTTCCAATATCCTAGCTTGGATTTCAAGAGGAAAAACTCAAGAAGATTTTCCTTATGATCCATCAAAACATATAACCTAGAGAACACCAATCTCCTTCTAGAAACAGCCGTGTCATCTATTGAAACACGATACCCAAAGGAAGTTGCAATGCTTTTGAACACTTTATCTTCCCAGTATTCCATAGGAAAGTTTGGAAGTTTAATCTAAGTAGGGGCAGAGTTGATTTTTTTTTAGAAAGGTCCATACTTGGTTCCCAAGGGTGTGACACTAAGGTGGAATTCCCAATAATCCATGAGCCTTCAGAAAAAAACATTCTCAAATCCTCTTCACATGTAAAAGATAAGGAGAAGAAACCTTTATCCATAGCTACAACTTCCACTTGGCCTTTCAAAAACCATTTCTTTCTAACCCAAGAGTGCACCACTTCAATGTTTGGTCTTGGACCAAGAAACTTTCAAACCAAAGAGAAATCCATCATGGAAATGTTTTTATGGATAATAGAGTGGGATAGAGAGATAAATTTCTCCAAAAACCACAGAGGTTAGAACTTGGTTAGAAGAGGAGGCATTTTTTCCTTTAGGATTTGAGCCAAATAAGTTTGACCAACACTAGGCCGAAAGAGCCTCTGACCCCACAATACTACTCTATCCAACAACAAAATCTCCCACACCAACAACCTTAAGAGTCGGGACAAAGAAACTTGAATTTAAAGAAAGGATCTTTAGAAAATCATCCTTCCCTGACACAATAGGATGTGCCTGACCCACCACAAAGTCCTTAAAAACAAGACAAGGAATATTTGACACCTTACCAACAACCAAGCCTTCTGATTACATCACACTAACCAAACCACCAACAGATAAAGCTCTACCCACCATACAACCAACCAAACCACCATTAGACACCACACCTCTTGAACCGCCATCTACATAATTCAAATTTTAACCAAGATCTCTCGCTTCACTCATAATAGTCTCCATTTAATTTTAACATACTTGATAAAAAAAATTAGAAAAGTGAATTCCAAACATATAAAAGCAAATAAGACTTTAATTCTAGATGGATTTAATAGATCACCCTAACTTACAAATTTTAAACCATGAAAGATGTGTTTATTCAACCTTTATAAATCATACATCTCAATCACATTATTTGGACCATGATATCCTCTATCTTAATATAGTTTTTATAACCACTACTTGAACCTAATATTAACTGCTCAATGAAAGAATAAAAATAATAATATAGCCAAGAATTAAAGAGAATAAAAGCATGTTTATATTGATTACTAGAAAAGATACTATAACTTCAATTTATTATAACAAAACTTAGATAACAACAATGTTATTTCTCACCAATAGCGTGTAGAAGAAATATTGCATGTGTAAGTGTGAATAAATAACAAAGGTAAATACACTTCTTAATGAAACATTATATCAAAGATTCAAAAATTAATCTATTAAAAAGAGAAGAAACTTGAAAGCATCTCATTGTTTCCTATCTCCAAAGATTTATTAAATCACAAAGGGATCTCAAATTTGGTAAGCACTTGTGACTATTAAAATGCCAATCTAGAGAATGAAATGATAATAAATGCAATGATGTGATGATCGATGATATCTAATTGATAAAAAGAAGCTACTGTAATCTATTCTGACATGAAAAATGATAAATGAAAGCTACAATAAAACTACTATGCAACCATGATTATGATTCTAAATTGCTATGATTGCTATGATACTAAGATGCTTGATTGCTTGATTGCTCTATTTCCTGTAGAGTAAGATTGCACAAATTTGGGATCCTTTTCTTATTGAATGAGGCTGTATTTATAGATTTCCTGATAGCAGATTTGCACAGGGGCAGCACAACAAAGGCTTGGATTCAATCTGGAGAATTGAATGGTGAGAGATGAAGATGCTGGAGTTGATGAAGGGAATGGTTTCTCCCCATGAAAACATCAGGAAAGATGATAGGAAGAATCAAAGGAAGAATATTTGAAAGATTGATTCAAATTTGTCTGTAATGCCCCGCCAAGTAACCCTAAAAGAAGTTGCAATTAACATCTTAAGCGAACCAATTTTTTTTTTTATAAAGTGCATTTACCATACACATTCACTTACTAATTAACAACAACCTCTAAGGCTACAAGGTTAGGATTACTTAAACCCACACATACATAATACATATAACCATAGCCTTATGAACTTTATGAAATCACCATCATACATCATAAGAATCACATCATAATAAGATAATCAACCAAGATACAATCTCATAAACATTATCTTAAACCAATAGTTACATCACTCATTCCCAGAATGAGGCAATAGTACTCAAGGTTACAATTACAAAATTCCACCTCATAATCATAAGAGGGATAAAATAACTTATAGAAAATAAAATATTGCAATGCAAGATAATACAACGAGAACCACGAGCTGTCCATCTGGATGTCTTGCCACCAAGTACTGAAAATCGATGGGGACCCAACGGTTTTGGTGCATGTTCCACCCTACCAATGTGGTACCCGAAGGCCCACCCCCCATGCTAGGAGATAGTAACAAAGTAACATGGACAAAGATCTACTACCTCTAACCAAAGACAAACTCATACTGACTCATACTGTTATAACCAACCAAATGAATTAACAAGTACAACTCATTCACCATACAAGTATGAATCAAGTACAACTCAAGTACAATATAAGTATAAATCAAGTACAATACAAGTACAACTCCAACATCACTGACATAGGTCACATTGCTTCCAGACATAAAATAGATCAAGTATGCTCACAAAACCATACATATAAAATAATTAACAACAGTTGTCATAAATAGAGTGTCATCGCAAGGTTTGTCATGAGATCTCCTCTGGGTATTCTTCATAGGCTCTGGCACAAGTAATCCTGGTGGCCTCAACCGAATCCCGACACTCATACTCACTCATGCGGAATCAACTACCTCTCGCAAGAGCAAGATAGTTGATCTTTCCATTCTAGGCCTTCTCACTCATCCCAAGTCTAAACAAGCCCTTGTGTCTATGAGTGAGGATTAAATTATTTTGATTAATGTGAAGTTAGTCCTAATCTTCTAAGTACATTATTTTAATTATCACTTGTTTAAATCACTCCTGAAGGTTATCCAGTTTACCTCTTTGGGCTCTGGCGCCTAACAGAAGCCACTCTTCTATTCGACAACACACACCCAAACAATCCACCAAGGGAACCACAAGTGCATACCAACTAGGCATCATAATCCACTCCAACACAAGGAGGATACAAATAATAGAACTCACTCCAACATCTTGGAGGCAACAAACACATAGTCCACTCCTTTCATAGGAGGTACAAAAGATCTCACTCCAAACATCTTGGAGGCAACAACACATAGTCCACTCCTTTCACAGGAGGTACAAAATATCTCGCTCCAAACATCTTGGAGGCAACAACACGTAGTCCACTCCTTTCACAGGAGGTACAAAAAATCTCACTCCAAACATCTTGGAGGCAACAACACATAGTCCACTCCTTTCACAGGAGGCAACAAGATGAAAGCACATAACAAGGTCACTCCATACAAGGAGACACGGATCCCATAATCCGCTCCTAAACCAAGGAGGTGCAAACATTCCCGTTCGTGAAAATCGGGTAAAACTGAAAAGACGCCATGCACTACCCAAGGGAAAATAACTGGATGGCATAAAGATTCAACAACCCTTATCCTCTTAGTTCTTCTGGAAGACTTATAATTTAGGACTAACACTAAATCCCAAAACCAACAATGCAACTTGACGACATAGCAACAAAAACATTCAAGTCATCAATCAAATCTAATATTTGGATTTCTTAAATCCATACTCATTCAATAGGTAGTGTTGACAAAGTCAAAGACACATTAACTAGATTGTCTAAAAATAATCATAACCTCTATTTCCCTTTTCATTATTGGAATCTAAAACAATTAAAATTACTTCCCTTTACTGAATACAGAGAATTAAATCCTTTAAGATAATCATGAGGAAGATACTACTTTTGGATATACTAAATCCATACATCTTTCATAATCCAATCACAATGATTCAATTAATCTAAATAGAAATTAATAAATAACATAATTGATTGCCTCATCAATAAAACAACTTCTTAATTTACTTTTAATGCAACCTAACACTATTGTAAACAATCTTTTCAATTTCCTATCTGGAGTCTATGTCTTTCTTCAACTATCCATTTAAAAACATGCAATTTCATCAATGTATAAAAATATCTTTTGGCTTATCTATTTGACCACACATTCATATTGTTTCTAATTAAATCTCATTAATTAAAACAAACATTTAAATATAAATATTTCTATAATTCTTCAATATATTTAAATATATTTTCCCTTATCAAATTTGACCATACATTCAAAACTTATCATTTAAATTCTTCATGCAAAACTAAATTACACGCACTCAAATAAAACAAGGTAAATACTGATTGAAAATACTCATGGATATATATATATATATATATATATATATATATTTCAATATATTTTCTTCAATCATATTAACAAAATAAATGTTTCTTTTTAAATCAAGTAATTACTTCTATTAAAAAAAATATCTTTCTCTATACATTTTCTACACATACTAATTATCTCTTTTAGAACACTAATAATACCCAATTTGCAAACAACAGAATAAAATAAGATAAAATATTATTTATTCTCCCAAATGGATATATACCTTCACTATATATATATTAAATATAAATTAATATATTTAAATATATTTAATCATTAACATATCTTCTATCCTTTGCAGAATATCAAATTGATTAATTCAAAATAAAATATCCTTTATCATCAATATTCCAAAATATAAATATATTTTTCCAATTAAATTAAATTAATAATTGGACCTTTTACATATGAATTTAAATTTCACAATTCAATTTTAAATTATGCATTCTTTAAATCAAATATTTAACTCCTTCAATTAAACTTTAACATGCCATTTTGAAATAAACAATAATTTTCCCATATGTTTATAATTTTAATTCCACTAATCTAATATACAAATTTTATTTAAAATAATATAAATAAATATAATACTTTAGTATTATAAATTATAATATAAAATATTATTAAATAATATTTTAATATTATAATAACAATACATAAAATATTAATATTTATAAATATCAATTTATTATTATTTTATTTTCAGAACAGCCATGGGAAAATATCTTAACAACAGTCTCATGTTTCAAGCATAACTCAAAAACTACGATCTGGGTATTTGAGATTTTTGGACAGGGGTTAGAAAATTGCAAAATGCAAAACTTGTTTAAATTTCTTGAAAACCCAATTTGTGAAAGTAAAGTTATAGGCGACGCAATCAGACCATTTTACCATGAAGATATAATTATACTACAGATTTTAAAATCCATTTTTTTAATAACAAACAGAGGGTTTCATTTTCTACAAACATTCAAAATGCATTGTTCAATCTCTATGTTTGATTTCAATAACAACAAAACTGATTTCCCCAAATAATTTTAAATTCAACTAAGGTTTTCACAATTTTCACTCAAGAATTTTCACAAGTAAAGGCTGTAAATTTATTTAATTCCTTTCTTCTAATATCAAATTTATTTTCTAAAACAGATTTAACAAAAAAATCTTTAATCATTACTATTTTAAAGAAAACAATCAAGAACAATAAAACACAAAGAGGAAAACCTGGTACAAGAAGCTACAGGAAGAGATGAATTTCTGATGCAAGCCTCCTCCAATGAATCCAATCCAAAATCCAACAAATGCAAACAATCTTTTCTTCAATCAATTCTACAATCAAACTTTCTTCAAACCCTTGTGCAAATTTTCCAAAATTTCTTCCCTGCTGTAAAAATGTATTTTTCTAAAAACTTTCTGCCCTAAAATTAAAATATGTATTCTTTATAAATAAAAAATACCTAATCCAACCCTAATTCACATTACATGCAAATTAGATATTTCAATTTCAATTTCAATTTCACTTTTGGAAAACCCACTTTCAATTTAAAATGCAATTTGAAATAATAAATTAATTTCCAAAGTTGCAACCAATTTCTCAAATAAACATTTAATTACAATTTCCAATTTAATTCCCACACGTCTAAATAAAATTCCAAAATTAATTTCAATTCTTTTATTTCCTTTCATTCTCTTGCATCACGTTTAATTAATTAATTTAATTATTTAATAACTAAATTCAACCCCTTTGATCAAATTTAATTAATTAAATAAACTAAATATAATTAATTAATTTAAGTATAAACTTTTATCCGCATTGCATTATTTAAATTAAATAACCATCAACATGATTTAAATGCAATTATTCTAAATATCTATTTCCAAATCAAGAATGCTTCAAAATTAAATAACATCAAAGCAAGACAGACAATGACTCGACACACACAACTGATGACACACTAAGGCTAGGGTATAGACTTGACACATGTTACCTAGCTACTATCTCCCGTTCAACTTAACCATTGGATCGACACGCTCAAACTTGTGAAACTAGGTGGAGTCGATGTCATGTACCTGCAATCCTGCAACCAAGTAAACAACATCATACAATATATCCAGCATATAATACACACCGTGAAGAAGAAATTACGGATTCGCAGGGCGCTCGCAAGCGAGTGATGCGAACTCGTCCTCTTCACCCATACACTCATCGAAACTGACACTTCCATCATAATCCAGTAATCTCATAGTAACATCTCATGTCAACTCTACAACATCATTAATCCATAATGCATGTGAAACAGTAATCAGATAACTACAACCCACAATAGTACTTGTCACTCAATAGTAACGATCAAATATTATAACAAAATGTATCCATTATCAAAGTAACTGCAACTAAACATAGCATAAAGCAAACCAATAAGAAGCAAAATGGAGGGGTATTACATTGTCTCCAAATCTTCCCGTGAATGCCAATTGAATTAATTAGATATAAAATATCTAATTTTATTGTTGAGTGAATGGAGGAAATTTGATTTATGCTTTTATTTGAATATTTGGGTTTATTAAAATTAGCAAAAAAAGGGATAAATAATTTAATAAAACAAACTATGGGATTTGTTTATTGAATAAATATAGAAGGGACGAGATAATTAAACAACAAAGTATTTAAATTTTTTTAATTAATTAAGATTGAATTATGTGATAATTAAATAATACAAACTATTGAAGTTGCATATTTAATTAAAATTGAAGAATATAAGATTTAGAATGTGAAATACTTAAATAAATATTTCTATTTATTTAAAAGTAGATGAATTTAATTATGATAATTAAATAAAACAAAGTGAAATTTGTTCATTTAATTAAGACAAAAATAAAAGAATAAAGATTGAAGAGTTCAAGATGAACTATATAAATAAATATTTTTATTTATTTTAATAGTAGAGGAATTAAGGGTAATTAATCAAATAAATCAATTGGATTCTCTAGACCATTTTTAAGTGTATACAACATGAATATCCGTACAAGAATAACAAAGCTTAATCCCATATCACACAAGTGATAAAACCTATAAATTATAGAGGAATAATTCTCATCTCACATAGATGGTTGACACTAATCTCAATGCTTTGTAATCATGAATTTTATAGTTATTACTTAAAAAATATAATTAGAATAAAGATAAAAAGAGAGGAATAATATTTATTATATAAACAAAATAATAATTTGAATCATTTGTCCCACTCTCAAGATCATCATGCAAATTTGTTTCAACTATCATTCATGCCTTATTGAATTTTCTTCATATTTTACATCCAAATAACTATATTCTCCTTGAGGGTTGTTGGCTCTTATTCATAACATCACAATCTTATCAATTTGGTGATGTATTCTATCACTTGAATAAGATGGGATCTATAAATAAGGATCCAATATCTTTGAATTCCTCATTCTAAAATGCTACTACCTTTTTCATACCATCCAAATCCTTAATTATAGATAGCCTAGTGTTAACAAGTTGTTGAAACTTTGATATCTTTTCTTCCATAAAAACCTTTAGCTTCACACTCAAATAAGTTGTATCATTAAGTAAATCACAAAACATGATTAGTTGTTGATATTTTAGTAATCTTGTTGGTAGCGTATCTGGGATTTCCTTGACACATAGTCGTTTGAAAAAAATCTATGGATCCACTTATTTTTTATTTCAATCAATCTAAGCTCGATTTCATTGCTTTAACATGATGCTCTCACTATGTTAAAGTGAAATTTCCATAATTCATAAGCCAACTACATTTACTTTTATACTTATAATAATTAAATTTATATACCCTACAACTTATAACATTTTTGTGTCCATTTTGACCCATAATCTATTTGTGTATGTCTTGTATCATTTTGACCCCTTTATCCTAGTTTGTATCACCCCTAAACATATATATCCCATTTATATTTTTTCCCCATTGTCTTGTTTATATTTTTATTATATGGGTAAAATATGTTTTGAAGGGACCCTTAAACCCTTTACAACAAATGTTAGCCAATAAAATATATAGAAAATAGTGAAACTATAGACAAGCCACCCCACAACAACAACATACCATGACCTAAATAGGTAAATAGGTTTTACTAGGAACACAAACCTAGTTACATTGAAATATTAGCAAAATAATAAGTAACTTAACATAAGACACAAAACTGAACAACACAACTACAACCAAGCATTAGAATGAAAAACCCCAACTAACAAAAAAACCTAGATAATGTCTAGCACATTTCTTATAATCCTCACACCCTTAACATAGGGATGCAATTCTAAAATAGATTTAGGAATATCTCTCTTCCTCCTTTGAACAATTATCTAAGATACATATTTTTCAAAAAAAATCAAACATAGAGAGAGGAGGACATCCTCCACTATTGTATCACTTTAAGTCACCTCATGCAATGACGAATAATTCTACCCAAGAAAACTAAATGCAACACAAAATCTGCCACTTGTTCAACAACAAGAGTCTCTCCATAGCTCACCAAATGAAAAATGAGTCTAGATTACATAGGACAAGCTTCAACCATTTCCAAAGAATAAATCCTTATAAAGGTTGATGAAATAACTAAAGTTGCATTATCCTTAGGGGAAGCCACCTTAGGAGGAGCCTACAAAATCACATGATGATCCACAAAAAAGGAGGTAGGATAATGAATCTTGTCAATTAGTGAGGTAGGAATAACAAGGGTATCAAAATTCAAATTATTGGGGAGGACATTGTGACACCAAGTAGCATAGCTTGTAGTCCTACAATGAGGATGTGTGCACTCAAAAGCAAGATATTAAATAACAAAGTAACAATTAATTAAAAATAGTAGGCTCTCATAATCAAGTGGTTGAATCCACTTCCCATCCTCAAAAATCAAGAGATCTCTCCATGAAGAGGCTTGCATATGTAAATATCCACCAAAATATTGGAATATTTTTAGTGGCCAATATTAGACATGACTAAATCCACCTAAAAAAAATGACCAATGTAATTTCTTATACCCTCAAAAGTAAGTATCTTCCTAGAATTAGGGAGGAACATTAGACAATTTTCCCCAAACTAGAATAACATTAAGAGATTCTATCACAAGGATGAAAAAAGGAAACCACGATTTAAGAGAGAGGGAGTGGTCACTCCAATCCATAATCAACCATTCAATACGACCTCCATTCACTATGAAGAATGAAAGATTGAGATAAAGAAACCCCTAGCACAAGAAAAAAGGTTCAAAAGCGATCTTAATTGGAGGCCTTTGAGGCTTGAAGACCCACACAAGAAAGTTTGGGAGAAAAGGCCAATTTTTTAATATCTATAAATCAAAACTTGTATGAGCATATTTTTTTAAATTTTGAACCACCTTCTATAAACCACAATTAGGAGAGCATGAGAATGGAAAGGGGGTGATCCTTTCCATGTTGAGAATGGTGCACATAACTAAAGAGCCCCCCTGAGTTAGCCATGAATGCATAATATTTTTACCTAATCACCCCATCCAAGTAACCAGTTATCAAAATACAACCAAGGGAACCACCACTTTCATTGCTAGAAGAGCCACACACCAAAGAACTAGACCCAAAAAATCCACAAGTAAGAAGACACATAGTATAATCAAAATCCTTAGGCACCATGCTAGTAGTAGAAATATCATAATAACTATTTGTAAGCTCTGTAAAATCAATAACAACAAGAATAAGGACATAAACAACACCATTTTCCCATGTTGGAGAGGAACCAAATACCAACACAAGAAATACAAAGAAACTAACCCCTAAACCAATGATAGGGGCCACTAGGAGTGGCAAAAAGAGGTGATTAAGGGTTCTAAAATTAAACGAGAGGGAATTGCTTGAAATAATAGAAAAAATCAAGAGTGTGTAGGAAGGTATTCTTGAAATTATTATTGATTCAATTTTGCATCTTTTAAGGTATTTTTCAGAGTTCTTATGTGTTTTTTTTTTTCATTTATTTTTATCTCCATCCAATGTTTTAACCCTGCCTTTAATTTTCCTTTAATTTATCCCCTCTTTTTCCCATTTCCAATTTATTAAATTTCATGCCTAGTCCCCATCATATGTTAAAATTCCACCTTTATCCATCCTAAATCCTACCTCAATGAGATTGAAAAAAATGTGATGCAGGAGCATCCATGGCATAGTGCCTATCCTGTGTCAACAAAAGAGGTTCAAATTTTGTTGCATTTTTTTTTATGAATTGAATTTCATGTTTTATCTTGTGAAATTCTTATATTTTTTTTAATTTGAATGTCAAAAAATTTTGGATTTTTAAAATTACAATTTGGAGTAAATTTGAGTCAAAACAGGATAAGGTGGCATAGTAGAAAATATGTTTTAAATGAAAAATCCTGAAAAAGCAAAAGAAAGTGTGGGTTTCTTAGAGACCACTAATTTGAATTGTAACTCCAAATTTTAAATTCCTCAACTCCTAAAAAATAGGGAATCAGGATGTGGGTGCCCAAGTTTAGAAAAGGTGATTTTTGCTTTCATGGAAAAATCAAGAAACCCATCAAAGCATTGCCAACCATTCACAACATGTTTTGGAGTTTTAAAAGCATATTTTATTCAATTTGATTAATGCAAATTAATTTAATTGGGAGTTACAAGAGATGGGCATGGATTTTTGGAAGAGGGGTTTGAAATGACAAGAAATTCAACTGAAATGTGCTCAAATTTCATTTCGGGGTGGATTGGAGTTGTTTAATGAAAAATCAATTTCATTTTTGAAACAAGCTTTCCATAATACATGAAGAGAGAAGAGAAGGGAATAACATACCTCCAGGGGGGTTTCTGATGGTGTTGTTGCATATTTGAGTTGATAGTTGTAGATTGAAGGGTTGAGATTGTGGAGAGTAATCGTTTTTGCAGGTGCTGGAGAAAAGTTTTGATGCAAAGCTTTGATTTGCAAATGGAAAATAATTTTTTTTGTCTTTATCAGTATTTTTTAAGGGCTTGTTGCAACCCATAATCCTTTCTCAATTTTTTTTATTTCATTGCAAGTTTAATAAAATTTGATATAGTTTGTTGCAAGTTGCAAACCAGAGTTTCATTCCTATGCAAGCAAATTTATTTTCTCTATGAAAGGGTTTATTTGTTCCAGTATTATGTGAGATTTTAGAATTAATTTCTATTGAAATATTTATTTTAATTAGCTTAATACATTAGTGGTATCAGAGCAAGTTGATCCTAAGAGTGTAAACAAACCGTCGAAGAGAGGTAGTTTACATCAGGACTTGTGAATTGTGGTGTTTCAGAGATGTATGCTAGGGGAGCCCTATGTGGTAGGGGTAGAGGAAGAGGAATAAGAGATAATTTTGTTAGAATGATGATTTTAGAGCCTTGAGAAGGTGGTTTGAAACTTTACAAGAAGAGATAAGGAGAGGATTTACAAGAATGAGAGACCCAAGAAGTGATGATGAAGATGAAATCACAGAGAATGCTAGTCAAGTTGGAAGCCAAGATGGGAGTCAAGGAAGTGTAGGGGAAGAAATAGTTGCTCATGATCCTTTGGTTATTTCATTATCAAAGATAGGAAAAAGGCCTAAGATGGATGTGCCTACGTTCAATGGAAGTCTCAACCTAGAAGAATTGGTAGATTGGCTAAATGAAATGGAGGAGTATTTTGAATTTGAAGAGATAGAGGAATTTGATAAAGTGAAATTTTCCAATAAAATGTTGAAAGGACATGCCTCAATATGGTGGAGAGAAGTCCAATTAGAAAGGGGAAGGAGAGGAAAAGAGAAGATTACCAGATGGGATAAAATGATGGATAAATTAAAAAGACAATTTATTCTTCTAGATTAAGAATTAGACTTTCCCAAGAGGATGCAAGGTTTGAAGAAATGAAACAAGACTATAAAAGAATACACTAAAGTATTCCATAGAATTCTTATAAGGACTGGACATTCAGAGGTAACCAAAGAAAAGGTTGCAAGATACATAAATGAGTTAAGATCAAGCATTCAAGAAGAAATGACACATTTTAGAGTTGTGATAATGGAAGATGCTTATCAAGTAGCATTGAAGGTAGAAGAAAGAGTGAAAAAGAGGTTTGAAAACATGTAGAAGGGAAAAGGGCATGGAGGCAAGGTAGGAGGAAGAACTTACAAAAATGAAGAAAAACAACAAAAGAGCTTCAAGAAAGAAGAGGGCAGCGATAGAGAAGCAAAATATGAAGGAAAAATATCAAGAGACCAAAATTTTAGAGGTAGAGGTCATGGTTATAGTGGAGGCCCATTCAAAGGAACTTGTTTCAAATACAGAGAAGGACATCGAGCCTATGATTGCCTACAAGCAGAGGAGAAACCAAGAAGGAGACAAGAATACCAAGGAAGAGTAGCAAATGTTAATGAGGAGGAGGCACCTTCTTCAAAATCTGAAGATGCATAATATGGAGAGGTTTTGATGACAAGGAGAGCACTCTTGAATGAAGACAATGAACCTATAGAAAGAAAGAAGCTATTTAAAACCGAGTGCAAGTGTGAAGGAAAGGTGTGTAACATTATAGTAGATAGTGGAAGCATGTACAATCTTGTTTCTGATGAGATGGTGAGAAAGTTGAAGGTTGAGAGGATAAAACACCCAAAACCATACCGAATTTATTGGGTGTAAGATAATAAGAAGTTGTTAGTAAATGAACAATGCAATGTGAATTTTAAAGTTGGAAATTATCATGATGAAATTCTATGTGAAATCATTCATATGGATACTTGTCACATTTTTCTTGGAAGACCATGGAAATATGACCGAAAAGCCATACATGATGGGTGTGCTAACACCTACACAATTGTAAAAGATGGAGTGAAGAATAAGTTGAAACCTTTGAAGGAGGAAAATGTTCAGGTTTGTGGTAATGCTAGAGTTTGTACAATTGATGCAAGGAGATTTATTGATGGTATGAAGCATGAGAAGGTTTGTTTTTCTATTATTCCTAAAGCTAACAATGAAGTTGTAGATGAAGTTCTTGTAGAATTTTTTGATTTATTGAAAAAGTTAAAGATGATTGTTTCAAATAATGTGCCTGAAGGACTCCCACCAGTGAGAAAAATCAGTCATCAAATTGATTTGATTCCGGGGGAAATTTTTCCAAACAAGGCAGCCTACAAAATGTCACCTACAGAGAATGAACAGGTAAATAGATAAGTTGTTGATTTTTTAAAGAAGAGTTTGATAAGGGAGAGTTTAAGCCTGTGTGTAGTGCCTTTTTTTGTCACCGAAGAAAGGGGTAGAATGGAGAATGTGCATGGACTCTAGGGCTATAAACAAGATCACAATAAAATATAGATTTGCATTACCTAGAATGGATGATATCATGGATTGCTTGAGTGGAGCAACACATTTCAGCAAGATTGATTTGAAGTGTGGCTATCACTATATAAGAATATGTGAAGGAGATGAATGGAAGATGACATTCAAGACAAAGGAAGGTTTGTATGAGTGTTTAGTCATGTCATTTGGGCTAACCAATGCACCTAGTATGTTTATGAGGTTAATGAATGAAGTGTTGAAAGAGTTCTTGGTCACATTTGTGATTGTATATTTAGATGAAATTTTAATTTTTTGGAAGAATCTTGAGGAGCATTTGATGCATATGAGACTTATTTTTGAAAAGCTTAGAGATGAAAAGTTGATGATTAACCTCAAAAAGTGCAGTTTTGTGAAGAGGGAATTGTTGTACTTAGGCTTTGTTGTTTCAGGAGAAGGCATTAAGATGGACTCATAAAAGGTGAGAGCTATTCTAGAATGGCCAACACCAAGGAGTGTAATAGAGGTGAGATCATTTCATAGGTTAGAAAGTTTTTATAGAAAGTTCATCAAATGTTTTAGTAGCATATGTGCACCACTAACTAAAACTATGAGGGGAGATAATAAGAAATTCAAGTGGACTACAGGGGCAGCAGAGAGCTTTAATTTTTTGAAGAGTAAAGTGACCATGCGACCTATTTTAACACTTCTAGATTTTAGCAAGGTGTTCCAAGTGGATTATGATGCAAGTGGTAATGCTATTGGAGATGTTTTGAGGCAAGAAGGCAAGCCTATTGCATATTTTAGTGAGAAGCTAAATTATGCTAAGAAAAAGTATTCAATTTATGATCAAGAGTTTTATGCAATCATTCAAGCACTTAAGAAATGGAGAGATTATCTTATGCCAAAATAATTTGTTTTTTATACCGATCATCAAGCACTCCAATACTTGAGTAGTCAAGGAAATTTGAGTCAAAAGCACATTAAATGGGTTGAGTTTTTACAAACTTATACATTTTTTTTGAAACATAGGAGTGGGAAGTCTAATAGAGTTGTTGATGCTTTGAGTAGAAGGCAAGGTTTGTTGATTGAAATGTAGGTTGAATTTATGGGTTTTGATGAACTCAAGAATATGTATGAAGGAGATCTAGATTTTGGAGAGGAATGGAAGGCTTGCAAAGAGCCTATTGAAGAAAATAGAACCAAATGGATGGATTATTTAAACCAAGATTGTATGTTGTTCAAAGGTAATCAATTATCTATTCCTACGAGTTCCATGAGATTGAATTTAATTAAGGAGAAACATAGTGGTGGACTTGTAGGGAATTTTGGTTTTGATAAGACTATTGCATTAGTTGGAGAGAAGTATTATTGGCTTCAATTTCAGCAAGATGCAAGGAATTATGTGCAATGTTATAGGGTGTGTCAAGTGGAAAAGGGAGTGATTCAAAACACTTTTTTTATATCAGCCACTACTAGTACCGGAGAAGCCATGGGAGGACATAAGTATGGATTTTGTTCTTGGATTACTAAGGACACAAAATGAAATGATTCTATATTTGTTGTGATAGATAGGTTCTCTAAAATGGGATATTTTATCCCTTTTCATAAGACTAATGATGCAGTTGTTTTTCAAAGAAGTTATGAGGCTTCATGGGATTCCAAAGAGCATAGTTTTAGACAGGGATACCAAGTTTGTTGGATACTTTTGGAGGAATTTTTGGAAGAAGTTCAACACTGAATTAAAGTTATACTCAACATACCACCCTCAAATGGATGGCAAAATGGAGGTTGTGAAATAGGAGTTTGGGAAATTTGCTGAGATGCTTGGTTGGAGACAAACCAAAAGGGTGGGATTTAGTCTTACCACAAGCTGAGTTTTCCTACAACAACTCAGTTAATAGAATCATAGGTAAGTCACCATTTCATATTGTTTATGGAAGAAATCCAAGAGTTGTTTCATACCTAAATAATATTGATAAAGATGTGAAAAGGAGTGTGGATGTAGATGATTTTTCAAAGCATATGAAAGGCCTACATGATGAGGTGAGAAAACATATCAGCAAAATGAATTTTTCTTATAAAACTAATGTTGATTTGAAGAGAAGACATAAAGAAATTTAGGTTGGGGATGAAGTAATGGTGCATCTAAGAAAGGAGATATTCCCAGTGGGTACATACAATAAGCTCAAGATGAATAAGTTTGGCACATGCAAGATTGTGAAAAGGAATGATTCTGGTAATGCATATGAGGTAGAATTACCCAATGAGCTTAATATTTATCCAATTTTTAATATTTCAGATCTGACCATGTTTCATGAAGTTGAAAATGATGAACTTTCAGCAATGAATCAGCCACAAGCACTCATACCTACTTCATAAAATGAAAGGATTAAAGCAATTCTTGACAACAGGGTGGAAAGAAGCACAAGAAGAAAGCAATACATGGAGTATTTGGTGAAATGGTTTGGGAGGCCTATGGAGGATTCTTCATGGTTATCTGAGGCTGAGATTACTCATCTTGGATATCCTCTTGGAAAGTGATGAGATCAATTTTCTTCTAATGTGGGTGTCTGATGTAGGAGCATCCATGGCATAGTGGCTATCCCATGTCAACAAAAGAGGTTCAAATTTTATTTCAATTTTATTGTGAATTGAATTTCATGTTTTATCTTGTGAAATTAATATTTTTTTGTGAATTTGAATGTCATGAAATTTTAGAATTTGAAAATTGCAATTTGGAGTAAATTTGAGTCAAAACAAGATAAGGTGACATAGTGGAAAATATGTTTCAAATGAAAATCTTGAAAAAGCAAAAGAAAGCATGGGTTTCTTGGAGACCACTAGTTTGACTTGTAACTCCAAATTTTAAATTCCTCATCTCCTAAAAAATAGGAAATTAGGAGGTGGGCACCCAAGTTTAGAAAAGCTAATTTTTGCTTTCATGGAAAAATCAAGAAAGCCAACAAAGCATTGTCAACCATTCATAACATGTTTTGGAGTTTTAAAAGAATATTTTATTCAATTTGATTAGTGCAAATTAATTTAATTGGTAGTTACAAGATATGGGTTTGGATTTTTGGAAGAGGGGTTCGAAATTACAAGAAATTTAATTGAAATGTGCTCACATTTCATTTCGAGGTGGATTGGAATTGTTTACTGAAAAATCAATCATTTTTGAAGCAAGCTTTCCATAATACAGGAAGAGAGAAGAGAAGGGCGTAGCATACCTCCAAGGGGGTTTCTGATAGTGTTTTTGTACATTTGAGGTTGTTGATAAAGGCACAAACACCATTGATAGTTTTAGATTGAAGGGTTGAGATTGTGGAGAGTAATTGTTTTTGCAGGTGCTGGAGAAAAGATTTGATCCAAAGATTTGATTTGTTGATGGTAAATCATTTTTTTGTTGTGTTTATCAATAGTTTGTAAGGGCTTGTTGTAGACCATAATCCTTTCTATATTTATTGTAATTCATTGCAAGTTTAATAAAATTTGATACAGTTGGTTGCAAGTTGCAAACCAAAGCTTCATTCCTATGCAAGAAAATTAAATTTCTCTACTAAAGGGTTTATTTGTTCCAGTATTATGTGAGATTTTAGAATTAATTTCCATTGAAATATTTATTTTAATTAGCTCCATTCATTAAAATGGAACCACCTACTATTAGATAGCCCCCTCGAGCTTGAGGTCCCTTAGAAAATTGAGCTCAATTTTCATCCTTAAGCATTGCCCATAATTTTCCACCTAATAAGGCAACCTTGAATTTTCATTCTCCTATAATATCTATATGTTGGATAGCCAAGATCAAGAGAATGAAACAAACTTTCACAAGTGAATAAAATAAGCACAATTGTATGTCTGTAAATATACAATGAAGAGTGAGTAATACAATGATCAAATCTTTCTTATATAGGCAAGGATGAGGAGGTGAGAAGATAGGAGTGAAACTCTAACTACCCATCCATAGGTGGGACACTTGTGAGCTCACTTGAGAAGTGTGTGAGAAAGTGTAAATAGGTGTCTCAAGTCATAAGGACACATGCATCAACCATATGAAGTGATACAAAAGAAAAATAAACCTAAGAAAACTTAAGCTAGATGTGAAAAGGTCAATCCTAGAAAGATGATTAGCTAACTAGGTATGATAATGACTCTATTTAAACTAAAAACCCCCTTAAGTAAAATTTAAGGAGTAATGGATTCACTAATGATGAGTCTCAGCTGCTACCTGCCATGTTAGGTACTCATATACAAATATCTCATAAAGTGGAGTAAAGGATAAAAACCCAGTGGGAAATAAAACCCCTCTCCAAAAGAGGAATAATACAATAAAATAAAAAATACAAGTGAAGAAGATAGGACTTATAATTATTCCTTAAGGACTACTTCTATCACATAAGTACAAGAAATGTTCCCCCCATCAGAGAGAAAAAGAGAGACTATGGAGCCCCCATAAGATCATAGAAATTCTAGTGTTGAGTGATGCTCAAAGAAGAATGCAAAATATGATCCTTGAATATCGAACAACATTTCTTCCTCGTGGAAGAAGAAAAATTGTAGATAGGTGCATGACATCTTCCCATGTGAGAAGAATAGAAGTCTCCAAATGATGCACAAGATCTAAAGACAACGGTGAAATCTCTAAAAGTTTAATGCCGAACAAAAACCAAAGATGTAGATGGGTTCACAATAGTGTTGATGTGGATGTCATCAAAGGTACCTACCAAATTTGTAAAATGGGATTCACTAAACAAGTCAGATATGTCATGTAAGTAATCATTGGTTTCTTCACCTTACATTGATATCACATTTCCTTCATATTTCGCTTCTTCAATACTGAGTGTTCCTACATCATTGATCTCTCATGATTTAAGGTAGCAAGATATATTATATCTGAATGTCGACCCCCTAAAAAGATGCAAGAAAATATTTACAAGATTTTGGGAAGTTTGGAAGCCAAATTAGTCATTTATAACTCATGAATATTTTACAAATATAGAAAAATAGGCTTTTCAAAACTTGATTTTGACTAAAAAGCTAGAATCCTTGCAAAATTTTGATGAATTTTAAAAAAAGTTTGTGAATTTTCAACTAACGGGGTGAAAGTTATGTCTTGTCAAAAAATACACAAAGTACACTATTTTTCAGAGTTTAAAAAACAAATTAAAAGGATACAATTTTAAAATTATCTCGATGCTACAATGTTGGCAATGGAACCAACTTCTCGTCGACTATTCACACTTTAAAATTTGACTCCTTATTTACAAGTTATCACAAAATGAAAAAAAACCCCTTTTACAGGCTTTTGATGAAAAAAAAAAAAAAAAACCCCTTTCCAAGCATTAAACAATTAGTTGATAACTAAGTCAAATAGTTAATAGGTACCTTAAACTTCATGGTTGCATAAAAATAAACTAACATCAAATGCAAAGGTTAAAAATCATATGTGTAATCATAACAAAGGTGACTACATGGACCAAGTCTTTGTGCCAAGTGGAAAGAGTAACCATTAATGAGGGTCATTGAGGGATTTGCACGACTTTGTGGGTAGTTGGGAGTGCAAGTCAAAAGGACGGCCATAAGGGGTCATTGGAAAAACTCATCTTCGTGCATGCTAGTAGGTCTATAGGATGAGGTAGATGATGGGTAGTGTGGTCAACACTTTTGACAGACCAATACGGGGAGGATCCGATAGTTGAGCACCCTAACTTCGCACTTCTCAAAATCTTACGCGAAATTTCAAAAAATTCTCATTTTTTTACAATAGATTGCTTGGCAATGCCCCTGCTTATAACTAAGGTTTTAGGGCCACACTATCAAATATGATGCCACATGAACATGATTTTTGTCACAGTGTCCATAAAGGTCCAAAAAAAAAAGTGAGACTAATACTTGTGCACTAAATCATGTTTTATTGGTGCACTGATGTGGGCATCACATGATTTGTTGCTTTTTAGATCTAAGGAATACATATTATTCAATTATTGGTAGTTATCATCAACACTAACAACTTTAAAGTCACAACTATTGATTCAATATTGTTAAAAATATTAAACATTAAATCAACAAATAGTATAACAAATGCTCAATTAATAGATCCTTCCCCTAATCCCACAACACCGATTGTTGCTGCCTTATACTTGGTCAAAAGGGCTGTGAATTGTTCCTACAATGACTCCAGAGAGCTCATATACAACCCCTGAAGATCTCTCACAAAACTAATAGTTGGATGATGTAGATCACACCAAACAGATTCTTCCAACACCTTCCAAAATTTCTTAAAGGTGGTCTTTCTCACGCCTCTAGAATATATGACCTTCCCAAATAGCTTATTCTACAACAAAAACTTGCACTGTGTAGAGGAAGAAATTAAGAGCTGCAAGGAAATAGGTTGGAGGAGGAGGCAACTAGAGATATTAGATGATAATGGCATAGACTAATCTGTGGGATTAGAGCATGGCTTGAGTCAAGGAATGACAAATCAAACTATCTAATCTCAGTCTTTCAATGCAGATATGGGGGAGAAGAGAATCCAACCCTGCAACAACAAATCCAACAACAAATCCAACACTGCAAAACCTATGAATTAATGGCAAACAGGTCAAACAAAAGATAATTTCTAGAAGAAAATGTTACCAAAAACTCCACCAAAAAGGCCGATAGGCCAAAATCTTCTACAAAAATAGGTCGGATAGGCCTAATTTTCTACAAAATACAAATTTCTACCCAAATGGGTAGATGGGCAGAGGGCAGGATGGTCCTTTTTTAAATTGTTTTGTACGATCAGTACAAAGGTCTATAAAATTGTAAAAATTCAAAGTTATCAAAATTGTCGAAATGAAAGGTATTTTTTTGTTTCTCAAGCTTTTTGGATGTAATTGTGGTGTCATTTGGCTCAACGATGCTCCATTGATAGGGATATGTGTGGTAGTCATCTCGATGCAGAAAGGAACACATTCTCATGGTTTGGATACCATGTTGGATAATGCCAAGATCAAGAGCATGAAAAGAACTTCCAAAAGTAACAAAATAAACACAATAATATACCTATCAAAATACAATTCAAAGAGTCTGTAAATACAATGATCAAGTCTTGCTTATATAGACAAGGATGAGGAGGTGAGAAGGTAGGAGTGAAATTATGACTACCTCTTCATAGGTGGGACACTTGTGAGCACACTTGGCAAGTGTGTAGGTGTCTCAAGTCATGAGAACACATGCCTCAACCATATGAAGTGAGACCAAAGAAAAAGAAACCTAAATAAACTTAAGGTAGGTGTGAATAGGTCAATTCTCAAGAGGTAATTAGCTAACTAGGTATGATAATGACTCTATTTACACTAACACTATAAAAAACTATAATTAATTATTAGGAATTTGTTGGCAAACAAATTTATCATTGCAATATTTATAATGTGAATCATCCAATGGATAGCAACAAATGTTTACAATAATTGGATAAAATCTTATTGAATTATTGATCTTTTTCCATGTTGAAAGGGAAAAATCCCTTGTATGATTGGTATTTTTAGAGTGGTTTTAGTTTAAAGCAAATACAAATCGCAAAGATTAAAAATATGGGGAAACCTTAGATAGGTTTATATAAGAAAATGTTATGGATTTCCATAGACGTGAAAAATATAAGATCAAGGGTGAAACAACAAAAAATACATAAATTTATTTTATCCACAACACAAAATAGATATCGTAATTAAAATAGATTAGCCAAACAATTATCAACTCATGAATAAAAGTTATTTGAGTGATTGTTAAATTTTATTATAAAGAATGACAATTTGCATATATAGCATGTGAAGAAGATTCAAAGAATGGTTGTAGATTAAACATAAAAACAACATACAATCAATAAATAATAATATTGACACAAAGTTTAGTAGTACTCTTTATTTCTCTAAATATGAAGTTTTAAGAGAAATGTTAATTTTTTTACAATATTTCCATACTCTATAAAAAATAACTTCTATTTATAACCTACTTCCTTAAAAATAAATTTAACAAGTCTTAAACATTTTATTTTGAAATAAAGATCATTTTAAATCATTATTATTGATGTAAAATATAATAAAAAGTCTTCAATAATTAAAATAATCATATTAATCTAAATTAAAAAAAATATCCAAGAGAAGAAATTCCATCAAAACTTTGATCCTTTTTTCCTTGTGAATCCTAAATTAAATTACAAGTTGATCATTTACTTTATTATTGAGAACTATGATATTTACTAAATATATTTTCTAGGTGTTTATCAACTCATATGTCTCTACACACATCTTAAGAAATTCAAAAATATTTTGATAGCACTCAATGAGAGAAGAGGTGATAGTGCAACCTATTCTCTTTCTCAAACAATTCCTCTATAACCATGTTTTGAAAACCTTTCTTGATGTCTACAGTATCTAAAATACTAGTCCCATATTTTAAAAGTTAAAAAAAATCATTGCAAAATATTTTTGTACTTTGGGCTTAACTTCATTGCATCATTTATTTATTCTATGTAATCTTTAACTGTAACTTTGAAAGTTAATTTCTATTTTATGCTTTTGAACAAAAGATTAAAAAAAAAATCATTTGCTTTTGAAAAAACTTGTTTTGATATTTTTGTAGATCTTTAATCATGTTGTGCCACAAATATTCCTCTTTCTTGATAGGTTGTATTTCATTTTTAACCTTTTTCACATTAGCATCACTTTCTAAATAAATTCTTACCACATTCTCAATACATATTAGCCTCACCAAAATGATATTTTCAACCAAAAGTTGAGTCATTTTCTCAACCATTTGAAATTGGATAATCTTAGCAATAATATCTTTGTTGATATTGTTATCAAGGGTAACTATTTTTATTGATGTGACATGGGTCACAACTACTAGTTCATCGGTAATTAGTTTTATATAAGAAGTCAAAATTTAAACCTATTCCTCCAATCGCTCTCTAATTTTATTCTCTTCATTTATTTGAAATAGTCTTGTAGTAGATAAATGAAAATTTTGGATGTCTCCTTTGTGAGTACGGGGTCCAAGGTCAACTCTAGTCCCATTATAATCATCCACATCCATTACTTATTCATTTCTTTGGGTTGCGGGTTTGGCTATCTCAACATATTACAGGTTGGATGTGTTGTTTATCATCAACCTTCAGGTAACGTTAGCCTTGTTGGAGGTTGGAGTGATCTAAAGTAAATTATTGACAAGATTGAAGCTTGGTGAAATTAATTTTATGATTTTCTTTTTTTGGAAACCAATTGCTCGATTCAACAAGAGTGGGGATGGGAGAGAGACATATGAGGAAAATAAATAATTATGTTATGTGTAGAAATAATTAACTTTGAATCCATACTTTAGGATTTAGATGAGTTAAATTAGGGTTTTTGGTGGTGAAAAAGGTATAAATAGATATGGATTAATCAAGGGAACACTAGAATGAATTGGTTTTTCTTGTGTGGATGAAGGAGATACAAGAAATTTTAATTAGGAATGGTAGAACTTGGAGTACATCATCAATTTATTTCATATGAGGGATGGATTCATTTGTTGAAGGGGGTGAAGCTTGAGGCTTCTTAATCTCCAAGTTCTTTATAGGAGCATTCTCTCCACCAAAAATATTTTTAGGGAATTTATTTTTATTCACTCTTTATGCAAGTGGTGTAAATGGACATAAAATAAGGAATTAGATAAGTTTCAACCTTTATCTATGAATTCCTTCATCTTTATTCCTCTCAGTTATGCATTAAAGCATTATTTATCTAGTTATACCTTTAATCTATGGAGCACATAATTATTTCTCTCTTTGATATCAAATATTTACTATTTTCCTAGTTAATTGATATAAGTAATAGTCTAGAGAGAATTTTATATGTAGGATCTATTAAATTAGACCCATCATCATTAATTTCCTGCAATGATCCATTGTATTATGATGCTCTCAAATTATTGAGTCATCATCATCCAATCTATTTTTTGACTTTAGAATCATTCTCACAATATTAACAATGATCTTCCATGTGAGGAACATGAAGGAGTTATGGGAAAAACTTAAGATTATCTCTAACAAAATGTTTATTGCAAATAAACTTTCTTCACATAGAAATACATGGCTATTTTGGCTAATGACCTTTCAATATATTAGACACTAGAAGAAGGATTAAATTAATAGTATTTGATCCCTACAAGGAATGGTACTACAACTACCCTTTTTCATCATATATTTTATTTACCTCACCAATTTTCTTGCATACCGCTATAAGAATTGTCTTTCATTTAAAAAACATTGAAGATTGTAAGGGGTTTAGAACCTTCAATGTGAATATATGTGAACCTAAGAAATTATATAAAATAAATCCCATGTTTCTTAATCAAAATCGATGCTTTTATTGATATGTCAACCTCTACATCACCATTAAAATCCCTAACTATGACCATAGTGAATGTATCATTTACTCTTTAAGTATTCATGTTATTTTCCTCCAAAATTAATTGAGGACAAGTCATATATTTATGTTTTTCCAACAAAAAAATTGGGTTCAAAGACTAAGCCATAATTTGGCACTTGTTATAAAATAAAATAAATATGAATTTATATAAAAGTGTTGGCTTCCCTTAAGGTTCATCAATTGTTCATGCAAGTTTCATTTATGATATCTACCTAGTCAATAAACTATTGATCGTTACATATGACATTGATGAAGAGACACACCCAATTTAAATGGAAATTATTTCTCACGATGGCCCCATGAGTCTGTCCAAGAGGATAATTAGGTTATAAAAATATTCATGAAAATTTGACCTATATAAATTCTTCAGAGGCCTTGATGACCTTTTTTTCTCTTTAAGTTATTTTGTAGGAAATTACCATCATGCATCCATATTTGTATCCTTGATAATACTACTCATCAGTTTCATTAGTAACTCAGGTGCATTCTTCTCTTTGAGGTAACATGAATTTAGTATTGATTGATTCTCCATCCAATTGGGTATGGCCTTACCATCCATTTATTTCACTTCTTTATCCTTAGGGTTGTATAATTTAGAGAATTCTAGAACTAGGTCAATGCACTCTATTGATGTAGGAAAAATAGTTGTGTGCACTCGAAGCTAATTTCCAATATTCTTTCAATGTGTAGTGTTATAAAATTTCACCCCATGGAAATTTAACACTTGCACCTTTACCCCACTACATTTATGACACCCTATTGTATTAATGAAAAAACCTTATGAGTCAAAATTTTACAATTTCAACTCCATAGGGGAAAATGATGAAGCATTAGTAGTCTAGTAGCTCATTTCTTGCAAAGTTTTGAGTAGGATGTTTGTGTGACGTGCTAGCGTCCCTAAAAATTTTGAGTTTCAAATGAGGGAATCTCATATTATTTTCCTATGAAATGTGTCATTGTGGCATAATTATGAGTGTAATATCTCTTCCCACCCATGCATTCTCACAAAACTCCTCCTTTCACTCATTCTTTCATTCATTCCTATCGTCTTGCTCTCTTGCTCTATTATTTTCTACATATTTTCTCTTGCTCTCCATAACAAAGCTTTGTTGAATTATCATCTTGTCAACAACCAAGGATCTCTTTCAAGTAAGCATGTCTCATTTATCAAGCCAAGAGAGAGCCACAGACTGTTAGAAACACTCTCTTGTTTGCTTTGTATTGTCTATTTACAAATTTCTACTCCTCTTGTCTATTGTATTCATGATAGGGGTTGTCCTCCATATCGAGGTTTGTTTCTATCACACGTCTTGTATCTTATATTTCATGTCAATTTTGTCTATCTCTATCTATCTAGTTTTTCATGGAGGTGAAAACACGAAAAATGGGGGTTTGACTAAGGCAAGCCCTGAAATAGGCCCAACAATTATCCTCATCCTTTTTGTGTGCAGAATTTTAGATTTGAAAAATTGGTTATTGCAAGTTTCAAGATTTTATCTCTTGATTTGATAGGGATGAAAAGACATGACACAAACATCCCCGCAACATGTTGTCATATTTTGGTCACAACTCTTTCCTTTCACGAGAAAATTCCATAAGTTTTAACCCTTCTATCTCTATAATTTATACTCCATAACGTTATATCAGTTTATTCTAATTTAAAGTTTTATCATTCTAGTCTAGTATTCTATTTAATCAAGTTATTTTAATATTCTCCATTTCACACTTTTTCACTTGAGATTTTAATTTGAGGTAATCAAGGGCTATTCACTCCTTGTAGACTCTTCCTTGTCCTAGAGACTTGAGAGTAGTGAATCCCATCCTTTACATTTTGGTGAATTGATGTGAAGCAAATCATGTCAGATATTTTTCTTCAAAAAATTAATCCTTGTGATAATGCATTCTCTAAAGAAGATTTTGATATGTTGGAGGATTCCCTAGATGATTTCTTAGAGGCATCTCCTTCTATCTGTAGATCTTGTCTTCATCATAACCGTCTTCTTCTTTGGAAGTTGAAGAGTTTGTGAATGTAGTTGGTGTCTTTGTTGCCCCTCAAATGCCTAAGAAATCCATCATTTACATGACTCTAGCTAGTCCATCTTGTAGGAATACTCAAGATCATTGAGAGGGGGGGATGAACCAGTGATGCCCAAAATTCAAAAAAATTAATCAACTTTTACTTTTGAGAAGCACAAAATTCAATGCAAACACATAAAGATCACCATGACACAAGATTATAAGTGGAAAACCCTAGAAAGGGAAAAACCACTATGTGAGTTGGTTGGGTTTGAAGAACGAATCCAATCCCACAAATTATTGACTATTAGGTCTCACTGACCAAATTCTCATTGAATACACCATTAGGTCTCACTAACCACATTCTCATTTAATACAATATGTCTAGGAGCACCAACTCCAAAATCAACAAGTGCACCAACTCCAATTAGAAAAGAAAGAATAATGTACAGAGTACTACTCTTTTTACAATATTCTCAAGATCATCTTTGTATACAAACATTCAACATGTAACCCTCCTTGCATACATGAATAATTCTTTCTTCGCAAGAATCCCCTTATCTCAATAAATACCATGACCAAATAGATATGAACAATGAACAATGAACCATAAAATGTTTGCATCCATCTTTGGACACACCTTGACTGTTCCCTTCTTTGAACGAACAGATAGATGACACAAAAAATAAGACTTTAGTTACATGGGCATCTAAAGCATGGTTATACAAAATCACACAATCTCCTTACTATCAATGAAACTCCCATCATCTATGAACTCATTCAGATTGTATTAATTTGTGTAAAGGAAAATATACTCATGAATATTGTCATATAAAGGCATAAATAAGCCTTGTATGCTTTTTTATTATAACCTCTCTCCCCTCTATATTATTTGAACACAAATATGGTATTTCTACCTTCAACACTCACTTATAGAGCCTAATCCATGATCAAAACCTCCTCAACACACTGGATTTGCTACTAAATCCATCGTTGCCTCAATATAGTTGTAATTGTGTGTAACTAAACCAAAGGTAGATGACACTCAAATTTTCGTCAAACTAACGGATTCAAGAAATAATTGTTTTACAACTTTAAATGGGAGCCTTTAATATTTGATGCCTCCCATTCCATCAATCAAATTTTGACCATTTATCTTCTTTTGGGAAATGAAACATAAAGCCTTAACCTATCAACCTGATAACACAAATGGTAGGGGTTGGTTGATCAATGAGTTTAAACCCTTAAGTTTCCACTTAAGTGATTGTTCACTGGCTATAACAAGTCAACAACAGATTATAGCATAAATTTAACCTTGTGTTTATGACCTTCAAAAGACAAACCATAGTATAGGATGATCTTAGGGTTTTAGATAATCTTAGTATTTTAGGTTATAAGGTATGGAGATTTTAACAACCAAAAAAACTAAAATGAGATTACCACCATGCAACATGAACATGATTCAAAGGTTTCACCAACACCAAAGTGCATTCTTTTTCATGAATCAAAGGATGCATCAACACCATGAAATGCATCAACAAACTCCTACTTGTAACTCTTTAAATGAATTTTCAACAAGGACTTTGTCAAGAAGCAACTATGTCATACTTTGTCATAAAGCAACAAAAATAACCTTTTCTTTGTCATGAAGATCAAAGGATGCATCAACACCAAACAAGTACCTTTGACAAATACCAATCAATATCACTTTCACAGTACTATGTGAACAAGTAGACCAAGTACCTTTGGATGCATCCATCAATACCATCAACACAATACCTTATTTTTCATAAACAAATTACCTTTGACAACAAGAGCACAACAAATCTATTATAAATGATTTTATATCAATACCATAAGGACAAATACCACTACAACTTTGTTATAAATTTCTTTGTCATAAATTTCACATCAAACACCTTGTAAGGAAGTAACCCTGTCATAAAGATGACAAAAAAGGACAAATAAAACTTTTGCATCACCACTGAACTTTGACACTCTTTTGCATCACATTATGAAATGAAGGTATGAAGTTTTGCATCAACACTATGAAATGAAGGAACGTGAATAAGTACCTTTGCATGTTGCATCAACACTACCTTTGAAACCAACAAAAAACTTTGTTTCCCTTGTATCATTTGACATGAATGATCAACAATTATTTTGTCATGTAGCATCATGAAATGAGATTTGTCCCAAAGCAACACTCTGAATGATCAAGAAACTCAGTGATACATGAACCATGAACACCATTTTGACATCAATGACAAACATCAACAAACTTCCCCTTTTTCATTGATGATAAAACTCTTGCTTACAACTCTATCACTCCCCCTTTGACATCAAAGACAAAGGACTATGTAATCCTCCTACAAAATAGGTATACCTCCATTTAAAGGCAAGACCAATCATCTTGTCTACATACTGTCATATCAACAAATTTGAACATACTTGGATGAAGCAGTTACCAAAAACAATGGTATGCATATCACTATCAAAAAGGCCAAGACAATGATTAGACCGGTACTTTCATATTGATTAAGACTATCATTACATTGGACTACACCATACCCAAGCACCAAGATTCTCTCAAGGAAAACCATCACTGTGCAACACTGACACTATCACTATATACCTGCAACAAGATTCTCAAGGAAAAACATCATTGTGACTAAGATATACAAATTGTATATTGATTTATTCAATGAATATCACTATCAACCTTTGATTGAGAGCACTTGCAAATTGTGAGGGAATAAACAGTCATGAAAAACACTATATGTTGTCAAAATCATAGCACCAAAACATGAACAATTGTGAGAAAAGAATAGGGCATTGAGAAGGAATACCACCATGTAAGCATCATAACAATTTCAATATCCACAACACTTCTTAGACATAGGAGTTTTAACATTTTCAAGACCCATATGACACTGTCATCATGAAACTATCCAAAGGAGTAACAATATTTCCACACTTGACAATGATTGATAGCACAACAAAAACAAGACCAAATACAAGAAAAACTAAATCAATTAAGGACTGCTACCAGATCTGAGACAATCATTCAATGTTCAGGGACACAAAATAAGGATATAGACTCCCCCCAAATCCATCATATTTGATGTTGCACTTTTAACCATGAAGTGTCATGTAATCTCTTTTCCATTACCATGACTGAAACTTGTCATCGAAACCTATGACTATTCTCATTGATATGACTATCATGTTTACCCTTTAACCATTCTATATGCTTATTGTTATTTCATTGACAAATGCATAAGCATATCTATATAATTGTCCATCTTTTATGAGTGTCATCCTATGCCATTGGTCATGCATTCATGAATCTTCCCCTTTAATAGAATATTGATTGCACATTCTTCTACATTTCTAGATGACTATCATGTTACTTTTCAAACCACTTTCCTCTTAAAATCTTGCTCATATCATGCTACAAGAGAAAACATTGTATTTATGTCTTCATTACAAGCCTATGCATTTGCAAGCCCTAACACCACTGCCACTTGTCCATGACTATCCTTTGAATCTTCATTACTTCCATGCCTTCAATATTTTCTTGATTATGCCATAGTGGACCTTAATCCTCCATTATAACCTTGTTCACAGTCTTTGAAAAATTTATTAGACATTGATTGTGTTTTACCTTCTCATAGGTCCATATTTTTGCACGGTGATCTGAACAAACCTTTCATAAGCATTTTACTTATATGGTATCTTCCACTTCCCTTCATTTATAGACCTATGATGTTTCTCTTTAATTGTGCTATGGAATTGGCTAGAGTTTTGAATCATGGGTCTTTGCCTTTTTGCTATAATTGTTCCATGATTTAGAGAGGTCATTGTATTTCTTGCAACCTTAACCTTGACTGTCATAATTTGAAATCATTAAAGATATTTGTCCATTTGTGTCTTTTGGCCATGCCTTAGTTCAAGGTAAAACTCTCCATTATCTTCTTTGTATTTTCCACATACTTTCCATTTTTTAGGGTTTTGGAAAGAAACCTCATAGAATAAGGTTTCTAACTATCCTCCCATGATGGTGTTAACCCTAACTATCCTAGGTCTGAAAATTGGTTATATTTTGTCTTTTGTGACTCTTCATAGTACATGCTTCTTTTTTTTCTCTATCATGCATGATCTTCTTAATGAAGTGAATATCCATCCTTGAGAATTTTGAACCATTGTTCTAAGTCATCTCATTATTCATGCACAATTTAATGTCCATCCATTATGCATTGTCTTCTTTGATATTCATGGTGGCTTTCCTTCTGTAAACTTTCACAGACCCTCCCTTTTAGATATCTTTCATCTACTCTTTATCCATGGTATATAGTGTTCTTTTAAATGAATCAAGACATTTATTGTAAGATCTCCCTAGTTTTAGCAATAAGGAATGGAGAATAAGAAGAACACATTCTCATTTTCTATATATCTTGGGGTATCTTTCAACCCTTCTCCACTTGTTCAAACTATATCTTCTCACCATTTAACCTCTGCTATGTCCTTCTCTGGACATTTTCACCTTGTGTGGTTGTCATTTTCCTAGAATTTTCCTAGCAGTTGCACAAAGAAATCACTTGCAAAGTCTTCAAATCTCTCAAAACTGGTAGTGTGGGTTCGAGAGTTGCAAGCCTTTCTTTAGATCTTCTCAATGTTGTCTCTTACACTCTCATTTTTTCTAACCTTGACTAGTGTAGTAATGAAAAAGTATCCATTTTTCCTTAGTTTGTGAATAATTAATATTAAAATGAGCTTAAAGTTGTCTTGATTTAGTTTTGTAATGTGTTTTACACAATCACATTAAGTTCAGGGACCTTTTAAATTAAATGGTCTTACTGATGCCTTATTTACGGTGTTGTAAGGTGTAACTTTACACTTTCACACTAATCTAGGGATTTATTAATTAATTGAGCTTAATTTTCCTTAATTGTCCCCTTTAATTCAAATCTAAGCCCAATTAAATGCAATTTTCAAGAGATAAAATCTGAAATTCATGAATGCCATTACACAACACTTAATTTTAGAAGGTGTGTTTCCTAGGTAGGTGACCTAGGACTTATTCACCACATGGAAAATGGGTCCTCACTAGGTCCTGTTGATGGTCAAAATAGCACAAACAACATAAAATAGAATATTTCTACTCTATTTCTCCTGAAAAAGAAAGACAACATATAGTAGCCTAACTTCCAAGGTCTTGGTATTTAGTTCTCAACTGTCTAATGTCACTCAATTGTCCAATGCAACTGTAATATTCAAGGGGCCTTTGCTGGTGATAATGAATACAAATTGTATCGGATTCATCAATCTATGTTTAGTGGGGGGGGTTTAAATAAATAGAAAAAGGATAGATCAAGGCACAAATCAGTAAAACATGAACACAATTCTTTAACATCCAAACATATATTCTCAACAATGAGTGATTCTTAACATATCAAAACCATAACATGATGCAACTCATAGAACAATCCATACCATTGCATGCATTCACAGTGCTCAATTTAATCATCACAACCATTCATCAAAATACTACAATATTCAAAACAAACTCCTCATTCGTTGCTAATAATACAAATCAACAAACATATAATAATTCCATTCATAGATAATTTAATGAAATAATCTTTAAAATCTGGTTTCCCGTATTGATTTTTATCAAATAAGAAACATTTATGCACAACAAACTCACTGGCATAAAAATTGATTATGGTTCATTAACCTCATCTAAGAAGTTGAAATCCAACATAAAAACTGTATAAAAAGTGTATCTAGATTAAACATAAACTTAAAAGTATCTTTTCTCAGAGTTATAAAATCCTATCTGCTTTCATCAGGTGGCTAATTCTACCAGCTGACCTTTACAACATGGTGCTCAAAAGTACATATAGACATGCTACACATAAATCCCTCTCAATCAAAAATTGAGATCCACTAATCAAGGAACCAGAACCGCATCAAGAAAATAGACTGGTTGATCTTCAATTCAAAGTTTGATTGCCCTGTTGTGCAAAATCTAATGCCCAAGAAAAGAGACAGGACTGGTTGATGAAAACCTTTAGTTCAAAGTTTGATTGCCATGTTGTGCAAAATCGGACGCTGAAGAAAAGAGATAGATCTGGCTGATGAAAACCTTCAGTTCAAAGGTTGATTGCCCTATAAAGTAGGAGAGAAAAGGGGAAGTCATGTGCCAAAAATAGAACATTTTTCTGCCAACTCACTCCTATGTAGTTTTCTCAAGAAGATATTCATCATAGCGGGAGAACACTTGTTGAAGGATGTGTACATCAGGCCCATCGACTCAGCTATCTTCAAATTTGATTCTTTTTAACTCTGTTGAGGCGAATTCTTGCATATCTTTCAATTTGGTCAATTCCCTCCTAGAAGATTTCACCTCCTCTTTAATATCCATCAGTCTATCCAACAATAAATCCTCTCCATCATCTTCTTTCTACATGACCTCTTGAATTTTTTTGTTCCATTTCTCCTTCAATTGATCCAAAGGCATGCCTTCTTTAAATGGTATGTCTATATTGACTAAAATAGCTATTATAGCTTCTAATTCATCAAGCTTCTTATTCAATTCTTTACTAGCATGTTGAACTTCATTTCTATGCTTATATATGAAGTCAAACCTAAACCAAATTATGTTTAAAGCCTTTTCTAGGAAATCTACATTATCTTCCTCAAGGATTGATTTCTCTAGAAGAGTTGATTTTGGCAACTTACTAATGTCTTTTATCTTTTGAATATATCCCCTATATTCTTATTCCTCCTATTCTCCTAGAGTTTCAGTATGATGACCCATTTCTTCTATCAACTCAAGTGTTGTTTTATGGATTTCAAAACTGTTTACCAAAACTTCACCCACTTCCTGATTAAGCTTGTCAATCCATCTATCTAGCATCCCAAACTTACTCCTCATTTGTACTAAATCATCAACTTCTCTTTTGCTGAGTAAGATTGGAGTTTCCAAGGCAGCAACTTGTCGAGACATGGGAGTGGAAACATCTCTTAAGAAACTATGCAATTGATCCAATTGAGCCTTAAGCTCATCCTTTCTTTGTTTATCCTTGATCATCCTGGACTTTATGGAGGAAGCTACAACATCAATGAGATTCATTTGTTGATTCCTTGTAGGCCTCCCTAAGTTGACTGTGCCCAATTGATAATCAGTCACTTGCATATATTTCCTATCCTTGTCCACCACCGAAATTGCACATTCAGCAATGATCTCTCTTGCCTATGTGAGCCTTGTGGAATGAAGAACCCTGGACTTTTTCTTAGGTCTCTCCATTTCTATCTCCTTCATCATTTCTTCCCAATTAAGAGGTTGCGGTGGAGCTATTTGCTTCTTCTCAAGATCTAGCTTTAACCATGTAGGAGCACTAGGAGTAGTGACTAATTGTGTTGAGGAAGAGGTAGTTGTAACATGGTAAGTTGAGGCTGAGAAGAAAATCCTTTCAGATTTTGTTGCTCCTTTTCTGCATTCTCTTGTGTAGCCCTCTCGGCCTCTTCCTTATCCTTCTGCTCCTATAGCCTTTTATATTCTCGTTCCTTCTTCAAACGTTCTTCCTCTAACTTCTTTTCTTCAAGCAATTTATCTCTTTGTCTCTCCAAGTCTTTGAGCTTGTCCCATGATTCCTTTTCCTTTTGTTGTTGCCTAGCAAGTTCTTCTTCAAGATCATGGATCTTTTGTAGCATTTCTAACTTGTCATTCTCCTCCTTTATTCTGAGCTCCTGCTCCTTTTCCTGTTGTTGCTTTGCCAACTCATCAACTTTCTGTTTGGCCTCTAATTGCTATTGTTGGATTAATGCATCAATTTGGGCTTTTTCTTCCATTTCCTGTTGTTTTTCCAATGCTTCATCTTGTGCTTTGGCATCTGACTCTTGCTATTTGAGCAATGCATCAGCTTGTGCCTTTGCATCTAATTCCCTCTTATATTCTTCAAACAACTTCCATTGGTCCTCCTCTGTCAAAACATTCTCAATTCCTACATCCTTAATTTCATCAAGAGGCATCTCCTCTAGTGTCTCCTTATCTAACAGAGTATCCTCAGAGTGTGTCTCTACATCATGGATTTAAACCTCAAGACCCTTTCCCTTCAAAGTTTTAGCTTCCTTATGGAGAGTTCCCCTAGGAATTTCTCCACTTGGTTTCTCTATAGGAGGGGGTTGAGTAGATGACTCACCTACAACTAACATTGAGGCCCTAGGTCTTGTTGAGACTTCTTCTTCATGTGCTTTAGGTATATCTTGAGCCGGAAGTTCAAGTTCAAATTCCTCTATATCAGGAAGGAAGAATTTCAAGGGCTCCTTAGGAGGCATTCTTCTTTTCATCCTCTTGTACCCTTGAGTGGTACATTCACCTTTCCTTTTCTTGGAAGTTTGACCCCCAAGCTCCTTGGTTCTTAGCATGACCCATTGGATGCTTCTATCCAACACCGACCCTGTTATCTGTTTAATATCTATACTCTCCTTTGCACCCCAATCTATAGGATCCAAGTTCTTGGTACCTATATTTTTTACCTCATATTGGGGATCCAAAACCACTCCATCATTTGATAATGTTTCAGGAATGTCCACCTTGACCCCATACTCCACCATGAGTGGGATAGGCAACCTTTCATAATTTCTTTCCCTCAAGTCATACTCATCTGGAAGATCACTCCAAAAGTCCTCCAATAGATTGAAGTGTTTATCAAAAATAGAAGCAAGAAAAGCATTCATCTTCTTCTTTGGATCAAAGTGTTTCCTAGTAGTGTACAAGCCCAACTTTAGGTGCATTAATTCATTGCAAACAACCTTAGCTCCAACAAGGTGTGGACAACTATATTCACCCAACTTCATGGGGAACTTATGACAACTGGGCTTATGCTTTATACCAAATTTAGAATTAACCCCCAAAGCTTGATAAATGAACTCCATTAAAACAATCCTATTACTACAATATCTAGGGAGTAGGTGAGGGTGACCATCAAATCCGGCCAGCCTGAAATAAGTAAACTTGGGGTATTGGATAAACCAATATCCCCACTCTGTGATGAATGCCATGGCCTCCTAGCTCAATCTATATCCTACATCTCCCGTAAGTTGGTTAATAATGACATATAAAAATGTGTCATTAACCCTTCTGTAATGTAGTTCAAAAGTCTGCAAGGTGAGTTGATCATAATGATTCCACACCTAATTACGTCTGTCAGCTTCTCCCAAAATCCCCACTATGTTTAAACCCATAAAGATGCCTCTTCTTGCTGCTACATAAATCACATAAGAGGTCGTGAAGAAATTCTTGGTTTTTCTCACTCTAATTGTTTGGTTGTGTATGCTTTCAAACACAATCATGGGCCAATCAAATTGTTTCCTGCCATCTAGGATTGTCTGAATGAATGGAAACATTCATTCTTTAAAGTGAAGAGCATCCCTTTTCCCAAACACTCTAGATAGCATCATTATAATGTCCCCAACCTCCTTGTAGAATTCTACCCTTTTAGGCTGATCTGGAAGCTTAACTAGAGACTTTTTCTTAGCTCTCATCCATTTCTTATTCAAATAAGTTTTTTTGGCCTCCTTATGATTACTATATATTTTCAAGGCTGCCACCTCATTGAGTTACCTAGGATTCTTTGGAGTGGGCACATTGAACATGAACTGAAAAATTTGCAGAGTTAGATCAATGATGTCATTGCCCTGCAAATCCACACACTATCTAGTAGTTGGATTATAGGCTCTAGCTATTGTCATTATTAATTTAGGACATTAATTTGACAAAGGAAATATAGTAATACAAGCCAAGCCATATTTAACAATTCTTTGGGTCCTCCCTGTTACCTCTTCAACAAATGTTTCTGACTACAAATCCTCACAATGGAATAGACCCAGGTTGGTATCAGTTATATCTACCCAATCAGAATCCACTTTACTAGCAGTGATGGAAAGACCCTGATGCTTATACCTCAAGGTATAAGGGAGTTGTAGTGGCTTAACCTTTTTAGGCTTTGCTCCTAGTTTTGAAGTCTTTGCACGTTGACGCCTTTGAGAAGCCTCACCTGATTCTCTTGACATCTTTTAATTTTTGCAACAAAACCTAATAGTAGATCCACAAGAAGTATGAAAAACCAGGTCAAAGATCTCACCTTTCATATACTTTCTTCACACTTAGTCAAAATTTCAGACTCACCGGAGGCGGGACCAGGCAGAAGACATACCTAGAAAGCTTTTAAAGCACTATCGAGGTCAGGACCAGAATGGACATTGAACTCATAAAAAACCATATAGCGAGATCAAAGACAGATTCAGAATGGTAATCAAGACCGGGATCAGAATGAAAATTGGATCTGATACATGCAAAAGTTACAAATCCATATCTCATTCCGCTTCCGCTTCTGACAAAGTGAAATATATTTTGATAATTTATAATTCATCGAAAGCGGGCTAGGAGATGGATCCAACATCCATTGCCAACAAAGGTTTGAGAACAAAATTAATCTTGGATCCAACTCTGGTTAAGATAAACATGACATCATTAGAAAGTTCAACCATAGAATGAATGACATTATGGCCCAAAAACAAGGTCACCTGACAAGCCAAGGAGGCTTAAAATAGTAGTATTAAACCATCCCCCATACAATCAAGGGGAAAAACAACAACTAGGGCATAATTTTAAAACTAACAGGGATGCGTAAAACCCTAGTTTATTAAAACCTTCAAATTAAACAATTAGGGCACAATTTAACCTTACTCAAAATCAACGACTCGACATGCAAAAGAACCGATAGGTAAAGTAATGAATCATAGAACACCATAAAACCACATAGCAGATGATCGACACACTAAAAACCCAGGGAACAATGGTACGAGCATGAAGAAAATGCAAAAAAAACCGTTGCAAAGAAAAAACAAATGATAAACTGACAAATAGTAAATAAAACAAAAATAGAGAAAGAACCGAAGATAAGGAAAACAAAACAAAAGAAAAGCAAAGAAAACAAGCAAGGATTCGAACAAAAAGAGTCATGAACCTCGCGAAGAATGACAAACCAAACAAACACAATGAACAAAAAACTAAGAACATAAACCCTACCTCAAAAAGCAATCCAACAAGCCGACTCTTGATGTGAATCCATGCGCAAAATTATTTTCTTTCGATTGAATCGTGCTCCCAAATGCTCTACCTTAACTCTGGTTTGATATTACTTGTTAAACAATAATAATAACCAGTGATTTAACCTTACTTAAGGTTAAAATCTGATTTCATACATGTGAGGTACTTGTAATTAATGTCATTAATGCGGTAGGTCAAAAGTGGAATCACAGAGGGAACAAACACAAAAATATTGTGCGACCGAAGTAAAGTCAGACAACAACAAGAAACGTGAGAGCAGAAGCAGAGTGAGAACCAGGTTTGAAAACTTTGTCCAAGTTTGGTTCCAGTTCCGCCAACAACGAAGAAAAGGAAAGAAATAAGTAAAAGGAAGACACCGGGATCGAGACAAGGTAAACAACATCAATCCCAAGTCCAAACAAACAAACCAAAAAGGTGGAGGCGGAGGCGGGATGGAAATAGAGTTTGGAAATTTGTATAAATCCCAAACTTAATATCCATTTTGGCTCCAGTTCTGCAAAAGGAAAACAAGACAGAACAAAGAGACAAACAAAGAGATAAGAGGGATTGAAATCAAGAAGGAGTCAGGGAATGAAACTCAAAATGAGTTTCAAATCCAGATTTCGTTCCGGTTCTGGGTTCGACCAAACAAAAGAAAACAAAGTGTTGGAAGAAAGAACAACTCCAAAATTTGTTGAAAAGGACCCAAGGACAGGAAATAAAAGAGGGGGACCCATTTTGACCAAGGCATAACATGTCCTAGGACATTATTTTCATATAACATTTCATATGTCTTTAAGTGTGTCCTAGGTGAGTGACATAGGACCCATTCGCCACATGGCGAATAGGTCCTCACTCAGACCTAGGACCCCTCTTTGAAATATGTTTTTGGCAGTATTTTAATGATTTCAAATCCATGATTTGATGTTGGCTTGTGATATTTGAATTTCAAGATTTAATAATAAGTATAAATACAAGGCTATTTCACATAGTTTCACCTATAAATTTCAAGTCTTCAAGCATTCTAGCAAACTTATGATCAAGAGAGAATTCAAGAGCATTTCTAAGGCGTTCAAGGGAAGATTATTGAATATTATTGTAGAAATCAAGATCCATTTCATCATGTCAAAGATTTAGTGCATCATACATTTTGTTGAGCTAATTTTTTTATGTAGCATTCAAGATCTATCAAAGGCAATGTTTCATATCAAGTTTCGAGATCAAGATCTATATTCATTGAGGCCACTTCATGCTAGATTATAGATCTACAATCCAAGGTTTCAACTAAGGTGTGGTGAGTTGTGACATTGTTTTTTCATTCATCATTACTTTATGTATTGTTTCATTTCAAGGTTTAATTACCAAAATGGGGTTTGACCAAGGCAAACCCCTATTCCCTCACAAAACAACATTTTTCTCTCCCTTGATGTGTGATTGCAGGTTTTAGGTTGAAGATCAATTGGACCGAAAAATTGCAAAAGTTGTCAAAGTTGCAAAGAAAGTTGTGAAATCATAAAAAATGAGCTACAATATTTATTTGTGTCTTTTTCACAATGCTCGACTAGGATCTGGGAGTGTAGAATGAGAGGAACAAAACCCATAAACTGATTTTCCAGAGCCCTAGATAGGACCCATTCACCATAAGGCTTATGAGTCCTCAGTGAAATCTAAAAAAGAACTTTTTACAACAGGTACATAGAGTTTGATGCTCTTAAAACTTGTCTTTCGATTGCTATATTAGTTAGATTTGTTTTTTGTTACTCATTTACACATTATTACTTACATATTGAATGAAATATAGAAGAATAGGAGGGTTCATTATTTGGTTTCATTTTGGTGAACACCCCCTTATTTTTTGATGTTTCATCTAGATTATCAAAGTTTAGGTGCCCAAGCCTCCTATGCCATAACCAACTCTCTTAAACTTGTCCCATTAAGAAAGTTTGTCCACTTTTATCTATGTTTTTTGTCATTTGGTCACTCCAACTTTTGATCATCTATGTCATAGATTTGTATGACAAAATAACTAAACAAGCATGTCGATTCTCTATTTAACTAATTCAAATTATAGATCTATATTATCTTGATGATTTTTTATAATCATTCGTAATGCAATATCATTATACAACTTAGTAACAAGGCCTATATGATAATGACAAGAAAACTAATCACTCTCAAAACTACTGATCACATGTAAATGCATGGTTTATGCACTATCTCATATAAAAAACACACTATAATATATTTAACTAACTAGCATAAAGCATAAAGCATAGATGATTTCTTATAAAGACCATTTTTCCAAGATCTTCTACGAACTTGTAACCTTAGGGTTTTACAAAATAACCTTGCAACTTTGTTATGACAAATCATTTTCTTTTTGTCTTTAATCAATGTCCCTAAGAATTCCATGTTTGCTAGATTTTATCTTGATTGAACTATTGATTGATATACAACTTATTTGTTGTTGTCTATGGGTTTTAATGATAAATCAATAATCATCTCCCCCTAACCTCATGCTTCTCTTTAAGAAATTAGTGATGCCTCTTGTGAAATATGCACAAGTTTAGGGTATTTCTTCTATTGGTCTTGTTTTCTTCTCCAAACTTTCATAATACCTTTCTTCTACTTGATTAGAGTATTCACCTATTTGTTATGTCTATATTATTCCATCAACTTACTTTTATAGGAACTTGTTGTATGACCAAGATTATTACACTTATAAAAAATTATCTTGTAACCAACCAAAGGTACAAAAGAACTATATCTTCTTGAAAATCCAAAAATATCAGTTTTTACTTCTTCTATTTGACCACTCATAAGGACTCTTATTCCATCAAACTTTCCTTGCATGCATCCAACACTCTATTGCTCTATGACCAAATTCATAACATGAATAGCAATAACCATGAAAAGAGTTTTCAAATCTGGTCATTTGATGTTGTCCTAAATGAAAGGATCTTCTGAACTTGTTCTTGTTGGCTTGTGAAAGAGTATTTTCTATTGTCTTCTTCTTATCTTAAGTCTTAGGAGCAGAAAAATGATATTTTAGATCTATTTTCTTCCTAGGAGTTTCTTTGACATTATAACTCTACCCTTTTTCAAAGCCTAAACCAGTAGTATCTGTGTGATATTTTTTCTTGCTCAACATATCATTTAAGCATTCACTACTCTTTTCAAATTGAATATTCTTGTGTAACTTGGAAGATGAATTTTCTAGCTCCTTTCTCAAAGAAACTATCTATAACTCATATCTTTCACAATCAACCTCTTTTTCCTTAAACTGATTTATGAATTCTTTTATTTT